>CM070035.1:133036395-133062598 GCA_036250615.1 Ptychadena robeensis
GGGGGGGGGGGTGGTGAGTTCCACCACCTTTTCTCTGAAGCCCTGCTGGTATGTCATCATGTCATCAGTGTTTGACAACAATGTATCCTTCTTTACTCATTACTGATGCTATTAGCATGCAAAAGACATGCAGACCAAACTGCAGAGTGTGATTGGGTCATCTTCAATCTGCAGGGAATTTGCATGTTTATACTGATATTCGGCATTTTATATAATATCCGTATTCCAGAAGAGAACATGACAGAGGAAAGCGCCCTTCTATACACGTGGGCGGGGAATACCGTGGGCGGGCGGGGTCTAAAGCCAACAGCCTAGTTTGAAAGCAGAGGGCGTGGTCTTCTGTCATAGAGCGCCCGCCTACACGACAGCGTTGGGCGGTACATAGCGCTGATGCCAAGGCGTAGCTATATGGCTGCTGATGGACTCTAATAGGGGCGTGGCTTCTGTGTGGTGTGGGTGGATCAGACGTGAAATGTGGGTGTGGTCTCTGTGAAGTTGGGTGCCGGTGTCCAGAATCTCCAAGCCAGGAAAGGTCGCAGTGAGAAAGCGGCTGTCCCGGGAGGTGCACCGAGCGGCACCGCTGCAGCATGGCTACTCTGTCGGTGGAGGACGGCGAGGGTGGCAAGGTACGGGGCATTCCATGTTGTGGTGGCACCATATTACACACCGCACACACTTCCTGATTCCAGGCTCGGGTACATGCAATGCGGACATATTGCTGCTCCGTGCTATTCTGTGTACATGATGCCACCCTGTAACACCCCACAGGGTTATCACATGATCATAGATCACTATAGCCAACCATGGTGTAGGGTCTGGGCTTTGCAATGGCAGTGTTCTCAGGATGGATTCGACTGGATACCATGTCTTCAATTTATTCATGTATATATTTATCTAAAGCAGAAACTTTACATACTCAATAGGGATCATTATTTAACCTTTAGCTTGTGCCCCCACTGATGAGATTTACCTCCACTTCCTGTTCTAAAGACACAGCAGGAAATGAGAGAACATCCCTACAAAGTAAATAGAAATCCACTGTCAGAATTGATGTTTTTGCAAGGATTGTGATCACTAGGTTTAATACAGAGGGAAAGTGTCTGTAGTGGGAACATGGCAGTAACAACTTGGCAGGGGTTCTAATCCTTCCCTGTTTTTGTTTTCTTTGGGTTTACTCTAAAGTTTCCATCAGCAAATATGAGTGGATTGTAGTGGTGCTGAGACGAGGACAGGAGGATGTAGGATTTTATTGTACAGTATATAGGACGTTGATATTGGAGAGCAGATCCTTTATCACGGGCTGCGTCTGGCTGGCTGTGGGTGTGGATAAACTGTCATCAGTAATAAGTGAAGCTTCTTCCTAATGACTAGTGCCAGAGTCATACATTCTATCAAGGTTTTACTTTCCATTTTCTAGTCCTCATGAGGCTGGGGCAGCACTCATATAGACAGTCAGAGACTGTTTAGGTTTAATGAGACCATCTCTGTGTTACAAGAGACAGTCAGAGATGGCTAGTGTGTTACAAGAGGCGGTCAGAGGTGATACAAGAGACGTCGGAGATTATCAAAGAGACAGTCGAAGGTGACGTGTGATACAAGAGACGGTCGGAGGTAACTTGTGTGATGCAAGAGACCGTCGGAGATGACTTGTGTGATGCAAGAGATGGTCAGAGGTGACTTGTGTGATGCAAGAGATAGTTGCAGGTGACTTGTGTGATACAAGAGACGGTCGGAAGTAATGCAAGAGATGGTTGCAGGTGACTTGTGTGATACAAGAGATGGTAGGAGATGACTTGTGTGGTACAAGAGATGGTTAGAGGTGATTCAAGAGATGGTCAGGTGATTTGTGTGATACAAGAGACGGTCGGAGGTGATGCAAAAAATGGTCGCAGGTGACTTGTGTGATATAAGAGACGGTCAGAGGGGATTCAAGAGATGGTAGGAGATGACTTGTGTGATACAAGAGACTGTCCGAGGTGATGGTCAGAGGTGACTTGTGTGATACAAGAGACGGTCAGAGGTGACTTGGGTGGTCCAACAGAGACAGTCGGAGTTGACTAGTGTGTTACAAGAGACAGTCAGAGATGAGTAGTGTGATACAAGAGACAGCTTTCCTAATCAACTTTGGCGCTCCTACATAAGTAATATTGGCAATGTTGATCAGGGAAACCAGGTCTTTATAAGCGCTGCACTCAGGGGCAGGAGGGGGAGTGGGTGCTGTCGGGTTTTGACTGCCTGACGGGATCTGGTCCACAGACTGCTGAGATATGTCGACGGGGGGAGGGTCTAAATCGATGTGATGTGTGGCCCTTTAATGATGCCAAGGGCCGCACTTGTGGCCCTACATACCAACTCAGTTGCCCACCACTGTTGTGGTCTTATCGAGTCTACTTATATCTTTAGACAGCTGAAAGTTCCCTGTTTCATATTCTGTACCAGATATGATCTGCCAGGTCAGGGGTGTCCAAGTCCGGTCCTTGATGGCCAGCTCCACACTTGTTTTTTGTCTATACCAGGCCCTTAAGTTGGGTGTGATTTACCGGAAGTCAGATTCCAACCTGTATGCGGCCCTCAAGGACTGGCGCTGGACAAACTTCTATTGGGTCGGCTCATTTTCTACAAGCTATGTAGTATATACATTTTGGTTGGATTGCTGAGTTAGGTGGTTATCCTACATATATGTAAATCTTGAAGATCTAATAGATCGAATTGGTATTAAAACTTGGCCATATGTGACCAGCAGGAAGAGCTGTATTTGTAGGTTGTACATGGAAGGATGGGGGTAAGGGGTGGTTTTAAGCCCCCCATACACCTTTAGATCACATAGTGATTGGAAGGGTTAGAAAGGTCCTCATATCACATACATGGTTTTAGTAGAACAAAAGTTGATTGTACAGATATTGTATGGTAAGATTGTAAGGTGTATGGGGGCCTTAAGCAGGGTACAGCAATAGGATACAGGCCAAATCGATGGCCGTTTCGAGCGCCGTGTGCGCTCACGGCCATCTATCTGGCCCATATAACATGCCCCCACCACTGTTCGAACGGGACAAATCAATCCCACTCGAAAACAGCCTTATAGGACATGACCGTAAATACGGCCGATGTCCGATGCTTTGCCTAGAGACGCTGGTCTCCAGGCATAGCTCGGCTGAGCCGGTGAGAGCAGAACTGTCTCTTCCCGGCTCTTCCGATATCTGACAGCAGCGTGATGACGCCATCACGCTGCTGCAGGGAACATCGGACGGCTCGAATATCGAGGCCTCTGTACCCTGCTGTAGAGTCTGTGGCTAACCTTATCCCAAACTGGCTTGCTATATCTCTACTGTAGACCAGCCTGACATCTGCTGTCTGGTAACGTATTGTTTTAGGGATGGATTAGATCATTAGAAGGAAGGGAATGAAAGCACCTCTGCCTATATTGGGTGAGGTGGGATTAGTATATATGATCAATAGACTTGTTATAAATTGAGAAGTTACAGCCACAGGTAGCGCCAACACCCTAAATTCCAAGCCGCTTCCCTGGAGGAAGGGGAAACTTCTCTTTCTTATGATAAGCAGACTGATGGGCCATGAACTCCTGAAGCCCTGAGACATGTGACCTTTCTGTCATATATATATATACTCTGGATATACTCATATCCCAAAAGGAAGTTCAAGGTAGTAGTGCTGAGTTAAACAGAATGAGCAGCTTTTCTAAAAAAAAATCTATATTTTAGGCCTTGTTTGGGAGGGAGATAAAAAAAAAAGCTTTTTGTTTTGTTGAGCTGGATATCAATAGTGTAATGCTTAAAACATGGAGGGTTTAGAAAATATATTTTATTACACACGCACCACCATGTTGTGAAGTTTCATTTTGTACCACCAAACAAACTCTGACCCTCTAAATGTGCCCAATGGGTATCTGTCACTAATACATTATTAGTGTACAACATAGGTTTTCTTGGTCTGCAGCTCTTCCTGGCAGCCCCCCTCCTGGCTGCACTCGCCTTTCTCTCCCTCTGGGAGTAGAGAACTACCAGTCATTTCTGCTGAGCAGTGCGTTTCGCAGCCGTTGATATGTTGAGATCTGTAGTTCTCTACTCCCAAATTTGAAGGACAAAAGCATGGTGAGTGCAGCTGGTAGGGATGCTGCAGGAAAAGCGAAGCTGGGGAGAGGGGTACCTGGATGGGTCTGGAGGAAGGCAAAGAACATGAACCGTACACACAGAGATGGGGGAACACATGGCTTACATGCACTGTATGCGGTTTACAGTTTATTTGTAGTCCATGTGTGCCCCATCAAGTGTGTGCGTGTAGTCCAGGGGTGTTAAACTCACAGTGTAATTATATTTTTAAATAAATATTAAGGCTGGCCCGTGACTTTGTCCAAGTCTTTAAATTTGGCCTGATTTGTGTTTAAGGTGAAGCCTCCATTGATCAGACTTATTATTTCTTGGTGAGCAGAACCGCATGTGACAACCTCATCAGGCCAGAGTAGACTGTGGTTTGCTAGTAGACAGCATGAGCATTGTCACAGTATTAAGCAATGTCTACTACAGTAGCTCTAGACTCATGAGCGATCAACCGATGTGCGATTTAAAAGGGGCTTATCCCCACATCCATGGCTGCACCGCATTTTTGATCGTGGCCATAGACATGAATAGGTGAGGTTAAAACCATGTGTCATTTTAATTGCTCCCATTCACTCTCTATAGGCGTGATCAGGCAGGGTAGGGCAAGATGTCCTGTCGCCCCCCCCCCCCCCACTTTCTGCCTGCAGGTGCTGTGCCATGATTCTAATCACGGGAGACAGTGGGAGATTGCTCAGTGCCACAATGGTGGTAGGGTACAGAGGGTTGGCCGCTTCGCCCTTACATTTTAATTACCCTCGCCACCAAGACCGTTCACTCCCTGGCTTAGGCCTTATCCCTTGGCGGTTAGGCACAATCTGAAATGCGGGTTCCACAGGCAAAAAACTTGTGTGGGCGCAATTTTATTAACCGCGTCCATTCTCTATGGGGGCAATCCGGGGTGATTGCACCTACACGCACTTAGAAAATGAAACTGTGTGTGAACGTGCTGCAAAACGCGTGCGGTCAACTGCCCAAGTGGGGACATATATTGGTGTAATTTTTTTATCAGTGGTTGAGGCTGATCAGGCAGTATGTATTTGTGATGACCTACCCTGGTCTCCTCCTGATCATTTGGCCAGAGGCCGCTCCAGTCATCTGCTTCTAGCAGAAGTGGAAAACAAAGATCTTGTGTCTATGGGTTCCTTTTAGATTCCAAGCTTTATTATTTAATTCCATTTACACCATTCACTGGTGTGTTCTTCTCCCAGTCTGGTTTCGAAAACTAAACGATGTAATAACCGTAACAAATATTTATTTATGGCTGTGTGCACAGCAGGTTTAGTTTGCCTGTATATTTTACATTTAGTTTTTCTTTAGTTTTCACATACCGTATATACTTGAATATAAGCCAAATTTTTCATTGGCTTATATTCAGGTCAAGAAATAATTGCAGCATTTTGTAGGTGGACTGTATGAGTGAATTGCAAAGCCCCTGAGCATGGTATCTTCACCAGATTTGCTGGAGATGTAGAAAAGTGTATAAATTTGGTTCACATTAAAGTCAAAGTTTTTAAGTTGACTTAATTTGAACTTATTTTGTGCAAAAACTACATATGCTAGAGCAAAAAAATTTTTTTGCAAAGTTCCTACAACCCTTTACATCTCCAGGAAATTGTTCAGGGTCTTTGTAATTGAAACCTGCTGAATTAAATAATATTTAAAAACAAAAGCACATCAGAAAGCTGGTGGCTTATATTCGGGTTGGCTTATACTCGAGTATTTTTTTGTTCTACTAAAACCGATTCATTTTTAGTCGATCAAACAAGAAAACGAGTACCGAACTTGTTCGATTGATAAAACTTTATTGATATCAAGCAAACGATCGATCTAAAGTCAGACATGTTGGTACATTTTGATCTAATTCGTAACAATCTAATGCATATTGAACATGTTAAATCATTTATAGTAATAAAATCAAACAATAGTTCATACGATCGAGTCTTCATTTGACATCGTGTTCAGTTGAATGAAAAATCAAATCAATGGTCAATTGTGCAAAGTTTTATGTGTGTATGGCTAGTATTAGTGCTTCAGCTGCATAACTATGCGGGAAAAGTTAAGGTACTTTAAGTACTTTACTTGTATTGCTAAAAGATTTCACAACCTAACCCTATATATAGTTGTGGTCCGATGTGTTCCCATACATGAAGCTGCATAAAACTGCTATGCCCTGGGTTGGGTATTGTCGGCTTCCAATATGGCACTGGTTCCATTAACCAGACATTATGACAGGTTCTCTTTAACAAACTATACACTAGAAAATTAGTGGAAGGAGAAGTGGGTGTTGATCTATCCCCCTCTTTTTTTTTTTTTTTTTTTCTTGACAAGACCTCAGTGCTGATGAGGCGCACCACTATTTTGTGTCCAATGCTCGTTGCTTAAAATATTAGGCAAGGGATCACAGCTCTGATAACTTTTGCCTTATTTTTCAGTGCTTCCAAAAATATTGTCCTCTGTGTCCTGCTTTGAATGGCACACAGAGAGGAGACTGATGGGGTGGTGTGTGTCCTTTACTGCTGATCTTCCTTCAAGACCTGCCAAGGGTAGTACATTGCCTAGTATTGTCACCCTACAAAGAGCATGCTTAGAATTCTTTCATTTCTTTGTGTATCAATTGGCTGGGCACCCTTTGTGTGCCTGCAGTTACTTTGGATGAGAACGCTGGTTCTAGGAATGGGTCTAAAATTTAGGGACATGTCTGTAAATTCTTAGATTCCGGCTGTTTCATGGGCAAATTTATCTTTTTAGGCATTCAATTTGTGGCTGATTTTGCCGCCAATCGACCACCGTGCTTGCTCATGACGGTCGATTTTGCGACAAACTCAGCCGCAAATCTAAACATCTATGCCCAGCTTAATGTGTGCTCCTCTATTTGTTCTCTGTAAACTGTGTTGTATATTCTCCAGTTGACACAATATCTTAAACTTTACTCTACATTGTATACTTTGCTGTGTCTTTTTAAAGGCAGATACAAATGATGTGTGTGCACAATGTGTAATATGTACTCTGCACACTACACTGTGTGTTCTGTACTGTAGTACAGTGATCAATGTGCTGTATGGTTTATACTGCATACCACTCCTCTCTGTGGTCTGTATGGATATATACTATATAAAGTATACTACATTCTATCCTATAGAGGTTGCAAAAGTTCAACAATTTTGACGTTTTGTTAGATAATTGCAAAGCCCCGAACATGGAGAATGTGGAGAAGGGTTGTGGGAACATTTTAAAAGTTTTTTTGCATAAATTAAGTTCAACATTATATTTTATATAAATAATATAAATTTTATATTGATTTGAACTTTATTATGCAAAATGTGTATGTGTGCTAGGAATTCTGGTGATTGTACAATGTTCAGAGGCTCTCTTTAAACTCCACTTTATTATACAATGTGCTGATTTGATTTGTAATCTATGATGCCATTCAGTACACTGTTGTAGGTTCTAGTGGAAGGGGCAACTGGGGCAATTCTTCTTCCCATGGAGTTGTCTGCCTGTTTATGGGCAGCTTTGCACGTTCTGCTTCCTCCTGTGTAAATTAGGGTATAAAAATATCATACAAGAATGTAAATATTATAGAAAATATAGTATATGATCACAGACAGGTTTAAGGGCCCTTTCACACTACGTGAGTTTTTAAAGTACTGCCTTTTCTCATAGAGGACCAATGTTACCTTTCACAGGCATGCTTTTATGTATAAGCTGTGGGGGATCATACTCAAATGGGTGCTCTCACAGCATCAATCCACACATTTTTTTTTATCATTTAAGGGCTCCTGCCTACATTTATTTGATCCACAGTCCAAAACATAAGTTAACCTCGCAGTGGTTAATATCCAAAGAAAGGAACAAAAGTCACTGAAAAATGCCAATCCTCCTGGCTTGGCAATCGTCCAGCAGGTACAGGTTCGGGCCTCACGCTCTGTGAGCCCCCTGTTTCCTCGGCTTCAGAAGCCCTGACACAATGGTCTGAGCTCCTTTTGTGGAGACACACCTGGCTCCATTCACCTGCAAACAGTTGTTTAACCCTTTCAGGGGACCCTGGGGGAATAGGAAGGCCCACCCAATTCCATCCTCCCTATCCCAGAGTCTCGGAGCCCTTTAAGAAAACTAAAACAAAAACATTCAGCAAACTATAGTTGCTGGGCAATAATAACCTGGATTCCTTCCAGGACACCACCTAATGGTCCATTTACACAGTGGCAGGTGACCAGTCTGTCACAAAGCGTTAACGCTTACCTTTTTAAACACATATACTGTGAAAGGGCCCTAACAGTTCTCTATGTAGCATAAAAACATTTCCATGTTGTCCTTCCAATTAAAATACTTTTGTTTATTTAGTTAATTATCTCGGCTTTGTTCTCTCCTTCCTTTTTTTTTTTTTTTTTTTTTTTTTAATTCCACTTTTTCTTTTAAATTAGAAACTAAAACCAAAATATTTAATTGAGTCTGCAACCAAATTAAAATGCTTTTGTGTCTAATGTATTAATATGTGGGGATAAACTAAAATGGAAATTATTACTAAGCCCCCCCCCCCCCCCCCCCCCCCCATAGACCTTTAGATCACTCCATACAATTTCCTTTAGATCTACCAAAAACTATGTAGTGCCGGGTCCTCCCTGATAGAATACATAGTAGTTGGAAGGTTTAGAAAGGTCCTCATATTACATGGTTTTGGTAGAACCAAAGTGGATTGTACAGATATTGTATGGTAAGATTGTAAGGCGTATGGGGGCTTAACACAGAACGGCTACATGTGAAAATCTAAAGACATGTCATGTGATAAGAGTGGGAGAACCACTTTGGGTTTGCAGCCAATGTTTCAATTTTGAAAGTTAAGCCCGCCATACACCTTAAGATCACAATTTCTTTTAGATCTACCAACAACTATGTAGTGCTGGGTCCTCTCTGATACATAGTGATTAGAAAGTTTAGAAAGGTCTTCATATTACATGGTTTTGGTAGAACAAAAGTTTTTAAAAAGGTTTTACAGAAATTGTATGGTAAGATTGTATGGGGACCTTTAGTGGTTTGAATTCTGATATTTCTTGGCCAATACATAGGTGAGTTGCTGGTGTTGGGACCATTGGTAAAACTATGTCTCTAGGTTCCAGAGTTCAGTAGGCTTAAAAATCAATACATATAGTGTAATGTTGTCTGCATTTATACAGAGTTTACTTCAGCATAACATTAATGATATATTTCGTACATGGGGATCAAATGACTTTCACTTTGAGAACTATTTTCTAGGTGTGGCCAGATAAATTACCTTCTGTTTACTCACTAGTCATGTGAAGACATGCATACATGATTATTGTAAATACTACTTGCTATACAAAGCATGTACATCTTTCTACTTAAGCAGGGTACACACATGTAGATATGGGCCAGATCGATGGCCGCTTCAAGCGCCATGCGCGCTCACGGCCATTCTACCTGGCCCATATCATATGTGGCCATCACTGTTTTCAGGGATATCGGACATGACCGTTAAATGCGGCATCGGCCTCCGATATCTGACAGCAGTGTGATGACGTAATCACGCTGCTGCGGGGAACATCGGACGGCTCAAATATCAAGCTGTGTGTTCCTTGCTTTAGTGTTCTGATTGGGGGTCTATACAATGGTGATTTTTTTTACATTTCCACAATTTTGACTTATTTATGGAATATTATTTATTTTCCAGAATGTAGTCCTCTAATGAAGCTCGCATAATGGCCCTCAAATGGTATTTAACTTACTCTTGAATTGAGGCATATTGGTAAATCTTATATCATATTTAATACACTTCTCTCAATATATTTTATGCTGTTCCAGTTGGAGTTGAAAGATTATATGGGACGACTCCTAATGTGCTATGGACAGAGCTCTGCATTAGGCATGAATCATAAACTGAACCAGTAATAACTTGCAAGACATATTTATAGAACCTTCTCTTCCTTGGCTGTTAACTAGGGTTCAGTTGCCCTACCTCCCTGTTCCTGATTGAGCCTCTGATGAGCTTTCTCCATCCACAGGTCACCAGCTGGCTTTAGGGTCAAATGTAACTCTCACAGTACAACATTGTTTGATCCCCCAGATCCCATACCTCAGTAGTACAACCCTGATATTTTAGTCACTAACCCCTGAGACTACCTGCAGTCCAAATGTCATCCTTTCATAGTCCTACTCTGACTTTCATCCCCCAGATCTCCAACACCCTTAGAAGTCCAATATATATTTTTTTGGATTATTAATTTACATTCCCAATTTCACACCCCTAACTGCAACCTTTCATAGTTATTCATGTTTTCCTGCAGTTATCCAAATGCCTCCAAGTTTTTAGTATGTAACAATAATGTAGGTACACATAGCTAGTTTTTGGCCCCTTTTGAGTACCAGAGTACCACTTATGTTCACCCCTATATTTATATATATATATATATATATATATATATATATTCGATATAGGGGGTTTGGACGGGAATTTTCAGATGCCAGTAATCTGCATCCACTGTAGCTGATGAACTAGTACTTGCCCTTTAGTTCTGAAATGAAGATGAAATTTCTAATAGTTGACCATGTTCTGAGAGAAACTGCTGTGTCAGTGAGTTGGAGGAACTGTATGAACTGCTCTAGTAATGTTTTTTTTCTTTTTAGTAAGACAGTTGATTGTTTCTACGTTGTAACATTTACTTGTGTAGAGTTGCATCATGATCACTGCCATCACATGGTTAATGATGTCTTTTTGGAAATAGAGAATTTGAGGAAAAGAGGGAGCTCTTGTCTATTCACGTGAAAACGGAAGCACATAACACTGCTACTAAAAGGGCTCAAATATTTCACCTACTTAAGCCGCCCATACACGTTCCGATTATTCTCCCGACTGATTTTTCGTCCGATCCTGTCACCCGATTTTCACCTAAAATGTTATGGTCGGTCGGTCGGCTGGCACGAAAAATCGGAATTCAAATTATCACCGATCCATCAGCCCGACCCTATTTATTAACAGCAGATCGACCAAAAATTTACGGACAGGTCCGAAGCGGTCCCGATCGATTTTTCGGCCGATTTTGAGAAATCGGGATCGGTCGGGTACATAATTCCGAATCCGATTAATCTCCCGATCGATTAATCTCCCGACCCGATCGGTCGGTCGGGCAAAATTTGTACGAAAAATCGAAACGTGTATGGGGGGCTTTAGGCTTTGTTTCCATTGCACTGGGACCCCTCGTAACAGATAGACTTACCTGCTCGGCGGAGCTTCTGTCTTCATTGGGATATGTCGGGTCCCGACGTATAATGGAAACAAGTCCTAAGTCAGAAATATGGGAATCTGGTTGATGATCATCAGGGAGTTGCTGTTTGGTTTCCCCACCTTACACTGGGCCTCTGAGCTATCCAGAGGTTGTATGTGATAAAGCACAAACTTTAGCAGGAATACAGACAAACCCCTGGGTTATGAACACCCAACTTTCATGTGTGAAACAATGATTCAGAGAGGTGCAAGCAAAGGTGTCTACCTACATTGTTCAATAAAATGCCAATAGCTTAGGCAGCCAACACTGGAAGGGTCTGGTGTACAAACAAGGCTTCATTGTAAACAATTGAGTGACAAAGAAAGACATGAAAATAATAGTATAAGTGTATGTATAGGAATTTATATTTTACACAAGGGTTTAATAACCCATTTGATGATAATAGTCTGCTTCATGTTTGATGTGTGACAATAAAACTACTGAAACAAAAGCTTTACATCCAGGCAATGGGCATTCAATCAGGACGGATAGGAATCGAGCACCTAAAGTGGTGCGCCTCGATTCCCATCCAATCAGCGGGCACTCATGCTCTGCATATGCTGTGCTTGAACAGGTCAGCAATCGTGCACTCATCTATATGTGTATGGGTACCTTTTGTTGAATGATGGCAGTTTTATGATCTTGATAATTAATGATAATGTTGTATGTAAATGCTCATTATGCATAATTACATTTATTATTTCAAGACGTATAATTATCGGAGTTTAACTTGGTATCAGCCCCTTACCCTCACTGTGTAGCCGATGGAGTGATGGAAAGAGTCTTGAATGGTACTATGGCTGAATGACTGTGTGTGCTGTTTTCCCAGTATAGCCAGTGATCCTTGGATGGCTTAAGTTGCCCATAGCTCAGCCTAATTTTCAGTATGTGCTTTATTAAATCAAAATGGTGAGCTATTTGGCCTATTTACATAAACAAATGTCAATATTCTTTAAGGTGCTTATATCCATATATATGCTGCCTAGTGACTTATAGGTTTGATTGGGTGTATATTATAGGCGATTGATTGACGTTAAGTTGATCATTTAAAAATCCATTTTCTTTTTACGTAAATTTATTAATTAAAAGTGATCGTAATCAGACATAAAATACATAGAGCTGTGATTGTTGAGCTGGTAAATTTTAGTTGATCGTTCAAGTATCTGACGTTTTTTCTAGGTATTTTGATATTTGTGTCCAATGCAATTTTGAAGCATGTGCACAGGGCTAGGAAATAAACCAATTGGTTTTAGATCGATCACACTGTGTGGTAGTACTATTGATTGATGTTAGACTGATCAGCCTGGGCGCAAGGATACATGGGAAGGTCGATGTCACAGTGTCTTCTACCATCCTAAGTGCCCTTCTCCTGGCAAGTACCTAGTCCTCTGCCCCTCCATACTGTGACAAACACTTCAGCAGTGGATCGGAGACTGGATGAAGGCAAAGTCTGTGTTGGACCCAGTAAGTATGGTGAATTGGACCCAGTAAGTATGGCAGTGCCAGAAACGAGCAAGAGGGGAAGGTAAGTGTGTTTTGGAGATCTTTTTTTGTTTTTTACATTACAGAACCACTTTATGTGTTTAATATCCCTCCTTGTAAAGAAAGTAGTGCCATTGTTATCTCTACTCCTGCTGGGAATTGGAGATTTAAGATCTAGGCTTTGAGTAGAAAATGCATTCGTAGGCACATAAGAAAAATTTCTCCAAGGTATCAGTTGGCATTCCCTAAAGCAAGTCTTTGTCATCTTGACTGTCGCTGTAATGGATCCCGACATGTCTTTGTGTCTATCCATAAACTGGACTCAAGTTGAAAGCAGATCTGGTAACATTAGCCGAGAGCCTTCTGCGGTTACAGAGAACATTTAGTGGCAAATAGTCAATAAGAACTAAAAGCAGCCAACTGCTATGAAGTGGGAAGTCTCTTTATCAGCCATTATTATTAAGTATCTCAAGAAGATGGAAGTATTATTTTTATAGTATTGAATAAACAGTATCATTATCACAAATGGCCTAGTGATGAGACCACATTAGTTTATGTATTATTTATGAATTGTAAATGAATTTTGTTAATGTTTTCCTAATGAGGGATGAATGGAAAAGTGATGCCTCGTATGAAAAGTTAATGGTCAAATTTTCAAATACTTTTTCATGTAATTTTAAAATATATCATTAAATCTAGAAGTTACTTTGATTTTAATAAGAGTGGAACAAGCATATGGTTTTTGTTAGGCTGTTAATAATAAACTTCTTTTATATACAGTAGTGATGCTCCGATTGATCGGCCGCCGATCATGATCGGCCGATATTGGCTTAATATCGGCGTCGGCGAAAAAAGCCGATCACGGGGGTGGCTGACGCCGAGCTCATGGAAGCCTGTCTGGGTCTCCTCCACTTACCCGGTTTTCTGCCTGTTTCCTCGCCATCTTCACTCACAATGCGTCCCCAACTCACCATCAACCGCTGGTAGCACCCTCCACTCCGTACAGTTTGGTGGTGGCGCGCTCACTTCCGACGGCGGCCGAAAAATTTAGGCCCGGCTTCGGCCTACTCGCGCCATCGCGGTCGGTTGCCCCAGCCGGAACACCTCTCGGCTACACCATCGCCTGCTACCTCTGCTGGACCACCGGTCGAGCCTCCGCTCCTTCCGCTCCCAACGACCACGCATGGACCCTCATAAGCTCTGGGGGCGAATTGAGGCCGGGGTCCTCAGTTGGGCTGCCCTCACTCATCCTGTGTCTTTGCCCCACCTCACCGCGCTCTCTGAGATTGACCCGCTCCCTCCACGGTCCACATTCTCCAGCCCCAGTATCCTTCCTATCCTATGTGTGGAGTGACAGTGTAATGGGCAACACTATGGGGGCAGTTAAGTGCCGAAATAATGGTAATGAAGCTGTGTAAATGGACATGAGCGTGACTATTGCATGTACTTTCTAAGTGATATACAGTGACCTCTCGCCTCCCACATCCCCCCCCATATACCCGCAACCTCTGCCCCCCATATATAACAGTGCACTCTGCCCCCCAGATACAGCGCACCTCTGCCCCCCATATAAAGCGCAACCTCTGCCCCCCATATATAACGGCACCTCTGTGCCCCCATATAGCAGCGCACCGTGCATAATGCAAAGCGACTCTGCCCCCATATATAAGCGCACCTCGCCCCCCATATATACAGCGCACCTCGCCCCCTATTGAGAGCCACCTCTGCCCCCATATATACAGGGCACCTCAGCCCCCCAATATTACAGCGCACCTCGCCCCACATATATACGCGCACTCGCCCCCATATATGCAGACGCACCTCTGCCCCCATATATAACAGACGGCCCCATATACATGCAACCCGCCCCCTTAGCAAGCGCTCTGCCCCCAATATGCACGCCTCTGCCCCCCATATATACAGCGCGCCTCTGCCCCCCATATATACAGGCACCTCTGCCCCCCATATAACAGTGCATTCCCCTGCATTTTGTGATCGGCAGTGAACGCATCGGCAGATTATGATCTTGGATCGGTAATCGGTGATCGGCCCCAAAAATGCTGATCGGAGCATCTCTAATATACAGTATTTACGTTCTAAAATAGTATTTCATGCTGCAGGACATGGGAAGAAACCGGTTTTGTATTTGCTCTCTTGGCGTTGTTTCTGAGATCCTGTTGCATTATAAATCTATAATATAACTTTATTTTCTTCTTGAGTCCTCAAATTGGAATAAAAAGGTTTGTTGAATCATTACATTTTCTTGTCCCTTTGCAGCTTGACGTAAGGCATGTCATGTGTTTTTGTGGTTGATGTTCACAGCCTGTTCCCCAGCTAACTCATAGGTTATTGCCCTCACTTTCCAATGACCCAGGCAACCCTGATATGATAATGTATAAAGGAACTGTCATCTCTGTTGTACTTATTTCTGGTGGAGGATTATTGATTATAATATCTGAAGTATTTATATAGCATGAACATATAGGGCATTACAAAGTGCATACCATATATTGTGCACTAAAAGACACAGTTTTTTCCCCCTCAACATCAGATGGAAAATTTCTGTGCGTCTTATAGGCTGAATTTATTATTTAATTTTTTTTATTCTTAACTCCCTGTGAGCCATGGTGGGCTGAGATTTGTTCCACTGTCAACAGTACTAGGAGGCACATCTTGGTTAAGCACAGAAACTTTAGCATATGTCTACACTTCTGGTGGGTAAAATATTTGACTTGTGTGCCACAGTGGCTTCTTAAATTTATAAAAGGGGCCAGACCAAGAGCCTGTAATGGCACACCAGAAAAGTTTTTCCAAGTCCTCGCAGATGCGGTGTGAGCATTTTAAGTATTTTAGGTTTCCAGTACCACCCTTTCAACAACAAAGCAATTATCCTACTGCTAGGGAGGTTACCGTAAATAAGAACGAAAAAATGAAAAAGTAATTGATAAAATGTACCCAATCACACTGGTCAAATTGCAGACATCTCGGTGACCAGACGCTCTGTCTCCCCTCTGCTCGTTCACTGCAATCAGGGGAGATAATGCGAGCACCTTTGTAATGGTGACATGCTCACAATGTCACATGATCACAGGGCTCTTTCCTCTATATGGGGACATTTGTACGCTCATTGCAGGGAACAAATGGAAGGGAGCCATAGTAGTGCGAAAAATATGGAGTTTGTGTAGTCTGGACACCTCCTTAGTCCTGCATCACAACTTCACAGTTCAGTGAAGTTCAGAGTTGATCAGATCATCCAGTTAGCTACACAACTTTCCCTTCTGACTGGATTTCTGATGAAAATATCATCAGCCCTGATGAAAGTTCTGCAGTTTATGGATGCAATGTAGACACAGCATACATGCTTACATGTAGGTCATTGGTATACATTGCATGTACAGATCATATGAAATCAAATATGAATTCTCATCATTTCTATTTAAGGAAAGCAATCTTAAGTGAACCTTAGAATATAGTGTGTTGTGTTGGCCGGTAAGTTATTTGAAGAATCAGAATCCCTTTGTCCAATTAGATTTTTTAATAGGAATGTTAATGTATGATTCTACCCAAGTATGTCCATTAGGTAAGCAATTATTGATGTTGTTGGTGGCTTTGACCTTTTTAGGGCTCTTTGTCCATCATTGTAAAATATGTATAGGAGTTATTTTTCTAACTAGTTGCCATAGTTGTGATCTGACCATCTTCTTTGGTAAAACTTCCTCCCTCCGCCTGTTAGTACAAAATGCAACAACAGGATGGTAATTACATCAGTTTTTTTTTTTTTTTTGCCTTGGTGTACTATTTAAGATTGACTTTTGTAATTTTACTTCTTTAATGTGAAAAACCAAGACAACTATGGGCCACCAAAGCTGGTCATGTTCTGTATAAGGGTAGTGTGGACTAAAAACGCTAATGAGAATGATCATTGTTTTCTTTTACTCTCAGTCTTTGAGGTGCAACTGAAAGTGAGATGAATTCTCACAAGTGAGAGTTTTCCTGTTGGTAATTATGAGAATATTATGGAAGCTCAGTAGTCTTACAGCAATCACGTCTATTAACTCAACTCATCTGGGGGAAGAGGTGGAATGTGGGGTTTTACTAGGCATTGTAGTCTGCACCTTTCTGTGAATCTGTTATTCTTCTTTTCTGCTATTTCCTGACATTCATCTCAGGATGTTGATACATTCAGCTTATCTGTTTTTTCCCAGATTCAGCATTTTCTCCTTGTTTATAGTTCTAGATTTTGTTAGAAGAGGAAGATGACTTTCAGTAACCCAGAACGACAAATCTGCAGCCTCTACCAGTCTATCTGTTGTGTTTGACATGAAATACGTCTTTCTATTTCCTCTTTTTTTCCCAGTAAAGTTCCACTTTTACCCCACTCAGCGCAACATTGTAAACGTTTAAAATATATGCAAGGTGTGTGTGTGTATATATACAGCAATGATTTACTGCCTCAATAAAGCTTTATTGAAGAAATACTTGGAGTCCACTCCATACCAATGCAACCATTTTTGTTTGTTTGAAAACAGGACCCATTTTTTTATGTTCTCAGTTCTGGACCACCATGCTTATAACCGGTTTAGCTAAAGTAAATAAAACCTGTGTCTCTGTAAGGCTAGGGCTCCACTATACCAGAGCAAGCCCCCCTCCATTCAATGGGTAAGGGACACATTATTGGCCGCGCTGCATACACGCATTCCCTTTAAATGAATGAGCTCCGTGTTGACATTGGAGGCTTGGATCAACAGAGTGGGGGCTATGACGATAGTGTAGACAGCCCTGCCATAGCCTGTTGCGATCAATGGTTGGCTTGTGCACTGAAATCCCTGCTCATCGACCCATGCTTGCGTTGCGTCGATGTCAACATGGTGCTCCGTGTTGATTTTAACAGAATGCAACTTCACAGATCACATTAACGCATGTGTAGACTGCGTTCCATTCAAGTTTCAAAAATGTTTCTTTTGTAAATTTGTAATACTTTGTTGATTACCAAGTATAGTTTATTCATAAAGGGTATATGTCAGAATTGCTCAGGATTATCCATTACCAACAGTCATCAAGGAAATGAAAACATTCAAAAGTGGCATTCTCTGAAAACAAGAGTTTGTGTCCTGCCAGGTCAGGTCCTTGTAGTTTGAGAGTAAAATGATTTATTTGTGTAAGATTCACTTTTTCTAATTCTCCTGTGTGATCATTTAAGTAAATCTTGGGTGATTTGAGAAATTGACCCTTTAGCATCTATGAAAAAATCCTTTTATGCATTGTTACTGGAAGAGATGGGCAATGATGGGTATAGCCACTTTCTTTCATTGTTTAGGAAGAAGAATACCTTTTAGAACAAGTAATTTCTGATAACAAGAATTATGATGTTTCTACAGTGCAAGCAATGGCAAGATTTTATAATGAGAACTGCCCAACCTACTTGTGCAATTCACACATATTAGATTATTCATTGCTTCTTAGTGTTTCCCAAATCAGAAAAAACAAGGGCAGCAGGTGACGAGTATAGTGACATTATTTCACCTGCATCATAAAGTACATGACTGCACTTTTTCAACGGGGAGCAAAATCCGTGATGGACACATCTTTGGCACCTCCTAAATGATTGTAAGTCAGGAGCATTGCTATGCATGTTTTAGAATGAGGGGGTTCGTGTCCCAAAAGACCCATATAACTCGGTTCAATCGAACATTATGTAAATGTACTCCTTTTTATGTGAATTGATTGATCAAAAGTGAGAAAATGAGTGAGAAAGTTAAAACATAAAATCAATCAAGCAGTTATTGGTAATATTGGTAATATCAAGTAACTGATATATGGGTATTAAGATGGATTTGTACCCGATCTTACTATGGAGCATGCGCAAAACAATAGGAAAATAAATCCTGTCCTACTCTAAGCTGGTTGGTGCCTCCCCACCAAAAAAAAAAAAAGTACAAATGTATGGAACAAAAATCAAAACATTTTTCATTTATTTAAATAATGCTGCTGAATGCAGGCACCTCTGTAAATGTGTCCTCCGTTTTTTGTTTTTTTTCATGGACTCGGGTTCAGCTGAACTATGGGCTTGTTTTTAATTTTACATAAACTGAGCAGCTACAGTGACAAAAATCATTCTGTGGGGTTTTTGCTTTGCTACGTAGGTGTAAGGTAAGTTTTATATTACCAAGAGGAAAGGCGTCAAGTAAGTGGACCAGTCCTCAATGCTAACTAGTTTCCTGGGACTGTCTACTATTAAAAGACTATGAATTCCTGCTTTCTCTTCTAGTGTTGTTTTATAATACATTTGAATATATAAAAGGCTTTTTTATAGTCATTAATCAATTGATTTTGTTTATCAGGTTAGGTCTGTTTCTGTGGATCTGAACACTGACCCATCACTACAGATTGATATTCCAGATGCGATCAGTGAGCGAGATAAAGTGAAATTTACTGTCCACACAAAGGTGAGATGAAAGTTGTCTTTAAAAGAAGCTCACGGGGGATGTGACCTATTCTGTAATTATTTATTAATTTAGCATATGTACTATACATAGAAAAATCCAAAGATGTATCCTACCTTGCATTGCTTTATATGCAAATTATGTCAATACATCCTGTATACAGCTTTGTCATAAATAAAGGTAGGTATACGTGCATTGATACAAAAAAAGCATGAGGACTAATTCACACTATATGCGTTGTGTTTTAAAAACATGCATGTTTTTTTTAACTGTGTGTGTTTTTACATAGACATATAAATGTTACCATTCACACTGAATGCGATTCTGCATGCCTATTTAAAAACTCACCGCTGTATGCATTTTTGATAATTTTTTTCTGCATTTTTCATTCATTTGTTCAAAAATGCAAGCACAGATGTAATGTGAAAAACGCATGCATTTTTTTTGTGTATATGCAGAAATGCTTACCTTTTTAAAAAAATGCATATAGTGTGCATGGGCCCTTAAGCCCTTGTTAATTTCTCTGATTTGTGGTGTGGTAATGCACAACAAAGGTTGGTGCATTGTGGTGCTGATCCTACTTAATTACTCTCAAATTAACATTTCCAGTAATCATGTGTAGCAGAGATCAGTAGTACACTACCATATGTTTTGGGGTGATGTATTGATTATACAGTAGGCAGCTTATTCAAATGTATAGACTACCTTAATGCAAAACATGCTAGAACAGAAGTGGGCAAACTTTTTGACTCCTAGGCCACAATGGGTTTTTAAATGTGACCTAGGAGCCGGACCAAGAGCCTGCAAGGGCCGCCTGGCATAGGAGTCCCAAGTCCTCGTAGCTAAGACAGGATATTAAAAAAAAAAAAGAAAATATATTAAAAAAATATAAAATAAATAGAAACATTTGATAGAGACGCTAATACATTCTATTGCAGGCAAACTATGTCCTCTAAGAAATCATTCAATCAATTGTCCTAGGTGTTATCTTCAATTATTGCAGGGAATGAGGATAGCCAGAGTGTCTTGACACCAGGATGACAAGGGCCAAATTTAAAAGACTAGAGGGCTGGTTTTGGACCCCAGGCCTTGTTTGCCCACGTCTTGACTAAAGTTGGCACCTACTATAAAGTTCACAGACTATGAACATTTGAATGTATCTGTAAAGGTTTATTCCATTTGCGGTGGCCCTAAACTGATGGCTTTTAACTGTGTCTTGTGCATTTTTACCTGTGTCTTGGGCTGATTTTCACTGGAATGAGAGGACATAAAGTCTGACAGTGTTCATGTTTTGAAAATGTTAGTTGGCTATTGGTTTCTTGCAGATCCCATCGGATTGCATGCCACAAAAATGCCAATTAGCAGTTCTGAATTCAAGGGCTGCATATCTGTTCCAACTCATTAAAAAAGAAAGAGGGAGCGAGTCAAAAAAGAAAGAGCAAGCATATTGAGATCCAAGTGAGCACAGGCAACCTGTAGTTAGTAGCAGACCTTTTAGTAGTAATCTAGACATACAGTCTTCACATTTTTCTAGTTTTACAATCAGTCTAGATATGCAACGATAGAGTGAAAACTGTATGGTTCCATATCAGAGCAAGGTTTTCAGGCATTTTAAAGAGCCAGGAGACTACATACCTTGTCATCCTGAAGAAGTGGTCTGGTACCACGAAACGCGTCGATGCTTAATAAATTGATACTTTATGACAACGGGCGCCTTTTTGATATGGGATCAAGTTTTTACCCCTTCAGAAATCCGTGTTCTCCCCAGATTTTTTTTCCAGCCGGGCGGCGCGATGACGTCATGACGCAATGACGTCATTGCGCCGCCTGCACCGGTCCAGCGGCCTCTCTGATAGGCTGCCGGCCAGCGGCAGCACACAAGTCCTCTGACAGGCGGCGCCTCCCCATTCTTCAGGAGCGCGCCGCAGCCACTGAAAGACTCCGGCCCGCGGCTCCGGTAGTGTGGCGCGGGCCGGAGTCTTTCAGTGGCTGTGGCGCGCTCCTGAAGAATGGGAGGCGCCGCCTGTCAGGCTGCTCGCCGCGGAGGACTTGTGTGCCGGGCGGGGACCAAAATCTCCCGGGCGGGCCGCCCGGCCAATCTGCTTTGGGGAGAACACTGATAAATGTTCCATATAATACTCTGGTTAAGTGAACTAGGAAAGCTGTTTGTGGATATTTTATAATATGTCAAAATTTCTTTTTCAGACTACACTAAACACTTTCCAGAACCCGGAATTCCAAGTGACCCGTCAGCATGATGACTTCATCTGGTTACATGACTCCCTTGCAGAGACGGAGGACTATGCTGGCATTATTGTGGGTATTTTATGTTAAATGTGTGTAGTATCCCTAAAGAACACCTATTTTAACTCTAATAAAACCCCATTGGTTATTAAAATAAATATTTGTTGTATTGTTGTCAGTTATAGGGGAAGAATTTTATTCAGGTTTACTTTTTAACTGCAGATATGTTTATCTTCTTTTTGTGATGGGGGAGGTCCAGGGGGGGGGGCAGTCTGATTCTGTTGCTTTTTCCTCTCTGCCATAAATCTCTCTTGTTGTATCACATCCTTTTTACATGCTAGGATAATAAAATTGTGGGACTTGGCATACAGATTCACTGAGAAGAAAGTGCAGGAAAAGTTAATGGGGTTTTTGTTCACTTAAGAGCTCCTTCTGTTCCTATATAAATGTATGCAGCAAGTTTGAAGTTCAAGTGAAACCGTTTATTGGCTAACAGAAATCATTAGAGAAGCAAACTTCCGGGATGTCTCAGATCTCTTCTTCAGGCTAAATAACATTCTGGTTTTTGCAACTCACATTTATACCCAAAATAACAAGATCCAAAATATTTTAACAAAAGCAACAGTTTGACTTGACACACGTGACATGGCTTTTGTTAAAATATTTATGGCCATGGTTTTTTGTGTATAAATGTGAGTCTCAAAAAGATAATTGTACCAGCCTGAAGAAGGGATCTGTGACATCCCGAAAGCTGTATCACTTGAACTCCAAATTCTCTGTATTCATCGATGGCTAACACTGTACAACACTCTACTATTATATAAATGTATGGAAATGCCAAAGCAGATTAATTGTAGACAAATAAAGGTAATAAGAAAATAAAAAGTCACCTGTCAATAGATGGTGATCACAGCCTATATACAGAAATACATAATGAGAGGTTAACAAATTATTAACTTCAGTTTTCCATTAAAGTGACCCAATGCACTTAATGCTGTCCTTTACAGAAGGAAATTCTCAGCTTTCTTCCTTTTTTTTTTTTTTTTTTTTTTTTTTTTTTTTTTTTTTTTTTTTTTTTTTTTTTTTTTTTTTTTTTTTTTTTTTTTACAGTGCAGCTCAACTAACAGATTAGAATTAGCAGGAAAGCTTTCTTTATAGAATAAGTCTTTGAAGTCATAGGGCTATGGACTTACCAAGTGATTGTGCTGATTTGTTGAATGAAGGGTAAGAATGAGGCTGAAAGGAGGGGGAGGAGGATGCTCTAATTATGGGTTACTGAATGATTGGTTTACTTTAAAGCTGCTCCTGGAGTTACCAACTCTTCAATAAAGAAAAAAGACGATTGTGTTAAGCTGGGCAGATTCCCGTGCAATCCATTCGCAATCAATCACAGTGTAAAATAATAAGGCCGAATAAAAATAAATAAATAAATTGTGGGTGAAGATCGCCTGGTCAATCGTGCAAGCACTGCACGCAATTAAAATCTCGTCCGCCCCGTGGCTGATCATCTATGTGGGAACATAGCCTTACTTCCCCCTCCGAAGTAATGGACATCGAGCTGGGTTTTCCAACATGTTGGAACCCTGTTCAATGTAGTTTCTTCAAGCAGGATCAATAGAAGGAAGACATACATGGGTAGATTTCTTATTAGATAAGAACACAATCGAGCTCCATGAGCCCGCTCAGCGCTCGAGTGTACTTGAATCTATTTAGAAATCTACCCGTATGCCTAGCTTTAGGAGGAGAAACACACTTATTTAATTTACAGTCAGGTCCATAAATTTTGGGACATCAACACAATTCTAACATTTTGGGCTCTATTCACCACCACAATGGATTTGGAATGAAACAAACACAAACTGTTGCTGTCAACACTCAAGATGAGAGAAGAGCTGTCTATCAGTAAAGCAAGGCATCATTAGGCTGAAAAAAAAAAAAAAAACCCATCAGAGAGATGGCAAAAACATTAGGTGTGGGCAAAACAACTGTTTGGAACATTCTTAAAAAGAAGGAAAGCACTGGTAAACTCGGCAACGCCAAAAGACCCGGAAGACCACGGAAAACAACTGTGGTGGATGACGAAGAATTCTTTCCCTGGTGAAGAAAACACCCTTAACAACAGTGGGGAATTTTCTCTTCAATCAACTGAAGGGAAAATCCTCCACAAACAAGCAGGAGCTTAAGACAGTTGCATTAAAGGCCTGGCAGAGCATCACCAGGGATGAAACCCAGCGTCTGGTGATGTCTATGCGTTTCCGATTTTAGGTTGTAATAAACTGCAAAGGATTTGCAACCAAGTATTTAAAAGAGAAAGTTTGATTTAATTTTGGTCCCTTAACAAGTCTGATGGACATATGCAAATGGTTATTTCTACCAGGTTTACCTGATTTGGATATAAATACCTTCAAATTAAAGTTGACAGTCTGCAGTCAAAGCACAAGTGTTTGTTTCATTCTAAATCATGTGTATAAAGCCCAAAATTTTATAATTGTATCGATGCCCCAATATTTATGGGCTCCACTGTATATCCAGAGTATATTTGAAGAGAAGATTGTTAAGTTAACCTACATGTGCCAGATTTTGGTTTGTCCAAAAAGTATAGTGAATTAAAAAAATTGAATTCCAAATTGAATTTCCAAATTCCTCTTCTGTTGGCTGTTTATAAAGGTTTCGTGAACCGGAACTTTGAGCATAACCATATTTTTATTAAATAATGTCCAGTATAATGTTGCTTTAATCCAAATTAATATCTTTTCCAGTTTGTTCCTATTTATTTAAGGTGCTTTTATGTGTTTTTTTTAGTTTATTGACTCGAGGAATTTCTTTTGATTTCAGTGCCAATCCTAATGGATGGTTTTAATTATTGCGGTACTTTCTTTTTTTGTACTCTGTTCTTGAAAACAATTAAGTTACAGTATATAAAATAAAAATCTTTTTCTATGTAGATTCCTCCAGCACCTATAAAGCCTGACTTTGATGGGCCCAGGGACAAAATGCAGAAGCTGGGGGAAGGAGAAGGCTCGATGACCAAGGATGAATTTGCTAAAATGAAACAAGAATTGGAAGCGTATGTACTATCTATATAGATTGTCTTCTGTTTAAGCAATGGAAATAACTTTCTTAACTTGTATTTAACTTTCTAAATTACCCATTTCATCCATTTTTGTATACTTTTTTTGTGTGTGGCACTGACAATAATGCTTAGACAGCTTAATATAATTAGACACTGGAATGATCCCACACCTAAAAGTGATACTGCTCTGACATGAGCCTATTTCTTTAGTGTCCTTATCACCAGGGCTGTGGAGTCGGTCAATAAATTCCTCGACTCCTGTATTTAATATGCTAATGTATTGTATGCATCCATTGAAGGAAAGGAAGGCGACATACACTAACCACAGAACTACTGGCCAGGAAACCAACACTGGACTGTAATGGCCAATTAAAGCAGAGAAAGGGAGTTAGGCAGAAGATGCTGCTGCTTTTTCCTAAAGCTAGGCACCACGCTGTCATTGATCGGGGATCTATTGAACGGAAATCAATGTGCACAACATGGGCACATCGATTCCTGTTCAATGGGGACCCATTCTCCCCAGTTTGCAGTGTGTGATTTACAACACACTACAAGCTGGGGAGAAGCAGCCTGACTCACACATATGCCTCACTCACACAGCTTCTGGGAGTGAGGAGTGCTGGCTCCGCCCCTTCACACTGACAGCCGACGGCTGTGGAGGAGGAAGGAGCCGCAGCTGTTTCAATACTTTCCATGAAAACCCATGTCTCCATGCAAAGTATTGGAGATTGAATGGGGTCTTTCCAACATGTTGGAACCCTGTTCAATCAAGTTCCTTCAAACCGGCTCTATTGATCCCGCCCGAAGGAAAGCACACACAGGTAGGTTTGTAAACAATCAATCACTGTAAGCGCGCAAGTTAATTGATTAAAGGGTAATCAGCTGGAGAAGGAACCTTCTCACAGGGATTAAATTTCCCCCCGGGAATAAACGCAGGGGCAAGGGGACTTTAAAGGCCTGGGTAGAGGTAGTGTGTCAGAGACAGATAATTAATTTAGCAATCTTTAATGAAAATCACAAAAAAGCACAGAGAAAAGCATAGAAAAAACAGATTAGTCATAAAGTATAAAATACAGCCGAGCAAATTAACCCAACAGAGTTGGTCATTCTTGTGTTGGTATTGTAAATACAGAATATTGTAAAGTATGTACAAATAAAATCGTAACAACATTCAACAATGGTCCAAAAAAGAGCGTTCGGATATTGTCCTGCCAGATGCAGGAGCATGCCCTGTTTTTTCTATGCTTTTCTCTGTGCTTTTTTGTGATTTTCATTAAAGATTGCTAAATTAATTATCTGTCTCTGACACACTACCTCTACCCAGGCCGTTTAAGTCCCCTTGCCCCTGGGTTTATTCCCGGGGGAAAATTAATCCCTGTGAGAAGGTTCCTTCTCCAGCTGATTACCCTTTATTCATATTGTTTGGGATGTTGGCCTTACACATTTGATTAGTGCAGCTTCTTGTATAACAAGTTAATTGATTGTACTCAAATCTTTTTACAGATATACCTGTGTGCCAAGCTTTAGTGTTCTGATCTTCTGCTGAAGATAGGGCAGTGGAAGGCT
>CM070035.1:133079406-133097108 GCA_036250615.1 Ptychadena robeensis
AGAGGGATATCCTTGAGAGAACTTATCCAGTAAAGATTGGTATGCAAGAGAGACCAGTTTACGTAGAGGTGGGGTGTGGGTAAGTAAAGCGAGTAGCGGGGAAGTGACCAGAGAAAGTGGGCTGAGACGGGTCTGTGCCACATAGGCATGTTATAGCTGGATGTAGGAGAAGAGCATAGATGGAGGGAGTGAAAATGTAGACTGAAGAGTAGAGAAAGGTAAGAGGGCACCATTCTCCACCACCTGCATCAATAGGGAAACACCATAGCGCCTCCAGTACCCCTCACAGGGAAGATCATACAGCTCTTTATAGCAAGTGTTTTGCCAGGTAGGGGTGACCCCAGAGAGACCCATAATATCCTTCATTTTCCACCAGACCTTGTGCATCAAATGCAAAGTGGGATAGTGGGTAGCGGAAATATTGAAACTACCTGCCTCTAGAGCCCCATAGAGATCATCAGTGCCAAGAGCATCCCGTAGCAGGTCCTGTGCAGGAAGCCCAGATGAACTGTCAAGCTTCTTTAAGCCAGCAAGATGTTGGAGCTGTGCAGCTAGATAATACAGCCAGGGGTTAGGAAGTGCCAGCCCACCAGAAAGCTTAGATTTTTGTAATTGTTCCAGGCGGATTCTAGGGGTCTTTTTACGCCAAAGCAGTTCACGATAAATGGTATTAACCACACGGAATAACTTTTTAGAGATACTGACAGGGGTGTTGTGGAGCGGGTATAGAAGCTGAGGCATAAGAATCATCTTCACCAGGTTTGCCCGGCCCGCTACGCTTAGTGGGAGCTTGTGCCAAGCCTTGACCTTTGATCGGAACTTACTTAGCAGAGGGGCCAAATTAAGACTCTCAAAGTTGTGCAAATCCTCTTTTTCTTCTGTTTAGTAGAATAGATGTGCAGTAGTTACCAACAATCGGAATCTAGTGTCACTGTTGTGTATAGAAAGAATACAGAATCACCATTTTTTAATCGAATTATTATTTTTATTATTAGGATCATTGTTCTACATGCTTTTATTATAACATAGTTTTCTAATTCCTCTATCTAGTGCCTAGGTGGCCGACTTGCAGCCCGGGGGGCGCATGCAGCCCTTTGGGCCTTCTTCAGTGGCCTCCCCTCAGTCCTCCACTTGCAGCCCCAGAAACCTAATTGCATAGGGCATAAGAACTCGTCTTTAAATCAAAGGTTATGTGCCCCATCGATCTTAATGGCTTTGATGATATCTATGAGGCACATAACCTTTGATGATATATATGACACAAAGTGCGCATTACCATACTACAGTGTTCCCTAATGCAGAAAGCAAATTTTTAAATACGTTTTGCTATTTAAAAATTTTAAATAATATCTTCTTGCTCTGCATGCTGTAATATTTTTCATAACAAATGGATGTGCGGCCCTTAAGTGATGCCGAGGGCCCTCCATATCAACTCAGTTGCCCACCACTGATATAGTGGATGCAATTAAGGATCCACACATGATGCTTCTCCTCTGGAAGGGAGGCATCATTTTTTAAATCAACACCAGCACATCCGATGTTGAAGAAAAAATAAAACATATTAAATAACAATGTACATTTTGGAAGCGTCTCATTGTGTAGTGTTGCCTGATGAACAAATATATTGGTATTTAACAAGTTTAACCCCCCTGATGGTCCCAGGTCGTCCAGCTCTGACCTGTCAGAACAGCAGTAGACGATCTGGGTTTATCTGGCAGAGATCGGAGCCACAGGAGAGCAAACGTATTGCTCTGTGTGTCTCCGATCTAATGAGACTACTGCAGGGGAATGGATTACTCCCTCCCCCCATGCTCTCCTCTGTAACCCGGCACATCTGCAGAGCCATCTAGTGGTTGCAGTGCTAATTTACATGATAAAGTGAATTATTGAAATCTATATTATCTAAAATTGTGTGTTATTCACAAAGCACCTGAACATGTTATTATATTCAGGATGTCACCAGACTCCTGTATGGACATCCCAATGTAAAAAACTTTTTTTCCATTAAAGTCTATGATGCGCTTTTGTCTTCAACATCAAATGTGCGGGAGTTGACATCATTTCAAATGAGGAACACCTCTGCTAATTTGCTTTGAAAAATTGTGGGTGTGAGGTGTGCACTACAGAAATCTGCATTTATGGCTCTTCCACACTATATGCAATACATTGCAGTTGTTGCAACACAGCATGCTTTAGCACATGGTAGAGAGGTTCTCATAGGGCATTTACAGTGAAATGTGCTGCACTATGCATTGCTTTTTCACACTTGTATTTCAAATGCTGGGGCATCGCATCCCATGATGCATAGGGTGTACATTATGCAGGTTATGCCTTGGCATTAACCTTGACTTGTTGGTGGCCAGTACCCAACACAGCATGTAAAAGAGCCCTTAAATTACATGGTTCACTGCTGACATATACACTGCTCCCGGATCCATGCTTTGGTTTTTTGGCAGCAAGTTCATAAATGCAGCTGGCTGATTACCAGATGAAGCTACAGGTTATAGTCAGTTGACTAATGTTGGAGCTGTAGTTTTGAGCTGTTTTTGTATTCACAGAATAGTTTTGAAAATTATAAATTAGGTATGTTTTAATGATATGGATTGATGAATGTCTGAGAATAGTGGTGTATGGAAGGTATTGAATCTGAGGCAGTGGTATTCACTGTTTGGGTGGTTTTCTATTTTTGTTTTATTTAGATTTTGCTGACCTATGAGATATCAAAGGGGATCATTGTTACCAGTAATATTTATTTTTTACAATATTTGTTGCAACCATGCACGGTTACCTTAATGCTTGTTTCTAAATGAGAACTCTCCTAACTTACCTGCGTTGCAGTGCAATATGCGCTAAGGCTTTGGTTTGTGTTTTTTTAATGGTATACAAACAGAATTCTAAAGCATAACTGGAGGCAGAAATACATATGAAGTACAATCAGAGCTTTTCTGAGGTCAGAAAGAACTAGCTCCTTTTAGGTGTTAGAGTGGACACAACATATATTTAGGCTATAAAAATCATCCGCAGCTGCATTCTTTACATCCAGAAGCCACATAGGTTTTTGGGAATTACAATTTTCCCAGCCATATGTTTTGCATCTAAGCAAGTATTTTCATCCTGTGTGTTGTGTTTTTTTTTTTTTTTTTACTTTAGAACGTTAAGTAATTGAAAACTTTCTCACCCTTTTAAAATTAATTTGCCTCTACAGTAAAAAGGATTCTTGTTTCACTTTTCATTGTCTTTGAAGCTTTCAAAATCATGATTGATGTACAGCACTGTGTGTCATTAAAGGCTCTTGTCATCTGCCAATACCTAACCTTTTCTGATAAATTAATGCAAAGCCTAGATTTTTTTTATTACAGATACTGATATTTTAGTAGTAGGAGTAAGTGTTAAGAGGACGATAACATATCTATAAAGCTGGGAATAGACGATACGATTTACCGTCTATTCCTTATCCGATTCTCTGCACGAGGAGCGGCATGATGATGTCATCACGCCCGCCCGCTAGTGCCGAGAATGTTGTGCCAAGACTCTTAATGTGCAGCTCATTACTTCGGCTGGGGGCAGCCGTCCCCAGCCAAACTAATGGGATCGGGTTAAAATGTACCGTCCTGTCAGCCCAATCCTCGTTAGTTGCTGCATCCAATTCCTACACGACCCAATCCCTAAGGGATGGGGGAGCGCGCACGGAATCGGATCAGAGGTCGGATTGTGCAGGAATTGGAACGTCTATGCCCAGCTTAAATCTTTAGACGTGTTCCCAAAAACCCATGTACATTAGTGTACACAAAATATTGTGGCTGGTAAGGTGTAGTGGTTAGGTATATGGGGGCGCCTCTTGTCTTTTGCAGAGCTTGTGTAGATGGGACGCTCTTCAGGATCTCCTTCTGCTACTTTGCAGGTCTCTCAACTGGTATCTACTGCCCTTGTGCACACGTGTGAACAAGTCTTTCATGTAAAATCATGACGAGTATACTTGAAAAGTGCAAAAAAAGATTGCCACACAGGACTCTGGAAATGTAATCTACAACATGTTAGATCTGTGATCTAATGATGACATATATAAATTTATAAATAGTTCTGCATCATCCACTGCACTTTAGCTACAAGTTAACCTGGCCATACATTAATCAATTTTGCATTTCATTTCCGAATGATCGATCATCGTTCACGTCTATCGTTCGTTTGGGAATCAAATGCTAATATTGATTGAACAGGGAACCGTCATGTCAGTATTTCCCTGTTAAATTGCCATTACTATGGATGGGGACAGGCCAGAGATCGATTCGCCAAGGTGGTGTGCATCTATTCCCAAAATGATTGTTGTGTGATTGTGCGTCACCATGTTGCATTTGATCACACAACGATCGCTGGAAAATTTAGCTGTGTATGGGCCACTTTAGTCCATACTTGTCAAGTTTTCCCTTATTGACTTAGGGGAAAATGACAGGAAGCTACATCAGATGTCACTTCCAGTATTTGGACAGTTAATTCCAAATACAGGAAGTGACGTCACTCTGTATCAGGAGATTCCCCTCCCTCCTATTTAGTAGCTGGCTAACTTAGAGCTTGTTTCCACTAGAGCAGTCGGCCGCGAATGGACGCATTTTTAATCACGCCCATTAAGTATAATTGCTGAGTTTCCATTTAACCTCCCTAGCGCAATGTTGAGGTCCAGATTTCTGTACCAAAAGTGCACCATAGACTTCAATGGTAAATTTTTCTTAATGTTGTAGGCCTGTAACTTCCCAAAATATGTCCGTACAAGAGTTTAATAGACATCCTGACGATAATAATGTTTGAAACAATTATGTAAAATAATTTATTTTATTTTTTTATAAAAAAAACCACAAAAATTAGGACACAAAACTATGCTGCTATGTACTAAATATCGCCAAAACAAAAAGTCTCTGGTGCCCCAGATGTTCCCATTTGCACTTAACCCTCTCTAACCTGGTGTGATAAAATCACACCAGGAAAGAAAGGGTTACTGCAAATGGGCACATCTGGGGCATCAGGGACTTTATTCTGGCGATGTTTAGTACATAGGGGGAGTTTGAAAGCAGTTTTCTACATAGAACACTGCTTTCATACTATTTACTGTTCAAATCTCCCGCCGCCTCCCCGAGTGATGTCATCACGTCACTCGGAGCGGGGGGGGGAGGAAGACACGAGCAGCCGAGGAGGATGTCGCATGGGGACACAGGGACAGCGTGAGTATGCGCTCTCCCAGAGCCCCGACTTGTACTGGACGGCAGCACCTCTTCCAGTGCGATAGTAGCAGTTGGAGCGCTGGACGAGGTGCTGCCGTCCATAACGCTAGGGCGGTTAATCGATCACACGTGGATGGGAGCGTGATTTTGAACATTACCTTACCAAGGTTTTAATCGTGTGCAGTGGTCGATCGCGTCCCCGAGAGGAAAATGAACACGGTAAAAATCGCGTCCCTATTCACTGGTTTTGACCACGTCCATTCATTTCCTATGGACGCAATCATACATGATCAGAAAGAAAGGTCGGATCACGTGCAAAATCACGGCAGATCGCATGGACAATAATGGCCGTTTGAATGGACAATCACGTGCATAGAAAAAACGCGTTCATCCGCAGCCAATCATTCTAGTGGAAATAAACCCTTAGGAGGGAGGGGTTGGAACTTAGGAGGGAGAAAAAGCCCCCTCCTACCTAAAGTTACTCCAAGTTCGAAATCCCAGGAAAAATCCCTGATTTATTGATGTGGCCGGGAAAGTCATATACAAAACATCCCTTTCCCGACCAAAATGGGATTGTTGACAGGTCTTTGGTCCCTTGTCTGCTAGTATTCTAAAAATGTAACTTCATTATGTGTTTTCGTGCCTTTTTATTGATGTCTCACAATTCTTGTTTTGCAGAACTTACTAGCTTCAAGAAAAAGAGAGTGGCTGCCTTTCGGAAAAACCTTGTAGAAATGACAGAGCTAGAAATTAAACACGCCAAGGTTTGTGTCCCCGCTGCCTGTATATTACAACCTTTTCTTGCATTCCAAGACCCTTTTGCCACATTGAAACACAGGCAGAAATAATATTTTGCATAAATTGTCACTGTAAAATTAGGATCAACCACCCTCATCTTTCCGACAGAAGGGAAATCAGAAGCCCGGAAGCTTATTAGTTCTACTTGTCGGCCCCCTCGCAGTATATTGCTTAGACTAGCTGCTTTTCTAAAATGGCATTCATACAAACTGTTAGTCCCCTAAATGGGTAGATTTTTCCAGTCTATTCCTAAACAATTGTGACAACCAGGGCCTCCAATCAAAGTATCAAGCGGGCATTGATTGCGAAAAGTGGTTGCATCGATTTGCCATCCAATTGACGAACACTAAAGCATTTAACCCTTGTATAGGGGCCCTTACTTTCCCTGCACCATTTAACACATTGAAACCCCAGCACAGTTTTTAAATGTTGCTGTCACCCAATAATGGAAAATATAAGTGTTATAGTCAAGATGATCTAGGACCACCGCTATTAAAGTACTTCAATACTACTTGATGCTTGCTTATAAGTCCAAAAGAAGGTATTTCATAAGTTGGAAATGGTTGAGGCATTAGAAGTTCAAAGCTAGGCATTCCATAGTCACAAGGTTAACATTTAACCATTTGTTATTTACAAAGATCTTTATTAACAATGTGCAACAAAGCAAACATTCTGTGGTTGTGTAGAAGGACTAGTTGTTGTTTTTGACTTCCGTCTCCAACACTTTTTCCTGCCGTGTTATGACATTGAGTTTTGGAGAACTGATCTCTATATGAATAGTGCACCCTTCTGTTTCCACTGCATTCTCGGCTCCATCATCCCCCCCTGCACTAAGCGCAGGGGTCCCGACAGAGCCCATCCACATACCTTCCTACTGGACTGGCTGTTCTCACGGCGTTCTGCCCATAAACTGGGCAGAGGTTAAGCGCAGTGCTTGGCTGGAGGTCCTGACTGAGCACATACACTTTACCTGCTCGGCGGATGCTGTGTTCTCACAGCGTTAAGCCGTTCCGCCGATGCAGGGGTTAATGTCGTCCAGTACGTTAACCCCTGCATCAGCGGATGTCTGAACACGGCATCCACTGGCCAGCTAAAGTGTATGTGATCCATCGGGACACCTGTCAAGCAGTGTGCTTGATGTAGGGGTCCCGACCGATCACAGAATGCAGTGGAGCCCCCCACCCTAAAAAACAAACACAATCCATTAACGCAGCGCATCCTTAACGAAAAGTGAAGCCTAAACATTAGTTTATAAATATGATTTTGGTTATTGGATGTATATATAGATTTCAGTGCTTCGTTCTCACAATATTAACCCTGTGTTTTCTAGTGTGTGCATAACTTGTCCTTTTTCTGATTTTACCAGAATAACATCTCATTATTACAAAGCTGCATTGACCTATTCAACAACAGTTAAGCCTAATGGGATGATTTGACCTGAAAGCACTGATTGCACTTCGTCGTCAGCGAGAAGAGCAGCTGTATTTTCACACATGATCTTGCAAAGATTATCATGATCTAAAATATATTTTGTTAACTATGGAAAAGTTTTCTTTAATCTTTTTTTGGGAAGATATATTGACATGTATTTTCAAATGATTGTTTATGAAGAATTTTTGGCAAAATAAAATTCACTGTATATATTAATATAAAGATGTAAACTGTGGTTGAAGGAGTTTTTCATTTTACTTTGTGTCACTGCTGGTAAAAGAAAAAAGCAATATAAAAACAGCGTAGTAAAAAATCCAATGACTTTACTATGCTTGGCCGGTATTGATGTCTATTGATGGGGTGGGGATGCCAGCAGACGCTGCACCCATGGCCTGAAGTGTTGGATGGAAGAGAATGATAAGTGTACAGTAGGTCTCATAAAGAAGAAAGCTATGGAAGTTTGATCTGAGTGATGGCCAAAATTTTTAACCCATGGGCCACAATGGGTTTGTACATTTTACAGGAGGGCCGAACAAAGAACCTGTAAGGGCCCTCCGGTCTCAAGTCCTCCCAGCCTGGTTGGAAAATTTAAACAGATTACCATATTAAATAGCTACATTTTCCATACCAATAAAAAGAAGAATAAACATACTGCCAGAGAGGTTAAAATATATACTGTATATGTATATATATATATATATAATTTTTTTTTTAAAAGTAAAAAACTTTGGTTAGTAAATTTAAACATGCTATTTTACACATGGGCAAATTACAGCCTCTAGAACAGGAGTGGGAATACTTTTTGACTCGTGGGCCACATTGGCATCTTAAATTTGATAAAGGGGCCCGACCAAGAGCCTGTAATGGCCGACCCGCCAAAGGTGTGCCAATTCCATTCGTTATGATCATGCAACTGCATTGCCCCCATGGCAATGTTTGGACTCTACGCATTATGTGCACTCATTGCAGAGAACATGCAGAGCAGAGCATCTTTTCAACAAGGTAACCAAGGACTTGAAAAGAAAGCTAATGTGGTCCCCGGGCCTTAGTTTGCCGACCCCTGGTCTAGTAGGAGAACATAACAATCATCCTCTTGGCATTATCTACAATAATTGCAGATGGTAGTCAAAGCATCTTGACACCAAGGTGACAAAGGGCCATATTAAAAGACTAAGCCTGCATGCTATGGCCCCCAGGCCATAGTTTGCCCACTTCTGGGCTAGCCCTGCTACAGGGTATCAATTGTGCTCAATCTGTAGTTTAGTATTTGCAGAGGAGCATAGCAGTAAAGTACATTTAGAACCCTAGATTTGTAAAATGCTTAACACAGTCTATGTAGTCCATTTATACCTTTTTAATAGGTTTTGTATATTAGACCATTCTAGGTCATATAATGCAGTCACGTTATAGGGACTTGTTTGAAAAACATGTGAGCAGATAATGGCACTATTTACAACCGCAGCATAGGGAATAGAATGATGCCAAAGAATTTCATTTATTTACATACATTTCACTAAAGCCCAAGCAACATCAGTTGCTTTTTCCAAAATTTAATGATGAGCTTACAGTAGTTGCCTTGTAGTCAGTAACATGGGTGAAAAGCCAAGTAAGGCATACCTAACCCTTGTTGAAGAGTTTAGAATCCTTTCCTTGTCTAGGCATATCCAAGCATGATATCTTGCTGCTATATAAAGCTTAGGTACACATTCTAAAAAGATTAGGCAAGATTTGTTCATCTTTAATATCCTTAGTTGTCAGTGTTTGAAGTTCTATGGATCCATTTTAGCAAAAATGTACAAGTGGCCATCCATAGGAGAAAGGGAAATTTGCTTAATCTACATGCAGAAGAAACTGCCAGTGCTTTGTAGTGCTTCTGTGGTTGAGGAGGCTTTCCTTAAAGGCATGCAGGGTGTATATCCAGAACCAATTAATTAGTTGACCATAGTCCCAAAATTTACATAAACATGAGAGGTTGGCAGAAAGCTAAGCTCGTTTTGGTGGCACCCGTTTGTCAGGAATTGCAATGGCAAACAAACCAGGGACTTTTAGTTGGTCATAGCATAATAATAAATCAAAAGTGAAATCTTTTCCAAATAACATGACGGGAGTTTTAATCCCATAGGATAGAGAAGGTCCAATACAATCCTCGAAGAGGTGGATCTTAACCTCAATAAATCAATAACAATCCAATATTGCACATAAGACCTGTGTATTGACCTCTTCCTTAAATTAAAGGCCCTCATACATGTACCGAGAGGGGGCCGACAGAGCAGCTCAGATCAGCTCATGAGTGCAGCGTGTCTCTATTGAAGCTAACAGCATCGGCCAGAGATTATCGGACATGTCCGTTCTCTTGGGATCTGTCGCCCCATGTGGGAACCCCTGAGCGGGGGCCAATTTTGCTGACGGCCACGAGCGTGCACGCCCATCGGTCGGCGGCAAAATCAGACGCTGCTCGGTGCGTGTATGGCAGGCTTAAGTTTGCATAAGGAAGCTGTGTTTCCACAGCCTGGATACTCGAAAACTGCTGCAGCTGAAAAGATGCAACATTAGTTGCTCCGGTGCCCCCAGAGCCTGAACACAGGGGCAGAGGGGCACTTTCTGCGCTACTGCCAGATGACTATAGCCTGTGAGAATGCTGCCTTAGGCTAGGTTCACACAGATGTTTGTTCAGAGTTGTGTATAGGGTTGTCTGTGCACTCCCTGTTGTCCTCAGGCCCATTTATGCAAATGTATGAAAGCCCCCTGTATATACTTAGAATTTTTTTTTTTTTTTAGGAATCTCCCTTAATGCAGAAACACATGCTCATTTGTTGTGTGCACTCCGCCCTTACCAGGCCTGTTGGACCCTGTTCATAAAAAAAAAAAGTTAAGTAGCTCTGTTACCAAAAATATGACAAGATTGTGTGCACTGTAATATGCGACAGAATATCTATGTTTTATTGACAACTTATATGAAAAAAAAGGGTTAAGCAAAATTGCTAAAGCACTAGAGAAACGGTCCATGAAATTCTATCCTTACATTTGAAGCTTCTACCCTGTTTCCCCTATGATAAGCCATCCCCATCAAATAAGCCACCCCCCAATTTTTGCTCAAAACTTTAAAATAAACCACCCCCCTAAAATAACACCCACGGATACCTGCCCCTGTCCGAATCTCCCATTCGGGTGGTACAACGGGTAACTGTGTGCCTCCGTGTGACTCAGGGCTGGCTGCAGTGCAGGAAGTACAAGCAAGCTGCTGATCCCTGCTGTAACAGAGTCTGTTACCCAGTGGTACCGGTTGAACCCAAAAAAGGGAGTCAGTGAAGGGAAAAGGGGCAATGATTGGCACAGAGTGATCAAAGGGGACAATGAATAGCACAGATTGATCAGAAGGGGACAATGAGTGGCACAGAGTGATCAGAAGTGGACAATGATTGGCACAAAGTGATCGAAGGGTACAATGAATGGCACAGAATGATCAGAATAAGACCTAGGGCATATTTTGGCATTTAAAAAAATATAAGACGGTGCCTTATCATTGGGGAAACAGGGTATGAACAAGTTGAAGGCTCTGGCAAATAATCAAATTGCTACAAGTGCAGTTCAGGCAGAAATGGCACCCACATCTTGCAACTGTTAAGTTGTAGAACAAGATAAACTTAAAAAACCTGTTCCCAGAGGTCACCTAGATTTCTTCTAGATAATATAATTGGGCACTGTGATCATTTTGCTGAACTTTGAACCCCAGAGGGGTTTGAAGTAGGTGGGAATACCCAATGAAGGTAGTAATAGTGTCTTTACTTTATCCAAAATGAAAACAGAAGGACTGCAGTTGGACTTTAATGAATCATTTTCAGAGCTTAAGCTGGCCACACACAAGTCGATTTTTTGTTCAATTCCCAAACCTTTGATTGCCATTTGCTGCGATCGATCATTCGGGAATCTGGATCATTTGGTCCCCATCCAAATTATAGAACGGAACTCGCTCATGCAAAGTGGTGCACATCGATTGGCCGAGCGATTGTTCTGCAATCCGTGACCTCCGCGTGCTGTAATAGATCACGGGCCGACCAAAGGTGTATCGACCCACATGTGGCCAGCTTCAGCCAGATTTTTTTGTTCATACCTTTCTTTTAGCAGCTGGGTGTGACGAGTGCCTACAGGTATAGCTATTGATCCTTTAAACACTATTTTATGTCCAAGAAGAGTAAATGCAATGCTAGAATTAGTACTTTCTGTAGAGGGGAATAAAAATGAGCAGTTTATCTTTTACGATGAATAAAGTTTCCCTGTATAAAGCAGATACAGAGAGCCCCCACTGGAAGGCTATATACATTTCTGCTGACTTGGCAGAAAGCAAGTTGTTCTACTTGTAAGCACCATCGGTGCAGTAAACTGTACATGCTCACTTTTGTCCCCTGTAAAGTGCTTTGCCAGTTAAAGTAAATGTACCATGCAAATATATTTAACAAATGTAGGCTCTGTGTAGGGAAAAGTAGAAATAAATGACATGCAGTCAACACTCCCCATGTGTCTGATACTTTCTTAATGTGAGCCAGATGGCTGAATAGAAACTTCAAGTATGTATGCGTTGGAAAACAAAGATGAAATCCCTAACTTGTGGATTTCATGCAATTATCATTGTGTTCGTCCACTGAGCCGGTCATGTATAACTTCTATGTCTGACAGAGTTATTTCAGCTTAATTGCCCAGAAGGATTACAACTTCCTATGGGGTCGATGTTAAGCTGGCCATGCAACTTTAGATTTATTTTGTTTTACCAAAACCATGCAACATGAGGCACTTTCTAAACAATCAAGTCTACCTGTGTTCAATCGCATTAGATCTACCAACAACTACTACATAGTTGTTGGTAGATCTAAAGAAAATCTGACAGATCTAAAGGTGTATGGTCAGCTTTAGCCATTTCCATGATAAGTATTGGTATCTTTTATTTATATAGTGCCAACATATTACGCAGAGCTGTACATTAAATTAGAGTTAAAGTGGACCTACCACCAGAAATCTCTGTTTTTATGAATGGCACTAGAAGTGCGCGATTGCGAATATTCACGAATATAGAATCGAATATTAGTAGAATTATTCACGAAATATTGCGAACTTGAATATTGCCTATGCCGTTCATCACTACACTTGAAGAAAGATGAGCTGTATGGTCAGGTTACCAGAAGAAAGCCATTACTATGCCGGTACCACAAAAGTTTCATTTTTAATATGACAAACAGTCCAGAGACAACCCTCAAAACTTCTGCCACTTTGGAGTGATAGAGTTTCAATTTCCCTACCATTGAGGTCTGATCGGATCGTAATTTTTGATCAAGGTTGGTTCGATCGACCGAAGTCCGATCAAACTACCTCACACATGGAGAAACCGATGTTTGGTCAATGTTGGTTTGATCGATCAAAAGCATAATTGAAGAAGGTTGATTGTAAACACACCAAAATGTCTGTCACTGGATGTATAAGTATGCTTATTATTTCGGTCGGGCACAACAAAATAATTAGATGTATACTCGATCTATCAAAATTTTCCGACATGTCCATTCACTTTTCAATACATTTTTTGTTCAATTTCAATCGAAAGAGGTCGATCGAACCATGTGGTCAGGCATTGATTTTTGGTAGATCGAACAGGAAAATAAAAAGTGTATGGGGGACTTAAATTAAGCTTTATGTCCACAAACATACATGCTTTTTTTGGAAAGTCAACGTGTGAAACGTGGTGGTTAAAGTTGACCTGTGACTGGCTACTGAAAAATAAAGTGAAGATTGTAGAGTGGCCATCTCAGTCCCCTGACCTCAATATCTTTTAGCCAGTCTGGGGAGACCTGAAATGTTCAGTTCATGCAAGAAAGCCCAAGAATTTATGGGAACTGAAGGCTTTTTGCCAGGACAGCTTTACCATCTGAGCAGATAAGGAACCTCAACCACAACTACCACAAAATACTTCAAGCTGTCATTGATTATAAAGGGGGCAAGTAAACTTTTGATCAGGGTTATTTGGGTAGTTTGTGTTTTAATTATGATTTAAAAAAGGGTAAACACAGTTGTTTGACAAAAATCGAAAATTCTGCCAGGGTATGTAAACTTATGAGCACAGCTGTATCTGCTAACAATGCAAAAAGATTTGCGTTTCAGTTATATGTTTAGTCCACATTCATGTTAGTTTTTTTTTTTTTTTTACATCTCCCTTCATTTATTCAATTTTATAGAAACAGATAACAAATGAGATAACATGTTTTTTTTTTAATGGAGAAAGGAAAAGCAGATCATTTATCACACATTGAACAATAAAAAAGAGCCTCGGAGAAAATGAGAAAATGTAGGAGAAAACAAGGACCTATCAGAGATTTGTAATTATTAGATGATTTTAGGTTAGAAATAAACAGAACAGCTTGAGATGCTAAAACATGTAAATCAAAGTATATATCCATCTCTTCATGGATGGCTGACAGATTCCTTAAACTCAATCTGAGCAAAACAGAACTCATCATCTTTCCCCCATCACCTTCCAAGCCTCCCCCCCCCCCCAACATCTCACTTACAGTAAATAACACCATCATCTCCCCCATTCTACAAGCTCGCTGCCTTGGTGTCACCTTCGACTCTGCGCATCTCCTTTACTTCCCACATTCAGAACATTGCTAGATCCTGCCACTTCCATCTCCGCAACATCTCCAAAATCCGCCCCTTCCTGTCCCCAGAGACCACCAAAGTCCTGGTACACGCTCTCATCATCTCTCGTCTGGACTACTGTAACATCATCCTCTCTGGTCTTCCTCTTACCAGTCCAACATGAATGGCGCTGCCAGACTCATCCACTCCTCATCCACTAACTGCAAATCTCTACACTGGCTTTCAGTTGTCCAGAGGATTACATTTAAAGTCCTGTGCCTTGCTTTTAAATCACTCCACACCTCCTGTCCTCCTTACATCTCCAACCTGGTACACAAATACACCCCTAACTGCCCCCTCCGCTCCTCCAGTGACCTACTAATGACATCTCCGCTAATAACCTTATCACATGCGCGGCTCCAAGACTTCTCTAGGGCCGCTCCTGCTCTCTGGAACTCCCTCCCTCGCCCCATCAGACTTTCTCCTACCTTTGCCACCTTCAAAAAAGTTCTAAAAACCCACCACTTCAACCTCTCCTACCCATAATATCACCACCATGCCAGTCCCATTCCCCCCACCTATTGTATACCTTGTTCCCCAACCTATTAGATTGTAAGCCCGACCGTGCAGGGTCCTCTATTCCTTCTATGTCATACCTGTACCTGTGTGTTATATTTTTTGGTTAATATGACCAGGGGGTGCACCCGATTCTCTGCCAACCCGACTGCATTGCAGGAACGTGCACGGCGGCTGTTGAATTGGGCAGGAATCTGATGGTCTATGCCCAGCTTTAGTGATATTAACATGCCTAGACAACTATTTCTGTGCTGCCATTTTGCTGCACAATGCCTAAAGATAAAATATTCCGGAAAACTATCATTTGCCACCAAACAGATATAATTTGTAGTAATAAGTCGGGTGCTGCATGGTATTGAGCCGGCCGCCAGGGAAAACATTCATCTTGTGTGGTCTGGAGAGATGGAATGTTGAGCTCTGCTCTGTCTGTGTGACAATTCCATGCATCGCCGGCATCACTAATGATGATGGTGATGTGTAATAGGCAAGTGACAGGGATTTTGTTATCTTTTTTAATTTTACAAACTTAAATAATGCTCATTCATTGCAATAAGCAGAGATAATTCCTAAAGACTGCCTATTTTCACCATAAGGATGCGCCCACAGTGTCATGATCACATCACTGCATAGTACCCAAGGCAACATTTGGACAGCTCTAGGCGCTCTATGTGCACTCATTGCAGCGAACAATTGCAGGGGAGCATCTTTTTTCAACAAGGTCACAAAGGGCAAGAAAAGAAGGCTAAAAGGCCCGGATCCGGCCTCGGGCCTTAATTTGCCTACACTTGTCCTAGATGCTTACTATTACATTCTCTACATAAGGGCCATTTAATACTAGCCACGATTGCATTGCAGTACCACTAGATGGCACTAGATAATGGTTTCAGTGAAAACGTATCTCCATAGGTTTGTGAAACGACTGTGATGGCACCATTGACTTGTCCTTCCTGACAGAAGTTTCTGAGCTAAGGGGAATTTACTCATTAAAGGAAAGGGTGTTCTTTTTGACAGATTGTCTGTAAAATTGGGTTTTGGACAGTGAGCGACATGGAGTACATTAGGTTACATTAGGTGCATTAAAAAAATAAACCCTTACTAAAAAAAAATACCCCCTTACTATGACTGTACAGTGAAAGTAGAAGTAGCAGACTGATAAGCTCAACTCTTTGTCACTCTGTTGTGTCCTTATACCTGCATATCCTATCGACACATAAACAGGGAAGTACAATGGTTTGGTTCCTTATGGTTCCTAAATGTACAGCAATCTAAATTTTACGACAATTTTTGTACTTATAGTCTTCCTCTGCCTCCTGCCCTGCCCTTATTTTAATTTAACATTTTCTTGAAATGACAATCCTTGGTCTTTTTTGTGCTATAGTGGGTTTGACGGTTTAGATCATAAGTGTCAAACTCTGACCCAGGGGCAAAATTTGGCCCACTGAGCAAATATCAAATCCACCTTCTTGGCAGTCCCCTGCCAGCTGCACTCACTGCCCCTCCATCCTCCCACTCTGGAAATAGAGAACTACTAAGCTGTGCATTCCAGTGATGTCACAGTGAGCATCCTCTGTCTGGAGTATTCTGGAATCAGTAGTCCTTACAGAGTTGAAGGACAGAGTGCTGCTTGTAGGGGGCTGGAAAAAAGGAAGGCAGAGCTGGGGAGAGGAGTACCAGGAATAGTCTAGGGGAAGGCAAAGTACACAAATAGTACACACAGGGATGGGGCCCGGGGGCCGCATGCAGCTCTTTGGGTATTCTTCAATGGCCCTCCTCTGTACTCCACTCGTGACCCCCTGAAACTTAACTGTTAATGCATAGGCCATAGGAAGTCAACTGTCCACCAATCTCCTGCTGATGCGTTCTGGCCTGAGATCTTCTTAAAGCGGGAAGAGGAGGAGAGGCAAGTGACTTGCTCAGGGTCAGTGACCCTGACAGTATCTGAGCCAGTCCCTTGCTCCTCTTTCTGGGCAAAGACGTTTTGGCTGTACAAATATTGGTTGTACAAATGTTGGTATGACATTTGTAGGACATTGATGTTGAGGATGCAAGAGTGATTAAACCTAATGAATATTTAAATTCAATCTCATCAGATTATACTCTTAGAACTTCCAAACAAAAGATCTGTGTGTAAAGCCCCCCATACACATATTGATTTTGCCTTTGATTCCCCAATCAAAGTAATGGAAGGCTGCCTACCTTGAATGATCGATCCCAAAGAGTTGAAATCGAACTGGGATCCAACAAGTCAGTGTTTTCCTATTCAAATAATATTACTTTGGGCGGGGACCCTCGATCCCCATACAAAGTCTTGGACAGGGATCGGTTTCCCAAGGTGGAGCATGTTGATTCCACGATTGATTAGCGCACGATTGTTCAACGTGGTGACATAACCATGTTAGGATCGATCGTTCAATGATCGAGGGGGAATCTTAACGTGCATGGCTCGTATGGCTTGAGGACTGGCTAGAAATAGGGAGGGAAAGGAAAGGTCCTGCGATAAAACTCATTTATCAATGAAAACCTCGATGGTTGATTTTAGTCTACACAGAAAGCAGAAATTTTAAATGATCATTTGATGCTGACAGCAAATCGGATTGCTTCTCCTTCCTCTTGAGGAACTTTTTATTCCTAATTAAAAATTAGTTGTGGCCCATTTTTGGTGAAACATATTTTCAAGTGTATCTATACCCAAAATGTGTCTTTTCGTTTTTGTACAGAAAAAGACAAAAAATTATGTTTTTAAGTATAAATAAATGCAATTTTTATATTTTACTTGAGTGGTGAGGTGATAGAACTTGTCAGATTTGTATTGCTATCACTTTATTTTTCCTGATCGCCAGTGTCAAAGGGAAGGAAAGCTATTTAAAATCCAACCTTTCCAGTTACTTTTCTGCAAACGATATACTCTCACTTCCTGGTAAGTCTATATAACTGGAAGTGAAGAAAAATCTCTTAAATCAAATACGACTGAAACAAAATTTCTGTACAATCAACCTTTCTTCAACCAAAACCATGTGATATGAGGAGCTTTCTAAACCTTCCAATCACTATGTATTCTATCAG
>CM070035.1:133113090-133133513 GCA_036250615.1 Ptychadena robeensis
GGACCTGCCACAACAATCCTCTCCTCCCTCCCGAACATTGGTGCCTTTTTATGATGACACACAGCTATGCACAACCAAGAAGCACCGAAGGTCCCTCAGCACTGATCACGAATGTGCTCTGGACCTCACACCACAACATGCCTAAGAAAAAAAAGAAAGAACAGGCAGCCAGGAGTGCTCCCCTTGTGTCTACGGGCACCATAAAGGCCACTATGGATGCAATGGTGGTTGGTATGCCAGCGATCACAAAATCAAAAACAAATGTGGAAATGAATAAAATTGTCTGACGGGAGCAATCAAATATAATAATTGAACAACATGGAAATATAATATAATGCAATGTAATGACTTAAAAAAAAAGGGAGGGGGGGTGGGTCTTGAGGCTTCCACACCATGTGCCTGGTAAGTCGTGTCAGGTATAGCAAAGGAGCTGAATGGTAGCCAGTACAATAAAAAAAAATTCACAGTGATCCCTTAAGGAGTTTATGTACTCCACTTGCTAAATGTCATTGAAGAATGTAAACCAGTGAAACAGTGTGAAAGGGGAGATTCTGAATAAATAACTTGGCTTCTTCACATCACTTAACAGATCCAGTTAAATGTGACTTATTGCTACAAGCCAAGAACATTGAGGATATCTCATGTCAATAGATATTTTACTGCATCCCATTTTAGAACTTCTGTTACTTGAGGGGTTACCTCGTATTTAGCAGTTATATCTGTATGGATAACGTTAGGCTAGCCATAGATGAGCTTCCTTAAATCTGCTATCTAATGTCTACTAAGCTACTCATGCAGCTGACATTTCCCGGTTGCCAGGATGGGTGAATTCCTGTGAACATGGATGGGAGTTATGTCATCTCAAGTGAGTCAAGATGGGCAAATATATCTGACCCAGAGGTAGCCAAGCAGAAGACTTCTCTACAATAAGAAGATGAAATTTGCAGGACAACAGATTTAGCTGGTCATAGAGATGTATTTATTAGTGGTCAGCAGCTGAGGTGTTCACAGATGGATATCTTGATGATGCCAACCACCATTAAACTAAACTTCACCTTGAGGGATGTCCATGGGTTATGGTCCTCGCTGTTGGGAGGCTTAGCCTACTTTCATTTGGTTTATATCAATGTGGCTGACCCTCAGTGGCCTCAGTGAAACCATAACCATGCTGTAGTGATTGCTCCTTGGCAATTGAGCTGCCAGGTAACATGTCCCCCTTAAAGTGGATACGTTTGGTTGGACAGTTTTGAAAGATCTTATATCATAACCATTTGTCTCCTATTTTTGACTGTTCATATTGGATCCTAGGTGTTTATGGAATTCTCAAGCAAGTTGTTTTTAGGGTCCAGTATTGTGCACTGTAGATTTTTTGTAGAAGATTGAGAAATGTACTGTACTGCCCAATAGAAAGATAGGAAGATTACATTAGAAAAGTATAAAAAAGCTTCTAGCATCAGACATGCTTATTATAAACTACTTAGGATTTTCTTTAACAGATCCAGGCTGGTGAGACACTAATTAAATGCACTTAAAAAATGGTAACCTGCAAAACATGCAATGTTAGTGTTTTTTTTCACACTTTCTGCGATACATCGCGTTTTTGTAAATGCACACGTTTGTAGAGTATTTACGAATGCATGTTTTCTAATGCCCTGCTGCACACATTTTTAATCCTCTGTTCAAAAACGCAAACTAAAACGCAATAGTGGCAAATCCACCGATTGATTCCGGCACCACCTTTTCTACATCAAAATTACAGTGGCGGCGCCATAGACCTCCATGTTAATGGAGTGGCAATGGTTTTCCAGCCCACAGATGTGTTCAGAGGAGGGAGGCAGGGCAGGAAACATAAGCAGAGTACTATGTAGAACGCTAGGGGGTTAATGACCTTTTTTGGGAAATGCTATCTTAAATAAACTGACCTCCATCTCTACCCATAATGTATTTTATCTGTATATAGCTGTTTTGCCAGAGTTTTACTATTGTATCTATCGTATAGATGTTATCCCCAAACTGTGTAACAGTTTTGTGGAGCAGAGAATTTCCTGATGCATCATCTTTTTTCGTTATTTCATCCTCACATTCACTTCTTGGTTTCGTTGTCCCTTTATTTTCTTTAAACATTAAAGTACAATTTTATACTCACACAGACGACTGTAAATTCCAAACGTCTGTGATACTCTGACCAAGCAGAAAAAAACGTGCAGCGGACCTGAATGCTGCTGTTTCTAATTAAGTTTGCAGAGATATTAACTTCTAAATGGCAGACAGACATTTCCATGGTTGGCTGTATGTATATTGTCATGTGATGCTGTGAAAGTATGCTTCATTCAGAAACTCAGAAATGTGTCTTCCAAATTATGTATTTTAACTCACAGTAATATGCAGGCAAATGCATTTTCAGGAAGCTCAATCTAAGGTACCCCTACTGTTCATGGAGTCTGACAATATTAAAGATTAATTATCGGGACATAAAAATATAAAATCATGTCCTTACACTTAACACTTGTAGTACTTTTTTACTTAAAAAGCAGTCTTAATATGTGTACCAAATTACTCCAGTGTTGTGGGGCCACCTTAGCTATTAGGGAAAAATAAAAAAGATCTGTTGGACTGCCTCTATGGTTGAAAATACCAAATGAAACACATTTTATCAAAAGATATACAGTGGCTTGCAAAAGTATTCGGCCCCCTTGAACTTTTCTACATTTTGTCACATTACAGCCACAAACATGAATCAATTTTATTGGAATTTCACGTGAAAGACCAATACAAAGTGGTGTACACGTGAGAAGTGGAACGAAAATCATACACGATTCCAAATTTTTTTTTTACAAATAAATAACTGCAAAGTGGGGTGTGCATAATTATTCAGCCCCCTGAGTCAATACTTTGTAGAAGCACCTTTTGCTGCAATTACAGCTGCCAGTCTTTTAGGATATGTTTCTACCAGCTTTGCACATCTAGAGACTGAAATCCTTGCCCATTCTTCTTTGCCAAACAGCTCCAGCTCAGTCAGATTAGATGGACAGCGTTTGTGAACAGCAGTTTACAGATCTTGCCAAAGATTCTCAATTGGATTTAGATCTGGACTTTGACTGGGCCATTCTAACACATGGATATATTTTGTTTTAAACCATTCCATTGTTGCCCTGTCTTCATGTTTAGGGTCGTTGTCCTGCTGGAAGTTGAACCTCCATCCCAGTCTCAAGTCTTTTGCAGACTCCAAGAGATTTTCTTCCAAGATTGCCCAGTATTTGGCTCCATCCATCTTTTCATTAACTAGCAGCGAGTGTGCGCTCACGTCACCTTGCAGTTTTGACCCAAAAAGCTGGCAGCCTGGATCGCACAGAAATCAGTCCTGCCGGTACTTTTTGTGGAAATCCTGTTGTAGTCAGTTACAGTGGATCAGGACATATAATGGTTGGTGGGTTTTTAAAGTATAATTGGTCTCAAAAGAAAAAAAAGAGATCCTCAGAATACATACATACTAAATACATTTCAAAAGTGTAGATGATGTATCAGGCCTCTGTTCCCAGTAGCTCCTCAAAGACATGTGGCTCAAAGTAGCTCCTCACAATCATGTGGTTCAACCCGTTTGGGCAGTTTGGAGTGTCCATCAGACATCCAAGAAGTGCTCCTGGGTGACAATGCTTAGGCACGTGCTGTTCACACGGCGGATATCCGCAACCAGTCCTGGAGGAGGCAGGGACGTTTTCTTAGGGGTCATTTGTCTATACTACACCCCAAGCGGTTTGAGCCACATGTCTGTGAGGAGCTACTGGGAACAGAGGCCTGATACATCATCTACACTTGCTGATGCTGGTCCCCATCCCAAAAATTTTCCTCCCTGGTGTTACTGCCCGGACAATTGCTGCAGAGTACACTGTACTCCGCTGTGATTCCCCACTCTCTCCCCAGCTCTCCACACACCACTAGTGTCAATTAGACACCTGCAATGTGTGCGGGGAAAAGCGACGCCCCCTCCATTAACATGGAGGTCTATGGCGCCCCTTCTTCTGCAGAAATACTGCAGGCTCAATTTGTGCCCAATTTTGGCACGGAGCAGTTTCAGCCCATACTGGCTTCAGGCGTTACGCCCAGGAGGTCAAACCGATCTTAGAATTATGGACATGTCTGTAATAGCTTAGAACGATTTGGTGACCGAATTCGACCTGAATTACGCCTCCCAACTTTAGATTTACAAATTTTTCGGCCGATCAACCACCGTGAGCCCGCACGACGCTCAAACAGCTGAAAATCTAAGCTTCTTTGGGGTATGCAGTACCACAACACAGCGTGTATTAAGTAACGCAAGGTACACAGTTTCTAAAGGGAGCTTTCTTGTACCTTTCTCACTGTGTTTTGCTCTAACTCGCAAAATAAAAATATATCTCATACATTGTATAGGAGATGCAAGTGTGGTGACATGTGGAAGCACAGGGTTTTATTATCAACTTAGTTACAACTAGCACGTCCGTTACCGGACCATTACCGGTTAAAAAAAACAAAAAAAAAACGCAGCACGGCTAGAGTGAAATGCCCCTCAAACTTTAGTTTTAATGCAACTTCTTTCAATCATAAAGAAACAATAACAATTCACATAACGACACACACACATAGACACACATTACATACTCTCTACTAACTGTCTGCAGCCAGTTCCCCCATAGTCTGCTTCTTGCTGTATCTCCTTCAGCCTTGCCTGAGGGGAGGGTGGGTGGACTGTGTATGGAGTAATCTAAAGGTGTATGGGGGGGGGGGGGGGGCTTAAAAGTAGCCATATATGAGTACATTTTTTTGAGTGATCACTGTCAAAAATCAATTTTTCAGAGGTGTGGGAATAGATTTCAATACAATCGATCGGAATTATCCAATAACCAACTATAGCCAACTTTAGTCTACACGACAGAACTGCTGAAGAAAATTATAATATGTTGGGATTAATCTTATGGCTGGATAGAATAATGCATGTTATTCTGAAATATTTCATATTTACCATAATAAAAAAAAACTTTTATAACAAAAAAGAATATATATAGATATAAGAATATATAGATATAAGAATATATATAGATATAAGAATATATATATAGATATAAGAATATATATATATATATATATATATATATATATATATATATATATATATATACAGTATATAACGCTATGCATTTTATCACAAATGTTATAGGCAGTTTTGCTTCTTTCTCCAACCTAAACAACCTCAATGCACCTACAGTACCTCTGGTGTCTAAAGCAAGCTGCACCTCTCTTCCTCTATATAGCAAGAAGTTTTTGACCATGTGTACAGTTATAGAAGTTTTCCTGTATAAAAGCTTGTTGCTAATTACTTTTGTATATAAGAAAATCACTAAAGCCCCCCATACACCTTAAGATCGATCTGTACAATCTCCATTAGATCTACCAACAACTGTGTAGTATAGTGGCCTCCCTGATAGAATACATAGTGATTGGAAGGATTAGAAAGGCCTTCATATTACATGGTTTTGGTAGAACAAAACTTGATTGTACAGAAATTGTATGAAAAGATTGTAAGGTGTATGGGGGCCTTTAGTTGGCAAAATAATGCGCAGATTTGTCATTTAGTGCTACAAAAGGAGCCTTACCCTGCAAATGTCAATTGTTTTACCAGCTGCTCCAGGTCACAGTTTACTCTTGGAGCTGAGAAGACCTATGCAAACAGGATATGCCGAGAAAGGGAAGCAGTAGGAAAGAAATGTTTGCATGTTCATGGGGGCATTTGCAAATTAAACCTATGTGGTTACTGCAACTCTGAAAACAAAGCTAAGCAAACATGCAGAAAGTTCAAATATTGGAAAGACTCACTCTGACTGTCCTTGGCTTCTAACGAATGATGCCAGCATAAAAAATGTTTTACCCAACTAAAGGAGCACTGTGCAAAATCTACTTTTTCAGCTGCTGTTTTCCTTATAGTACTTGATAAATTTTTAATATTTCAAGGAAAAAATTAGAAAAGAATGTTTTGAAAATGAAGAAGCAGTGGTGGAAGTTAAAAAACAACTTTGGGAATCCAACTGTCTTTTAGATTTGTTACCTCTGAAAGTAGATGGAACATCCTCATGGTCTGTTGCTTACTATGTCACTTTTTTGTGGGCAGAGAGAGAATACAAGTAAAGGTACTTAGATTTTATTTTAGATTTTTGTACAACCGACGCAAATATCGAATGAAAATAATTGTTGGAAACACGAATGAAAAATCTTTCAGATTTTTTTTTAGGAAGTGATAGGAAAAAAATATCGAGTGGAATAAGGAGCGTTCGTTTTTTACACGAAAAATAAACGACAGATGAAAGTTTACCAACATGTCCGATCATTTTGTGGACGATTTTTTGTCAGATATCGGAAAAAAAAATCCATCGGAGCAAATGGCCGTTTCAGAATTTTGTACAACGAACCAAAAAAACGTTCATCGTCCATCTGTCGTCCGAAAAAATCTTGACGTGCAAACCCACCTTAAGTGATGAAAAACTTGACGGGTATATGCAATTCGAATTCAAGTTTAAAGCAGGTGCCAATTGGCACTTTAACATATGCCCATGACGATTACTGCATTCTTTTTAATTATTTCATATATTTTTTTTATTTTAGGAATAAAATTAATTTAGGAATATTTAATTAGTTAAGAATTAAGAGCCCTAGTCAAATTATGTTTTGTTTGCTAATGCATCAGGTACCAACAGTTGCCATTTTCTCTCTTTTGTTACACTGTAGTGATCCTGATCTCTTTAACTTACAACATACATGGCTCAATGTTTTAATCGATTCAAGCACAATCAATCACGGTGCACGTTCGCAGTGATTGATTGTGGCAACTGGTTTCTTGGAGCAGGATCCAACTCTCGAAGAAACTCTATCGAACAGGGGACCAACATGTTGGTAAACCCCTGTTTAATATATCCCAATTTATGAGGGTAGATATTGCCAAAAGTGGCGATCCTGATCCTCACAAGCCAGTGACATCCTCCCCTGGTTTCATGTACCCAACATCATTGATAATGGCGGGCATGTGCAGCTTCCTGTGAAGTCCTCCAGTGATGCTTGTCTCACATTGATTGGGGGCACGCAGCAGGCGAGTGACAAGGCAGGACATTTAATCAGATCACATTGTAATCCATTTAAAATTACTGAAAAACTTTAAGGGTCATTTCCCACTAGCCGCGATTTTTGGGTGGTAAAGAATGCATCAGCAGTAATGCTACTATGTCCATTGCCAGTGAAACCCTGCATTTCCATGTTGTGCTGCACTTGTGTCTCCCATGCAAGTGCACTTGCATTGCATCCCCAAAAATACAGGCTGCAGGGCATTTGAGGTACCATAAATGCCAACATAGGCCCAGTGTGAAAGGTACAGCAGGTTTTCTATGGAAACCTGTGCACCTTGCATTAACACTAGCCAATAATGCAACGCAAACACGACTAGCATAAAACATAGCTGTCAATATCACTGGCCGGGAATATGGGATGTGATGTCACTTGTGGTTTTCAGCCAGATGCTAAAAGTGAGGTCAATTACGTCACTTCCGGTATTCTCCTATTCAGTTCCTGCCTAACTTGGAAGGGAGAGGGCGTTACTCTCCCTAGTAATGTCCCACCCTGCACGTCATCTGCACAAGCAGTGTAGGAACCTAGGAGGGAGAGTGACGCCCCCTTCTCCTACCTTCGCCGGATTTCAAAATCCCAGGAAAAATCCAGGATTTCGTGCAATCAGGTTTTGGCCACTAAAGCCAGATAAAAAACGTGAGGATTGACAGGTATGGTGTAAAATGTCTCTAAAGTGTGCATTCTCTGCAGAAGTGGCTGCATGGCATTTCTTAGGATAAGTTTCCCAATGTCAACAGTGGTCATTGTAAGCCATGTGTCAGGGTGACAACACTCGAGCACATTTAGGAGACAAGGACATAAAGCATGACTCTAAAATAAAAACTAGGGATTTAAAAATGACATTTGAAACCAGAAAGCATGATAATATTATAGAAGGTTTTAGCTGAACTTTTGGCCTAAATATTATATAGCTAACTTTTTTTTCTAAAACCCGGCTTAACCACCTTCCAGGTTATGGTTTAGTCAGTGCATGTAATGGAAATTTTGGCCATCCACATGATAAGTTTCCAGAAGGCTTGTGTACTGATGTGAGATCCTTCCTTCGAAGATCAGAGCTGGTAAAGGCGATGTTGAAATACTGGTTGGACTGCTGCACATCACCACTACAAGAAGCGCTTGACATATTTTTACCAGATGATGATCCCTGTGGTGCACAGCCACAGATAGCAAAATGTTAGCAAAAATGTAGCTTACTTGGCCTGGCAGCCAGCTGTTTGACATACCATGTTCCTCACAGCAGGAGTGCTAAGAGCGATCCCCTGATTGTGTAAATACTACTCCTGAATTCACAGGAAGAAGAATATCCAGACACATGGGGGGCAGAAAACTCTTCCATTATTCTAAACCAGTTCACAGGTTCAAGTAGAGAGGGTGCAACAATGACAGCAGATTTTCGGACCATGTTTTTGTTTTTTGGTTAGGTAGCAGAAGCAGTGTGCTATTACAGCTCTGTAAACTAAGAGATCCTAAAAAGGATGTCAATATGAGGACAGAGACCCAACTAGCTGCATATACATTCTGTAATGTAAAACTCTACATTTGCAATTCTACATACCGTATATACTCGAATACAAGCCTAATGTTTCAGCACCTGAAATGTGCTCAAAATGAAATTTAGCTTATATTCAGGTCAAAAATGGAAAATCATGGCATTTTGTAGGTGGAATTTATGAGTGAATTGCAAAGCCCCCAAAAATGCTATCATCACCACATTTGCTGGAGATGTAGAGAAGGGTTGTGGAAACATAAAAAAAAATGATTGCTCTAGTATCTGTTGTTTTCGCATACATTAGGTTCAAAATCAAGTCAAATTTGAACTTTTTATTTTTAATGTTCCCACATCCCTTCTCTACACCTCCAGCACTAGTGATATTATCATGTTCAGGGGTTTTGTAACTAAAAGTTTACTGAAATAAATAATAATACCTCCTAACAAAAGAACATTTGCTGTGTGTTTCGGAGCCTTGGCTGCTGCATCCCCTCAGGGTTATACTCGAGTCATTCAGTTTTTTCCAGAATTTCTTTCTAAAATTGGGCACCTAGGCTTATTTTCAGGTCAGCTTATATTCAAGTATATATGGTACTTAATAAAGTCAATATATTTACTGTATTTCACTTTACTTGGTAAAGTGTCATTGTGTAGTGCACTGTGGCACAATCCACAAAAACAGCCATTGTCATATTGTGTATTTGTGGATTTTATCTACCATTGACTTGATGATTGATGACCTTGATGGTAGATGGCCTGATCTCTTCTCCTAGCCTCTCTTCTGATTGCACACAGCTCCCCATACTCTCTCCTATTCTATCTTATAAGAAAGGAGAGTGTGTGTTTACAAGTTTGGTGTGTGTGTATGAGTTGTGTAATTCATGTTATATTGCCATGCCGGCACTTTCATATAGTTAAGTGAGGTTTGGGTTTGCCATCATTGATTTAGGCTACCCTGGAGAGATCTAGCAAGCATTACCACACTTTTAAAAGTAGTTATTATTAAATATAACTAATTTTCTTTTAGTTGGAATTATATGTTATGGTGTCTGGTGGAAAGGCATCACTACAAGGACACCACTGGCCAAGGTGCAAAGTACATAATGGTTATTTACTTACATTCATTGGAGATAGTTGTGAAATTTCAACTAGTTTAATGGTGAGTTAATTGCAAAGTCCCTGAACATGGTATTATTACCTACATTGCTGGTGATGTAGAGCAGTGTTTCTCAACTCCGGTCCTCAGGGACCCCCAACAGTACAGGTTTTGCAGAAGACCACCAAGGTTTAATGAGCTCTGCTGAGACACAAATTACCTCACCTGTGATTGTTTCAGGTTTTCTTCAAAACATGCACTGTTGGGGGTCCCTGAGGACCGGAGTTGAGAAACCCTGATGTAGAATAATGGTTGTTACACAAAAAGAAGTATTGTTCTAGCAGATGAAGTTTTAACTTTAAATAAAGTGCAACATTGGTTGGAGAAAAAATTGGACTTCGCATAGAACAATACTTTTTTTGTAATGTTACCATAACCCTTCTATACATATCCTCCAATTTTGATGATGAAACCAGCTTCACAATTAACTCACAAATAAACTAGTCAACATTTCATGACCATATCTAATAAATTTGACTTAACCTTCCTAGCGCTTCTGACAGCTGCATCTCGTCCCTGCACTTTCATGTCAGTGTTGCAGCTGACGAGGTGGAGCCATCCAGCTAAGCTCAGCTTACATTCCCCGCAGCAGCACATACTCACTGTTCTGTGCTGTCCCGGGGGGATGCTCTAAACTGGCTTCGCCATGTCACCCCTCTCCCAGCCTAATTTGCATATGAATGTCCCGCGGCCCCCCCCCCCGCACACCGGGTGGGGGGGGGGTGTCCGTGGGACATTCATATGCAAATTGGGCTATCTTCAAAGACCACATGTGGAAAGTCACCCCCAGTGTCATCTCCACATGTGCTCTTTGAAGTTAACCCTGTCAGAGAGTGCCAAATGGCTTGTATTGGATACAGTGATAACTGTATCCAATACAATTCAAAGTAAAACAAAACACATTTCCAATTGTAATAAAAATGTTATTATAAACAAACATAAATACTGTTTTGAAATCTTTCATACCAAATTATTCAAGAGTTTTTATCATTCAAATGATACATTTTATAATTTTGTTTAATGTATTTTTTTTATATAATTTAATAATTATATTCAGGATGTTTATTAGACTCTTATACGGACATATTTTTGGAAGTTACAAGCCTACTTGGTCTATGGTGCGCTTTTGGTACAGAAATCTGGACCATCCAATTAGTGATACCTTTCAATCCCACCTTTCAATACACCACTACAAACAGATTTTGTAATAAAAAATATTCTACCATCTCTGATATTTGTATAGTCCTGGCACATTATATAGCACATACATACCGCAGAGTACATAATTATTAAAGGAAGTGTCACATGATCTAAAAACAATGATTTTGGCCATTTAATCTACCTGTATATCTTTTGGGTGTGGGATCAATTCCACATGGAATATACAAACTGCTTGTAGATAGCTTCCTGGCCAAGATTCAAACCTGAGACCCAAGGGTTTCTATATGAGCAGAGCACTAATCACTGTGCTACCCTATGCAACTGGAATCCAGGGGACAGTTGCAAGTTATCAAATGTGTTGGAATAGTTGGAATATTTGTTTTGTATTGTGAACATATACTGTAGTATAGTTTTCTTTTTTTTTTTTTTAGATTTCAAGGTTTTATAGTTTTCATTTTAAAAACATTTAGCAAAGCCCCTTTTGGATTTAAAATTGAAGGTGTCCCATTGTGTCATCCATGATTTCAGCCTGTTGTGGACACCTTTTGGGCTACAACAGAAAGCCAACCATGGTTACTCTAAAATAATGAAATTGTCACTATATGAAATAATCTTATCTTATCTAATTATTTTTCACTCGATAGATCTCAATTGATCAATTGAGGTATGTCCATCATGAGCAATCGAAATCGGATCGAACATTGAACCAACATGCCGGTTTTTTTTGGCCGATCGTTTGGCAATCAAAGTAAATTGGTGGACCCATAGATCCCTATGCAGCAGCCTTTCTGATCAATGGATTTTGTAGAATTGGCCAATTTGAAGATCGGCTCATGTCCAAATTGACCACAAATTGGATTACCAAGGTGGTGTTTCATCGATTCCCGATCCGATCAATCACTGATTCCACGGTCGCTGGGAATGATCGGATTGGGAATCGATCGTTGACAAATCGACCCATGTATGGCTACCTTTACAGATGTACAGATTCTTATTTTAGTGACTTGATTACAAAGTGACTTACCTGGTATATGTGGCATTTACATTTCCTAAGCAAACTTACATAATCCTACATGTCTCAAAGGATTTAACTGCTATTATCTACAATAGAAATCTAAATCTTTTGATCTGTTCAAATGTCATCACGCATGTGCTATGCAGTGTAAAACAAATTAATGGTTTTATTGTCATTGAGACTGCTATTTAAGTCACTCATACTTTCTTCTATTGAGTATTTTACCTGAATGTTTTCTGTCATGTGTATGTCACTAATCGCTCAGAAAGAAGTTTTATTTAATGATTCTACCAGACAGGACGTGATATGGGTGATGGAGTATTTTTTAAAGGTTTGTACAGACACTAGTGATTAGTGATGAGCAGAACGGGCAATATTCGTATTTGCAAAATATCAAAATTTTTGGCCTTATATTTAAAAAAAAATCCTAAATTCAAGAATTCATAATCTCCAGTCATTATTACCTTCATTGCTCTTTCATTCTCTATAAAATGTGCCGATATGTTTGTGATCGACACTTGAAAATAAAATTAAAATGAATAATTCATTTTCCGTGAACACAATGCATGGTAGTGCCGAGTACTGATGTAAAAAATCTAGAATATTCGCAATTATGAAGATATAGCACTAAATTCAAGATCTTGCCGACACTGGCAATAAAATACTTGATTCCTATATTCAAAACCAACACTATTAGTAATCAGGCAGGCATTGGTGAACAATTGCTGTTCAACGCCCTCTGTTTCCTATGGGGTGATGGTGAATGTAACTTGGTGCCACTCACTTGTCCTACCCAGAATGATCTCACAGTTCTTTCTCTACTTGCTAGGAACTATCACAAGAGATCACTCCTATTGATAGTGTGAGGGGGTACCCCAGGTAGATGTTACGCCATTTGTGTGAGAGGGTTCCACCAGGGGCAGATTCAGGGCAGAGTTGATAAAAGAAGGGGAAACGGGAAGTGAGCAGCCTTTTTTCAGAGACAAGTGTAAGGGAGACTTGGTCTCTGAGGAGGGGTGTGTGGGACTCTGGCCTTGCGAGGAGGCAGAATGGAATGTACAGGTGGCTCCTAGGCCAGACAACCTGTGTCCTTGCAGCTGGGTCAGCCCCAGTGTCATTGTGCCCCAGCCACTGTCCACTGATTCAGCTGTCTGGATCGAGCTCTGGCATCCAGTGACCACATGCAGTTCCTGGACATATGGACGGCCCTGTGGTGAGCAGACATTACCCTGCAGAGACTGTTGTCGCAGCCTACAAGGGCTGGCTACTGCCATTCGAGTTACCCCCATTACCCAGTTGTATTTTGCTTTATGCTTTATAAAGTTGATCATTAAAAGCAAAATGTGCGTGTTTCCTCTGTTTACTACCCTTGGACCTTCTACATTTATAACTAAATGCCTGTACACAACTTTAGTCTTTATTATTGTCATAGTTACACAAAACAAGGATGCTTATTTTTAACACAATTTTCTTATTGGCAATGGTCTGTTTTATTGTATTGGCCCTTGGTGGCTTTAGAATATAAATACAAACAACTATTTTATTGAAGTATAAAGTAGGATCCATTTCAACGGTTTCCTGTTTATAGGCCAGGACATTAATAGTCTAGATGTGAGATGTGAGATGTGAGAGGATGTGGGTCCTTGTCAATGCAGCAGGAGCAAAGAATGAGTACATGGAGAGATGATCTGGATCCTGCACATTGCTTATTAAATCTTAATGCCCCTATAGTAATGAAATTTAGATTTTGGTCATACAGTTGGCTATTATGAACTTGTAAAAAGACATCGATGATAACCTCCTTAGCGCACTGCAGAGGTCCAGATTTCTGTACCAAAAGTGCACCATAGACTCTAATGGATTTTTTTCCTGTTGGACTGTAACTTCCTAAAATATGTCCATACTAGGGTCTAGTAGATATCCTGAATAGAATAATGTTTGAAACACACAAGTATTATAAAAAAAGTACATAAATTTTTTTTATAAGATGTATAATTTGAATGATAAAATCTCTTTAATACTTATTTGGTATGAAAGATTTCAAAACAGTATGTATTCATATTTATGTTTGTTTGTAATAACATTTTTATTACAATTGGAAATGTGTTTTGTTTTTGTTTTACTTTGAGTTATTATCACTGTATCCAATACAAGCCATTGGCACCCTCTGAAAGGGTTAACTTCAAAGAGCACATCTTGAAATGACACTGGGGGTGATTTCCCAGATGTGCTCTTTGAAGATAACCCAATTTGCATTTGAATGTCCCACGCCCCCCCCCCCCGATGTGACATCATCACATCGGGAGGGGGGGGGGTGGAGAGGGGAGACATCGGCCAGCTTGAAGAAGAAGCCAGAAGCCAGCTTCAGATCCACCGGGACAGCACAGAACAGTGAGTATGTGCTGCCGGGAATCTAAGTTTAGCTGGACTGCTCCATGGAGCCATGGAGCCGACAGAAGCGCTAGGGGGGTAAATGTACTCCTTTTGACCTGAAAAAAAGCCCACACTTGTTTTCCAGATTTTTGAGGATGCTTAAAATATTAGCCCTACACAAAAAAAATAAGCTACCATTTTCAACAAAGGTAAATGCCAATATCCATGCAGCTAATAAATTAGTAATAGAATGCAGCAGGACAAATAGACTGTTCACCAAGAAAAGCAGACAAAACCAGAAGGAACATTATCGAGACCCCCTCCCCCATTCAATCGACACAGGTTTAGATTGAAGGCAGAAACATTAATTATTCACATAGATACACGCAGACACAGAGAGACACACATTATATGCACTCTACTTACTTCAGCTAGTTCCCCATAGTCTTCCTGCTTCTCCCTCCCTCAGGCTTCTGATTGGCTGGCAGTGGTAGGGGAGGGTGGATGGACTGTGTGCAATTTGCAGAGGAAGAAGAACACTGACAATAGAGAGATCTAATAGGCAGAGTTTTGCAGATCTCTCTCCCCTCTCATTGGCAGAAGGCAAAATTCGCACACAGAGGTCTTAAGGTGGGAATACATGCATCGATTTATTCGTGGGATAGATTGAAAAAGATAGATTTTTAATCGCTGGAACGCAAATCTAAAACCGAACAAAGGTTTCGTTAGACCAACTTTTGAACATAGGTGAACAATATCGAACAAAAAATCGATCGAAAGCTGATCAGACATGTTGGTAAATTTTCATCTATCTTGTAAAAAACAAATGAACGAACCATTGTTTCATTCGATAATTTCTGTTCGATCTAATGAATTAGAATGAAGTTATTTCTTGTCCAAAAATCTAATGAAATTTAGTTCCAGTACAGTCGGACGAAATTTCATTCAGTCGAATGAAAATACAGTGTATACATTCGATATAGGCACAACCGATATTGGATCAAAAAAACGAACATCCTGATTGAATCTATCGTCGATTGTGCAAAAATCTATACGTGTATTACCTTTAGAGTGTCACATTGGCTGCATCCCCCCCCCCCCATCAATCTTAAGAACTCTCTAGTTTTTATTACCTTCTCAGCCCCCTTTCACTCCCTTTGTTGGTGATGTTTTTCCTCATTGTATGAAAGCCACGTTTTGTCTGTTTAGGTTTGAATAAAATGAATATGGTGTACCATTGTGTTATGTGTATTATTATTTTAATGCTCAAATTTGAAGATTTTTGGCCTTATTTAGCTAACAAAAAGTGTGCAAAGCTACTGACTTCAGGGATTTCAGGGATCTACATAAGATGGAAATTATCCAAATCCCTGGGAACTATACAGTGTAGTGCAATCTATTGAGAATTGGTCATCTATAGCTGTTCAAAAAGACACTTTTGTACCGCCTCAAAAAGCTTCCAGGACCACAATAATGCAAAGTCTTAAGCCCCCCATACACCTTTTGATCACCCTGTACAATTTCCTTTTGATCTACCAACAACTATGTAGTGCCGGGTCCTCCCTGATAGAATACATAGTGATTAGAAGGTTAAGAAAGCTCCTCATATTACATGGTAAGATTGTAAGGTGTATGGAGAGCTTTACCCTATAATAGAAAATGGACAGTCAAAATATAATAAATATAAATCAAATACCTTTCATTGGATGATTTTGAACGGTGCTATTTGAACACAACAATAACAATAACCCAACATGCCAGTACTGTATAAATGAACAAAATATCCACATTGAATAACTTGAGTTGATAATAATACATGTGCATAAATGAATTTATATACAGAGGTGCACATCGCTTTTTTAGTGTGCTACTCAGATGAGTACCAGCAGATGGTGTTTGGTAGTCACCCCATATGTATGTGGTCTTCCTCACTGTCCTCTGCGTCAGCTTCCTGCATGGTAGATTCTGCTGCAGATGGACCTCCTTGGACCCTATTTAGCCTCCACTTAGCTGTCTTCATCCACAGGTCACCAGCTGACTTTGGGTCACATGCAACTATTACAGTACCACACTGTTTGAACCCCCAGATCTCATACCTCAGTAGTGCAACCCTGACATTTTCTGGCTTAGTAACTAACCCCTGAGAATACCTGCAGTCCAAATGTCAACCTTTCATAGTCATATTCCAGCTGTCACACAGTACTTTTCTCTTTTCTGATTTTACCCTTACATGTGCCTACTTTCACCCCCAGATCTCCAACACCCTTAGAAGTCTATTCTGTTTTTTTGGATTATTAATTTACATTCCCAATTTTACACCCCTAACTGCAACCTTTCATAGTCATTCATGTTTCCCTGCAGTTATTCAAGTTGTTAGTATAGACATAAGCTTTGTAACAATATTGCAGGTACGCATAGCTAGTTTTTGGCCCCTTTTGCGTACCAGAGTACCACTTATGTGCACCCCTGTATATATATATATATATATATATATATATATATATATATTTTTTTTTTTTTTTATATAGGCTTTTCAGCTTTTCATACAGAACAACTAAACAGGCCCCAATTCTGACCTATTAAGACAAGGCTTCCAGAATTCAGCTAGAATGCTAACTGCAATGATATTTGTATGTTCTCCTCATGTTTGCATGTGTTTCCTCCCAAGACATACTGGTAGGTTAATTGGCTTTCTCCAAAATGGCCTTAGGAGATATTAGTGATGTATGACTGAGGTAGCGACTACCTTTGAGTGACAGTTAGTGACATGACTAGGAACTAAAGACGTCAGTGTTATGCAGATGTCTAACATAAAAATATATATGTTATCTTGGCTTTACTTTTAATTATTAAAAATAGAAAAGAAAAACTCGTGGACTTTTTAGGCATGATATCATAAATTTTATTAATGTACACACATAACAATTTGACATACATTACTGTACATTGGATTACATGATTACACATAATTACTGGCAAAGGAATCCAGTGTTTCTACTTTTTCTTTTCTTTTTATATATGTTGTATTGGGTTGTTGGCATTAGAAGTTCACTTTCTACAATTTAGAAAGGAAATCATTTAATATATAAAACCCTTTTTAATTATAACTAGAGTAAGTTCAAAAAAGTGAAATGTCTTTACAAAAGAACAAAATCTGATGAAATGCCCTGTGTACCTTTACACTATCTAGTTTATATATAACCCTAGGTGACTGAACGTGAATATATATTTTACTGTAAGGGTTGGGTTTTCTCCCTATTTCTACATTACATATTTCTACAGGATTCCCATACTTAGATTTTCTCAGCTTGGTGTACAGCTTCTTTTTTATTAATGTTGCACATTAATCACATTTGGTGTCTTTCCACGAACCTGAGGTCAGCTTGACATCGGTAGCCTTAGCAGTGTTTGTTCTCTTGTATGTTTTAGATCACATTTTGAAACTAAAGAGAATGATCACAGTGTACCAATTGTCAATGCAGGACACAAAAGGCTACAGTCTGCTGATCTGTAGCAAAGAAGATTTTTTACAGATACAAATTGCGAGGAACACAAATGGGAATTTACAATGAATTTATAAAATAGAAATGATAAATCCCTCAATGATGCAGTCTGGTTACATTTCATCACCTGATGCATTATATTTCATTCAATGAAATTCAGAGTCGATTTACAGATGAAAATGAGTGTCTAACAAGTGGGAACTATACTCTGTCCAACTACAAGCATATTTAAATATAAAAAATATCAATTACTAGTGGATAAAGGACATTTCTTTTTCCCCCAAAAAAGTTTTACTTTCATTCTTTGTTCTTTTCTCCTCCAGTCTTCTCATGTCTGTGCTGCCCTTAACTTACTGCATATGCAAGGGCTCCTATCCTGGAATACATATCCCAAGAGCACTTGTGGGAGTTAGGCCTTGTCCCCAGTTGTCCCCATCGCTGACATGTATTTGATGGAGCTTATCCCCACATCTGCACTCGGCCGTTTTTGATCACTAATGTGGGGAAATGCCCCATCAAATACATGGCAGTGATCACCCCTAAGCACGGCAATAGAAATGAATCATTTTAACAGCGCCCATTCACTCTCTATGGGCGCAATCAGGCAGGGTGGAGGAAGATGTCCTGTCCCAGCCCCACTTGCTGCCTGCAGGTACTGGCGAACTCCATGCTGTGATTTTAATCACAGGAGACCCTGGGAGATCGGCTAGCGGTCTGCGCGCCGCGATTGGAATCGTGGCACATGGCTATAATGGGGACAACTCCTTACTTGCTGCACGTACAAGCAGGGAACAGTAGCTTAGGTATGTGAACGCAGTGGTAGCTACTAATGTTGATCACCAATATTTTAATCGCAAATTTTTATTGAAAATATCTGCACAACAAGAATTTGCAAAGATATCCAATATAGTGATAAATCTTCATAAACGCAAATATTCTAGATCCGTGCATTGTGTTCACAATATGCGCATGTTCAAGTGCAGAATTTTTGCAATGAAGGTAATAATGACTGGAGATCATGAATTGTTGCGAATATTAGGCAATATTTTGCATATTCGAATATTGCCTATGGTGCTCATCACTAGTGGCTACATATTTGGGCATTAATATCCTGTTTTTGTCCTCTCTCTGTAGGCGCACTTGTATACACTATGCAGTTTCTGTCTCTGGGTCACACTGACACATGTTCCTTGACTTAATCAATAATTATTGTCACTTAATAAAAAGGGCAGGAATTTAAATACAAGATGGGTCACATGGTAGCAGAGACAGTAGGTGACACATCAAAAGTATGGAAATACTTCACTCTAGACCCCGCAAACCGCACAATGACCTGCACAATCTGCATTGTAGAGTAGAGTGTGTTGAAGTACAATAAAACTACTACCGTTATACACGGCCATCTGAAATAGCAAACGTGGGTGATGCAGCACTGCTTCGTTTTGTCAAGTCCAGAACACATAGCTTTACAGATATATTTATTTACTGACAATGTGCTCTTTTATGAACCACAGTGTATAGTGTTGGCTCTTTCTTATGAAAACCTGTGTACCTCACGTAACTCAAGCCACACTGCGTTGCTTTTCTACAACTCAAACGTGGCTGGTGTGAAATAGCCCTCAATCTGCACCTGTGTGGTAATTTTCCTATCTAGAAAAGGGGGGCCCTGCAAGAAAGCTTGGGAACCACTGGTCTGGAGTATATACATCTGCAACAGCATATGGCCCCATCATACGGAACGTTATTTATGGTGGAAGGTTGACACGTTTTCATTTTTTATTCCTTTTTAAGAATGAAATTGAACTTTCTTTGGGTTTTTACATGTTTCTTTGTTGGCTGCAGAAGTTAGCTGTATTCATAGTTCTGTTCCTATATTTATGTATTATAAGTTATGGTGCACATTGCGAAGATGGTTCCCAGACCTACATACTTTTGACATTAAAATATTTATCGGTTTCTCCAATGTCTGTAAATTTCGCATTACTATTATTTATTAATTTTTCTTATAATATTATGAGGGTGCATTTAAAAATACTGTATTTTCTGGCGTATAAGACTACTTTTGAACCCAGGAAAATCTTCTCAAAAGTCGGGGGTCGTCTTATACGCCGAGTGCTGAAACTTCTGAGCCAGAGTAGTCTGCCTGTCAGACATCGGAAGCGCCCCCTTATCCACTCTCCCTCCTCAATGTGTGAGACGAAGCCGACGTGCTCATTAAAGGTAGTGATGGCCCGAACTGTTCGCCGACGAACTATCCGCGGCGAACATCGCATGTTCGCGTTCACGCTTTTTCGCGAACATATGGCGAGTTCGACCCGCCCCCTATCTTTTTGCATTGAAGAAACTTTGACCCTGTGAGTCACAGTCAGCAGACATAATTCAGCCAATCAGCACCCCCCACCTCACGGACCATCCCACCCCCTATAGCATAGCAAGGAGAGGACGCCATTACACATGTTGCTGAGAAGGAGAGAGTTAGATCATAGAGCTGCTGTTGCTGCATAGGGAACCATTAGCTATGGCAGTGTTCTTTGTCATCTACAGTCTACTCTTCTACAGTGCTTCTTACTCTGCTGTCAG
>CM070035.1:133151194-133190723 GCA_036250615.1 Ptychadena robeensis
TTGATACGCCGCCCGGGGCCATGGCCCCCTCGGCACCCCCCTCGCTACGCCACTGCATAGGAGGACCATTTGTGGAATGTTTCTGTTCTGTGAACCCCCAGTCCTTTTTATTTTCTAAATAGCGCATGCATGACCACATACAAAACTAAGTGTTTTTTTACTCCTTTATTGGTTTCCCAGCTGCTGTTAGTTTATGTACAGCAGCTGTAGATATATATTGATATATTTATAGGGCAAATCATGAATCACTAACCTAATTATCATCATCTTCCTCTTTTACTAAACAGGGAAGATAAAACGAGCTCTGCATGGTGGCATATTATTTAGGAGAGTGTTGTACTAAGTGAGCCATTGATTAATGCAGAAAGGTTGCAGGTTAAGTTACATCCTCTATTGTAGGAGCAAGCTTTCAGGATTTTTTAGGATTAAGGGCCATTTCACACTATATGCGTTGCAGTGCGTTTTAAAAACATGTGCTTTTTTTACCGCACACGTTTTTTTACTGCACGCGTTTTTACATAGACAACCAATGTTACCATTCACACTGTATGTGTTGCATTTCTAAAAACGTAGTTTTCCGCATGCGTTTTTAAAAACTCACTGCTGTATGCATTTTTGATATATTTTTCCTGCATTTTTCATTTGTTTGTTAAAAAACGCAAATGCAAAACGCATATGTAATGTCAAAAACGGATGCGTTTTTGCATATATGCGGAAACGCATGCCTATAAAAAATGCATGCCTTTAAAAAACGCATATAGAGTGAAATAGCCCTAATCCTTAAAAGACGATCAAAGAAATCCAAAAAATTTAGTTAATTTTAGCCAATAAAACAGATGATCACTTAAAGTCCAAACTTTTTTCTCTTAACTTAACTTTTGTTTGGTTTTGTTGTAGCCAACTTGTTACAATTAGAATTTTTCTACCTCTCCTGCAATTTTTAGAATAGGATTTAAGGTAGGAATACACGGCTCGATTTTTGCACAATAGAGCGCTGTGCATGTTCACAAAAATCGAGCCCTGTATGGGTAGCTTTGAAACTACAGGCTACCAAAATGTTGGTAAACCTTGATCGATGCCTATACTTTGAATGGAGACCGAGGGTCCCCATCCAAAGTATAGGAGCTGCTGCTTGATAAAGGGGAAGGTTGGCTTGCACGATTAAGTCATTGCGCTGCTGCCGAGATATCTCAAACGGCTCAAATATAATAATGTAAGCCCCCACCCCCCATACACCTTTCTCAAAAATTCACAGTTTCTTTTAGATCTTACAACAACTATGTAGTGCCGGGTCCTCCCTGATAGAATACATAGGGATTGGAAGGTATATATCACTGCTATGTAGTGCCGGGTCCTCCCTGATAGAATACACAGTGATTGGAAGGTATATATCACTGCTATGTAGTGCCGGGTCCTCCCTGATAGAATACATAGTGATTGGAAGGTTTATATCACTGCTATGCAGTGCCGGGTCCTCCCTGATAGAATACATAGTGATTAAAAGGATTACAAAGGTCCTCATATAAGGGCTTGTTTCCACTACAGCAGTATCGGCCAGACTGCACGCATTTGCAGTCGGGCGCAGATGTGGTGTGGTTGTGAATGCAGCATACCAAGTTTTGGTGCAGATGCCGCGCCCGACCGCATCCCTGGACAAGGGGCCTGCCTAAAATCTGCATCTAGTGGAATCAAGGGCTTACATGGTTTTGGTAGAACAAAAGTTAATGGTATGGTAAGATTGTAAACCCCGAACGACCGGTCACTGTGCTTGTTTGCGGCAATCGTTTGAGGAATTGAACACGGCCACCGTTTCTTCAAGCCGGCTCGATGTGTTGGTTGAACAGGGAACGGACGTGTCTTAAAATTTAGTTTGATCGACCACTAATTTGTGGTCGATCAAACTAAAAAGTGGTGCGCATGGATTCACCGAATGATCGAGCAGGACGTGATCATTTATCTACCGAACGTATATGGGGGGGGGTTAAGGTGTATTGTAGGCTTTAGTTTTATTTGTGTGATTGGTTTGAGTTTAGCAGATCAGCACTCACTAAATAAAATGTGCATCGCTTGAACTGCAACCTCCGCCTCGCACCAAGATTCATACCTCCTCTGAAAAATCCACAGCAACTAAACCTACAGGATGTAGTTATTTTTACATTCGTCTGGAGAAACCATCTTGAATGCTTCAGCGTACCAGTCCCAGTTTTCCTGCTGAATATTTGAGTGGCAGGTAGAGTCCTATGTAAAATAGGTTGTGTCTGTTTTGGCTGCCTGCTACAAGAGCCCCAGTGTTGGCAGACATGTCTGCCACGAGGGTCTGTCTGCAGACGCGGCACAGAGCCTCCAGTGTTTCATTGTCAGGAAAATTTCCTGGGTTTCCCGTATAGACCAGCGCTCTGCTGTCCAGGAAAAAAAAAACTGTCTGCAAACTGGAAAGGCTGATACCGCTCCGCAGCTGGAAACTCCTTTCATGAGAGTCTTGTATTGCTGGAAAAGTGTATAAAACTTGATCCCTGCAGCAGTAGCTATCTTTTTATATTTTTATAGAGGAGCACTGTGGATTTAAAGTGTGTCTAAACCCAAGAAAGGAAATCTAATAGATTGCAGCTTACCGGTCCTTGGTGTCTTTGCCAGATTTTCTCCATTTTCTGGCACAACAGACTAGAGATGGGAGTTTATTGCAAGGCCCTTGTGGCCCATGTGGATGTGCACAGTGCATTCATTCATCCTTCCTCTGGCAGAGGGTTTCGTTCCAGCAGAACTACTTTGTGACCAAGCGTGCCCTTCACAGTGTAGAGTCATGGGGCATTGCTGCTTCACCGCAAAGCATATACAGTTTGGCTACAGTAGATTCACCAGACAATTGTTTACCAATCCTATAGCGCCAGGTGGCACAATGTGATTGAGCAATCCCCCCAATTAATGAGGATCTGTCATGCACACTATTGCCCATCATAGCCTCTGTTTTGTGTAAGCGCTTGGGTCTGCTTTTTTGTTTGATTTACCTCCCCTGCAAGTGGCCGTGTTGCCAACAGTGATCCACTGGATTTCTGATATTGCTTGAACTCTGCCTGCCCTGACTTGGAATTGTCCCTTACCACACCTCCTGCCTCTTCCACCTGTACCGAACTTTATTGGACGGATCTTTTGTGTATGACCCTTGGCTTGTTTTCTGGATAACCCAATAAAGCCTGTTGACGGGATACCTGGTCTTGGTAGTGAGTGTGTGCCAAGTTTCTTTACACCTTGAACATGGTACTGTCACCAAAAGTGAAGAATAATATTGGGAAGGGTTGTGGAAACATTACTAAAAAAATAAAATTTATTACACTAGCACATGTAGTTTTTGAATAGGTAACGTTGACATTAAATTTTTTTTCCCAAAATCAACTTTATTGAGAGCATAAAGTGGGAGATCACTCTCCACGTAGACAGAGTACATAAGGTAAAGGTTGAATATACAAGGCATACATGGACATTTAATCTTAATTTATGCAAAAACTATTCATTCAAGAGCAAGACCTCCCCAACATTTTCATCACTTTTAGTAATGATACCCTTTGCACTTAATTTGTCATGGCATCTCTACAACAGGCCTAGCTGCCATCTCCTTAAAATTGGTTAGCAAGAGTAAAACTAGCCATACATGTAAAGATTTTGAGAGAATCGATATTTGATTAGATTGAATAGTTTGATTTTTATATCAAAAATTTATTTGTTGAACCTCAATCTATTTATAAATGTTCAACACGAGTAAATAATCGATCATTGAATTTGAGTGGTGCTGTAGTGGTAGGCATGCCTTGAATCGATCGGGTTGGTAAAATTCAAGTCTCGATTACAGTGTAATCAATTAAAATTTATGGACACGTCCGATACAGTTCTGACCGAGATTCGGTCTGATATTGATTACTTTTAGCTTGATTAAACTAATTAGAAATATTCGATAAAGGTCCAATCAAGCAGAAAATAGATCACGTATGGCACCTGTAAGGTGACCATACACAGGTGGATTTTTGAATCGATTTAAGCACAATCAACCACTCTGCACATTCATAGTGATCCATTGTTTGCGAAACGACTGCATCCAGCCTTTCTTCAAGCGGGATCAATCCCGCTCGAAGAAAGCTCAGGATCCAGGAACCAACATGTTAGTAAACCCTGTTTTATTGCCATTAACGACAGATGAGCTGTGGAGAGCAATGTGATGCTGTCATCACGCTGCTCTCCATCGCTCACAGTATCTGCGGACACCCTTTGTGTGCCAGCCATTAGTTTGGACGGGGATGCCAGTCCCAATTCACACTTATGGCATAGGCCAGAGATTTACAGACATGTCCGTTCTCTGTCTGACCAAGCTTTGGGGCGACAGGGATCTGTCACCACATGTGGGCACCCACATGTTGCTGACAGCCATGAGCGTGCACGCACATCGGTCGGCGGCAAATTCGGCCGCAGCTCGTTAAGTTTGTGTGGACCATTACTTTTATAGTTTCTGAATCACCGACCGGTAACAAGTGTGCAGATCATTCTATTTTTCTCTAATTTGCATGATTGTTGAGTCAAGACCATAACAGACCAAGACAACCAGGAGGATGAAATCTGAACAACCAAGTCAGCAATGACGGTCTTCATATTCCCCTGTATGGGGTTTCTTTAAGATTCTACAGGCAATGTTCATGAGGACAAAAGTCTATAGCAAGCCTGCTGCCTTCAGTGATCTATTCCGTAACGCATCCTGGTACTTTAAAACATGTGCATCACAGATGGGTCTGGATCTCATTTTGCCACAATTGGCAATTAAAGTCCAAACAGGATCACAGCACAGATAGAGCTGCATGATCAGTATGCGGAGTATATGTTTGTGTAAACAATGAATGCTTTTATATGATTATTTAAAGAGGACCTGAACTATGGAAGATGTGCCCAAAAAAAGCTGGTGGGAGGGCATATCGGAAGAGTGGAAGTCTGCAGACTGGTGAGGTCAATATTCAGGGGGCAGCAGAAAGGTGGTGAATGCACAGATCTTCAGAAGCAGGAATATCCTGTATATGACATCTAATATCATATCTCCAAATTTCCTAAAGTCAAAGGCAACATGCTACAATATGAGACTTGCATTTGTTTTATTAGTTACCAGTATAATGAGCAAGAGCTGTACACCTATCGCTTGTTCTGGTTTACAGAAGGGAGGGTAGGTACAAGGGTCATGAAGAAGTAGAAGCTTAGATCGAAAATGAAAGTGACTTGTATTTGCAACGCTATAGATTTCGCACTACAGGTACAAAGCAAAAAGTAAGCTCATTTAGTAATATATTGGACATTTTTTTTATAAAACCTATATCTATTTAGGTACATGTGTATCCTCTCTCCAGGTGAAAATTAAAGCTAGGCACACACGGGTAGATTTGTAAAACGATTCGAGTACAATCAATCAACGTGCGCGGTCACGGTGATTGATTGTACTCGAATCTGCTTACAATCCTTCCTGTCCTTCGAGGGGTTTCAATAGAGCCCCCTCGAAGTACCTCGATTGAACGGGTTTCCAACAGGTTGGAAAACCACATTCAATCAATCACCAACACTCAACATGAAATGTTTTCATGTTGAGTGCAGGGAAAGGAAAGCCAACATCATCACATAGAACTGACAGCTCGGAGCGCAGCTCTGTGTGAAGGGGGCGGAGTCAGCATTCCTTACTGCAACCGTGGAGAGCGGGGAGAAGCTGGCTGGATTTCTCCTTCAGCTTTCAGAATGATTTACATGCTGGAAGCCGAAGAGAACTCTAGCTAGCCGGACTTCTTTATTGAACGGTAATCGATGTGCCCATGTGGTGCACATTGATTTCCGTTCAATCGACCACCAATCAATCACAGCGTGGTGACGTTACCACGCTGTGATTGATTGGTGGTCGATTGCACGGGAATCTACCCGTGTGTGGCTAGCTTTAGGGAGAGTAAAAAACAGGTTAAGGTGGACAAACACATCAACTTTTACTTATTACTAATCAATCATCTATAAGAAAAAGCTATTTAAATATGAACTGTCAGTCAATATTTGATGGATCGTACCACCAGTGTGGTCGATTAAAACCAAACGATTTCTTTCCAAAAGCCTCTGCTCGTGCTGCATAAAATGATCAGATACAAAATGAAATCACGTCAGATTCTTGTACAATCTATTGCAATTCATCAACCTGACCCATCGCTGCACAATCAATTTTTATGTTCAATTCCGGTAAAAAAGAATACATTTTCTAACGTTTAACTTCCAAAAATTCGAAATTTTAAGACGTAAACCCAAGAACAACACCCAATAGAGAAGGGCTTTGAAGGCACTCATGAAAACGATCCAATGGAGATCATCTGCAATAAAAAGGTCTTTAAAGCAGCATATAGCAACACACATCAACACGCATAACCCCAATATGTACAGCAATGGGTCAGTACTACCCCCCCCCCCCCCCCCCCCCAGAGGGTAGAGCAGATGTCCTTCCTTCTTCACGCGTTTTGCCACTAAGGACTTCCTTGGGGAGCATTTAAAATAGACAAAACCTAGGGAGAGAAACAGAATGTATTTCAAACACACAACAACTGATTTGCTGAAATCTCATGGCATCAAGTAATATTTTGTCTTGTTGAAAACATACCTCGCAGGGGATCATAACCCAAACACAGAAGATGTTGACTACAGCTAAAGTTAAAATTAATAAATGGATGCCAAATCAAAATGTTTCAACCAGTTCCAATCAGTCCACGCCCTGGACCATGCAATCTGTCACAATGACAATGAAGGACACTCTGCAAACCCACCGCCATGATGAGGGCGGGCAATGTACCCCAGGAGGAGACCCCACCAAGAGTTGCCTCCTAAACCTGCCTACACTCCCCCCTGCATACTGCGGGCTGCAGGAGGAAAGGGTAGACATGACAAATCTAAGTGTGTATGCCCACCCTATCAGAAACAGCTTTAGGTTTCCAGGCGCTCTTTGAAGTAGGAAATAAAATGTATAGAATGGACCTCAAGAAATTACCTTCTGATAATAGATTTTATTACATTTAATATATTCTGACTTTACATGCATAATTCAAAATATGTAGAGCTCTTCCTGAAGGCCATAAGTATTCATAAATGTTCATCTTGAAAATGACGGTCATTAGCACACTTTCATTTCCTGCTCTGCATATCCGAGCGCTTAGGGTGTTTGTTTTTGTAAATGTATGTAAATTGGCATGTTGGCTTTTTTATCGTTTAGTTAGACAGATAGGGGAAAAGTATATTTGTAATCAAAGCTCTTCTTTATCCTGCTCAACAGTTTTATTAATTTGTTGCTACTTCCCTTTTTAGATATCCTAAAGAAAACTCAAGATGGATTTGTACGATCCTCAGACTTTAGGAGCGATGGTGTTTGGAGGTTTCATGGTGATATCCGCCATTGGCATTTTCCTGGTATCTACCTTTTCTATGAAGGAGACCTCCTATGAGGAAGCATTAGCCAAACAACGCAGAGAGCAGGACAAAGGACAACTACCAAAAGTAGATAAAAAGAAGAAAGATAAAATCCCAGAGAAGAAAGGAAAGTCAAAGAAAAAGGATGATAAACCAAATGGTAAAATACCTGAACAGGAAAATAACACTGATAATGAGCAGAAAAAAAATGATTCAGAGCCTGAAGTTGAGGTAGAGGAGGTGAAACTTCAAGAAACTCCAGCTGTGGTCCCAACTCAAGAGAAAAATGCACCCTCTCCTAAAGACAAGAAGAAAAAGCAAGAGAAGAAGGCTGAAAAGGTGGAGCCAACCAAGAATCCAGTGGTGGCTGTGACCAAGCCTTTACCAAAGCAGGCACCCATTTCCGAAGCTTCCCTTAAGCAAGTCCAAGCTGTTGCAGTTCCTCCTGTCAGTTCTCATCCAAGTCCAGCAGCCACTAATCCACCCAAAACACACTCTAACCCAGCAGTCACTAACCCTCAGAAATCTCAGTCAAACCCAACCCCAAGTGGTAAAAATCAGTCAAGCGCTGCAATAACCAGCACTCACTCTGGTAAAACCCAGTCAAATCCAACTGCCACTAGCGCTCAATCTTCTAAATCTCAGGCAAACCTGCCAGTCACCAATGCTCAGTCTTCAAAGTCCCAATCCAACAATTTAATCAACAATTCTCAGTCTGCCAAAACACAGCCCGGTAAGCCAGTTGCCAATGCTCAATCAGCTAAAACTCAGTCAAGTCTGCCATCTGCTAAAACTCCATCAAGTGGCCAATCCACCAATTCTCAGTCCGCTAAAATACAGTCAAGCCAACCCGTCACCGCCTCTCAGTCTGCTAAAACACAGGCAAGTCCGCCTATTGCCAAAAAAACGGAAGCTGCTGTGAGCCTTGAGGAACAAAGAGCTGAACCAAAAAAGAAGAACGCGTCAAAAAAGAAAGCTGAGCCAGGTTGGTGACATTGTGTAAATGTTTTTTTTATGTATTCTATGTAGAACTTTCGTCACTTTAATTTTTAATGTATATGTGGTTTGGAGAGTGGCCAACATTTCGGTGAGGCAAGGTCATGCTTTACCAAAAGGACATTTTGGAAAGTAAACCAGTTGTTCTTTCTGTCTTAAGTTCTAAAAGATCCATCTATCTCATATCTATGTATCCCATATCTATCTATCCCATAATAAATCGATTATCGATGGCCATTTCGAGCACCGTGCGCACTCACGGCCATCTATCTGACCCATATAATCTGCCCCTATAGCTGTTTTCAGCCTTATCGGACATGACCGTCAATGCAGCATTGTCTGATGCTTTGCCTGGGTCTCCAGTGTGAGGATGTCATCACGCTGCTGCAGGGAACATCGGACTGTCTGTACCCTGCTTTAGTGGACCAGTGCAAAGCTGTAGAAACAGCCTAGCTATCTACTCTACTCTAATAAAGCTGGGAACACATGTATAGATACGTGCCAATTCGATGGCCGTTTCAAGTGCCGTGCGCTAGCCCAGATCAAATGCGGCCATCCCTCTTTTCGAGCTGGACCAATCAATCCCGTTTGAAAACAGGGATATCGGACATGACCGTAAATTACGGTCAATGTCCATTGCTGTGCATGGGGACCACGGGTTGACTTCATCACGCTGCTGCAGGAAAACTTGAACGGCTCCAATATTGAGCCGTGTGTTCCCTGCTTAAGAGTTGTACTAGAATTAGAGGAGCTTTTTAGAGGTGCTCTGTCATATATGTTAGTCCTACTTTCAGGACAATTGCCCAGAGAAGAAGTTATTTGTTGTGTGTTCTAAAAATTTATAATTTGGTGGAACAAAACTGATCAAATTTTTTTAAAAACCCCGCCAGACTCTTGTATAGTCCAAATGATGTTTTCAACCTTACCAATCTAGTATCTTTGGTTGTACAGTGCATTTGCTCTAGATCCCTTTCAAGACAATTAAAAATGACGCAATTGGACTGTTCAGTTGAATAAGAAGATTGAATAAGAATAATGGCCAGTTGGTCCTTTTAAATTTTATTCAGAACAAATCAATAAAAAGGTTCTTTGTTGGGCTCATTGGCTGCTTATTTGTGAACACAAAGTAAATACACGTTTGCTATCAGAATATGAATTTGTATTTCTATATGTGATCATTTTGTTACTTGTTGCTTTCCTCAAATATACTTTTTCAATATGGGGTCTTTTATCATGTGTCCCCGCCATACAAAGTGAACTGGTCTCTATAGTATGATTAGAACTTTATGTGCTGCAAGTGTTCAGTCATAAAGAGATGAATAGCTGGAGGGTTTAATTACAGACGTTGTCTGGAACACATACAATTTCCGGGATATCAGAAAAAATTTATCTTCTGATTTCTAGGGATGAGAAGGTACAGATAAAGAATGTGTTATTTTCATGACAGAGCCGTAAGGTGGCTTTACTGAATTTATGCCTGATCTATTTCATTTTTACATAGAATCTTTACCCGTACCCACTTTTTTAGTTTAGTGTGGCATAATTGCCTTACAGGTTTTATTTGCTTATGCATCCTTCTCAAACTGAAACTACCAGCTACAACTCAAGCTGAGCTTCGTATTCCTGGTTGTACAATACACTTTTTATGTATATGGGCAGGGGCCACCTTGTGTTTGATAAACCTAGCATGATGTTTCTTAACTTTCCAATGAAAGCTCACAGCAGTACTATGGTTGACACAACAAGATTTCTATTGCAGGGAGACACGATTAGCTTGGAGTGGGTGCAGACAGCAGTACCTGGGGTAGGGGCAGATGTTGCAGCAATAGATGAACTTCGAAAATAAGAAATCCCTAAATGCAAGGGTTTGTGCCCTGAGGGTTGAGTCCCCCCCCCCAGAATAGCACCTCTTGTCACTGCCAGAGACAGCTGTCCTGGAGGGGGGGTTGTTGGTGCTGGTGAATCACAGACTTAACCCCCCCCCCCCATACACGTCTAGATTTTCTGTTCAATCATCAAAAAAGAAATTTTTTGTGATCAGGAAATTGGTGATTGATTGTATATTTGCCAACTGTAGTAACAGATATTTGATCAACTTTTTTGGGATCGACTGAAAGTGTAGTCAATTTCAATACAACCAATTAAAATTACCAGCATGTCCAATCCTTTTTAAATCCAATTTTTCACAATTTTAAATGGTTTAGGTTGATATAACCATGTGGGCTGCCATAGATTTTCAACCAATCAACCAAAAAATTTATTGAATTAAGTTGATTGGATAAAAAATCTAGACGTGTATGGGGGCCATTACGGACCCACCAGCACTCCACTAGGGATGATCTCTATCCCCGGGCGGCCGTGTGCTTGATATGTGTGCTTGGGGTGGTTATTTGGGCATCATAAAAATTTTTTGGGTGCCCAGGTGATGCCAACATCACCCCCCCCCCCCCCCCCCCCCCGGCATGATGCTGCCTTCTATTGTCCCTATCTAAAACCTCTGACTAAATGGATGTTTTAGCGGACATGGTGGTCACAAGGTGGGAAAGTAAATCACTCCATTATGATCAATGACTAGATTTAAACTTCCAGAAATAAAATATATTATTTTATCTAATAGTTAAACATAGAATACAATTTAATTTTTAAACATAATTCCTTAATCCAATTAGTCATACATGCAGAGGTTCACCTATCATATTTCCCTATACATCCCAAAACATTGCTAGGTTGTATTGAATAGGCGCACAAGTGCAAAAGATCACTACCTGTGCCGTTCACTGCTAAGCATCTGTTCTAGGAGAGCACTTCTAGGAACCTTTTTTATTTCAAAGCAGCAAGAATGAATAGAGATCTATTTTGGATAGAGACCTAAACCACTAATGAATCTGGCCTATATGCAGTACATCCTCATTTATCTTTGCCTGAACATAATTGACTGCTATTATAATAGCACATTAAGGTATTACAGAACATAAAAGCTGCCCTATCCAAGACCTCGTGCCATTTAAGAATTTGGCCTATATGCACAACTAGTGATGTTAAAAGTAGACCCTGCAGTTATTTATTAACATATCCTAAACAAGCAATGACAACACTTAAAACTTTTCATAATTTAACTTCATACCTATCGGCATTGATTTTGGCCCTGGGGCTTCCCCTGTTTTTTTTTTGGTATGTAAAACAATACTATTTTTTTGTTAATGGTGTCATGAGTATCTAGTCACTTGATGTGAGTTCAGCCCATGTTTTTCATATAATTTTATTTTTTGCCCCTGCCTTGTAAATTTCTTGTATACAAGATATTAACCTGATTGGGTGGACCACTGTTTTCCATTCTTTTTTTAATGCTGGCCTTCTTCTGATAATGTTGTTTAAGCCTGCCATACACACGCCGATGTGTGTAGGCAGACTAGTCCCGATATCTTCCGGGAGGCTAACGTGATGACGTCATCACGTTAGCACCCCGTTGCACTATGGGGCCCCTTCAGTCGGCCGGGCACCCTTTGTGTGCCGGCCATAAGCTGCAATGAAGACGCCGTCTTCATTGCAGCTTATGGCATCGGCTTGCCTCGGCTTGCATCGGCCAGAAAAGATCGGACATGTCCGTTCTCTGGCCGGCCGAGCAGTGGGGCGACAGGGATCTGTCGCCCCATGTGGGCACATGCGGATTAGCGGCCGATTTTGAACCTGACCGACGGCGCGAGCGCGCACACCCGTCGGTCAGATTAAAAATCGGCCGCTTATCGGCATGTGTATGGCTAGCATTACCCGGTTATGTATTCATGGCAGAGGATTAGGCTTAAAATGATAAGATAACAGTGGTGGCCATTACTGGTCTCCCTTTTTTTTTATTTGCTTTTATGTTTACAACCTTACATGATTTTTTTTTCATGTAATGATTTGTAGAGTAGACATCAAATGTGTATTGAAATGCCAACTAAAGTTATACTGCCTAAAAACGTTCCGATTTTTTCGTACAAATTTTGCCCGACCGACCAACGTGGTTGGGAGATTAATCGATCGGGAGATTAATCGGATGCGGAATTATGTACCCGACCGATCCAGATTTTTCAAAATCGTCCAAAAAATCAGTCGGGACCGCTTCGGACCTGTCCGTAAATTTTGGTCGATCTGCTGTTAATAAATAGTGTTGGTCCGATTGCTCTGTGATAATTTGAATTCTGATTTTTTTGTGCCAGCCGACCGACCAACCATAACATTTTAGGTGAAAATTGGGTGACACGATCAGACAAAAAATTGGTCGGGAGAATAATCGGAACATGTATGGGGGGGCTAAAGCCGGGCCCATATCTGCACGTCTGTACTCTGCTTAACTGCTGTTCAAATAAGAAATTGACCAGATATCTGTCCTTTCCTTCTGAGAAGCTGTCACAGATTTGTGACATTTGCGCTGAAGTACAGTTATGGCGCGTTACTATAGAGCAGGATGCAGAGCCTGCATGTGTAGTGAGCAAATATGTCATTTTTACGTATATAGGGAAAAATAGGGTTATTGTTTTTTATAAGTTAGCACTAGTTGATGAGGTTACATTAAACAAATCTATTTAACACAAAAAAAAACAATTATTGACAAATTATTTATGTTCTTATTGGATTAGAAAAATAGAATCACATGACCTGTACCTGTAAAATTCAGCAAAGGCAGAGCGGCACACCCTGACCTTTATTCTCTAAATAGAGCTTGTGAGATATGACGAATGCAATGTTCTAAGGACAAATAACTTCTCTGGTTATGACTTTTATTTTTGTGGTGTTTCCTGGATGGCTGTGTGGACCGACATATAAAATTTCAAGTGTAGGCCAGACAATAATTCATGGTGTGTGACTGAAAACAACATAGCAACCTTTCATTATAGAAAATACCATGTCAAATGTATAGTTTAATATTTCCAAACCAGCAATTACCTGGCAAATATTTTCCCTGCATGGCTCCTGTATCAGGCTACATGTCGGCTAATTTTATTAACTTACCTTGTCAGCTGAACAAGAAATGCCCCAACTAGTTTAAACGTGGCACAGACCGAAAGCTGATGGGGTCCATGCAGTTTGTTGGGTGTTTGTTGGTGTGTGTATATATATTTTATATTTGAAGCCTATAGTTTGTGAATGCACACTTCCTCCTCAATCCATTGCACTTGGTGCAAAAATTGCACTAGCTTTGTGTTAGCTGTATGTCATGCCTTTAATTAGACAGCAGTCAGATACCCTGACCTTCATGGGTTTGTAAGCTCCAGACAGGGGATGGGCTAAAGTTGAAGCAGGGTGTGCAGGACTGCAACATATTGATATTCAATAGGAGTAGAGCCACTGCTAACCCAGTTACTAACTTATGGAGACTTACTTTACACTGGAAGCTCACCCTGGAACATACTATTTGCATATTCACTCAGGAGACAAGGGGAGTCTGTGGCTGTCACAGCAAGTAATATATTTACTGCACTTGCACTTCTGTATGTGCGTATGTGCAAAGAGGGGCTCTTTCCTCATGGGAATATCCTGCATAGTCCAGCCCTGCACACTTTGCTGAAACATGCTATATATTGACTCTATATGTTAAGCCCCCCATACACATTCTGATTTTTCGTACAACAGATTTTTCGTCCGATGGTGTCACCCGATTTTCACTTAAAATTTTATGGTCGGTCGTCTGGCATCAAAAATCGGAGTTTGAATTATCACCGATTGATCGGCCCGACACTATTTTATTAACAGCAGATCGATCAAAAATTACAGACAGGCCTGAAGCGGTCCCGACCGATTTTCCAACCGAGAGAGAGAGAGAGATGTCCCTGACAGATTCTCCTGTCTTTTTATATTCTAATTGGAACTGTAATATACATTTTTGTTGCAGTTGCTGTGGTAAACATTTTATTCTTTCCTGCTTTTTCCACTCTTTATAGCAGAAATACTTTACTATAGCTTTGAGGAGACATAGACAGAAGGTATTGGGTTATCGTATTTAGATTGATCACCATCATCTACATCAGGACTTCCCAATCCATTGCGTGTATTGTAGGTTATCAGTGCCTCACTACCTTTTTGGAAATCAATAAAACATGCCTGGTTATTGGGACTTCTGCAGAGGTTTAGGAAAGTGGATTACACCAAGACTTGTTCTGTCAATTTTGAAGCCGTTTTACACATCCAAGTAGTTTTTCGTGACAAAATTATGCCCTGGCATTTTATATCCACAATCGTGACTATGTTAACTCTACATTAGTCAACATGAAGTCATGGCTGGGATTGTGGTGGTATATGAAGTGAGAATTTGTAAAAAAAATTGGAGCGTTTAACTTTCTGAGTGTCATCAGCTGCCAAATGTTCTGCTTTATTTCGTTTTTTAGGAGTAGGTTTTTCACAATAAATGATGCAATGTTTGGGTACGATTTTTGTCAGAATCATGAACTACTGACTTATAAAGCCATCTGTAACTACTATAGTGATGGTCTGTTTCTGGAAATCACTGCAGGTTGCGCAAGATTCTCTCTGGTGAACAACACTACAATTAAACCGTATGGGTTTGGGAAGCAGCACTGAGCTAGCCTCATCCACAACTGCCCACAATGTTCTTTCTCATCTTGGAAATGAGAAGTTTAGGGCTGGTTCTGTCATATATGGCATAGTATAAGAGGTCCTGGCAATGTTCAGGACTGGTTCTGTCATATATGGCATAGTATAAGAGGTCCTGGCAATGTTCAGGACTGGTTCTGTTATATACATGTCATGGCATAGGAAGTACTGCTAATGTTCAGGACTGGTTCTGTCATGTATATGGCATAAGCATTCATGACAATGTTCAGGGCTGCTTCTGTCATGTACGTGTCATGGCATAGAAAGTCCTGTCAATGTTCAGGGCTGGTATAAGATGGCTTGCCAATGTTCAGGGCTGGTTCTGTCATATATATGGCATGGTATAAGAAGTCCTGGCAATGTTCAGGGCTGGTTCTGTCATATATATATATAGCATGGTATAAGATGGCCTGCCAATGTTCAGGGCTGGTTTTGTCACATAAATGGAATGGCATTAGAGGTCCTGGCAATGTTCAGAGCTGGTTCTGTCACATATACATGTCATATCATACAAAGTCCTGCCAATGTTCAGGGCTGATTCTGACTGGTATGGGAAGACTTATTTTCTGTTTATTTGGTGCTATGATTATATTTTTTGAATACACGGAATATCCACCTGTTACCTAGCATTACCACCAGTCTATATGTAGTTGTTTTTGACTTAGATTGTATAAGATTGTAATTTAGAAATGCAATGTTTTTTTTTTTTTTGCAGTTTCCAATGACCTGGATGGCGCCCTGTATCTCCCATACAAGACCATCGTGTCCACCATCAGCAGCATGGTCTTCAGTGAAGGAGAAGCACAGAAACTTATCGAGATTCTGATTGAGAAAAATGGCATCAAGCAAGATACATGGCACACGGTATGGTGATATTTTCTTACAGACATTCTTTTATATTGCTGCATGGTCTATCTTTCTCTTTACTATCCATTTCAGTGTCAGGCAGCCCTGTGAATTTACACTGGATTTGGTGGATAAGTACCAGACTCACACACAACAATAAGCACTTAGGTAGTATTTGCTTTTACCAAGTCTATACTAAACTAAAATAGAAATATAGCAATATGGTTTGTGATGTGGGTCTAGGTTTTATTTGTGAGCGTGCTTAGAAGCATTCACTCCAGTTACAATAAATAAGTTAAGCATGCACAGTGTGAAAGGGCCCTCAGTCCTAGTGAAAGCTGCTTCCCTTATTGTTGTACCAATTATTATTATACCAATAGTTTTGTACAAATGTCGCATGATAAGGCATTGGGGATCACAGTCCTCTTTGAAATTGGGAACAGATTTCAACTCCTTTCCCATTCAACCAAAATTAAATGCAAAAAGCAAATTAAAAGCATATAAGTATATGTTATAAATACATTTGATCTGGAAACCCATGCACCATTTGTGATTTTATTTTTCACTAAGAAGTGATTTAAGGGAATGTTGAAGTTTCCAACAAAATACCATTGCTTCTATACACTAACTTACCCTAACCCTCCACTGAATTAAAATTACCAAGATGCGCAGGCCTGGATATGCAGGTTTGTTGACATTCCAGCATTGCGTCTCAACTCCCCTCAGTGGATGTGTTAAGTTTAATCTCTTACATCTGTAGAAGCCCGGCTACCTCGGTCTTTAATTTATATTAGATGTCTATACTCAGGGGTGCACATAAGTGGTACTCTGGTACCCATAAGGGGCCAAAAACCAGCTATGCGTACCTGCATTATTACACAGCTCATATGCGTTCTAGCAACTTGGAGGCCCTCCGTGTCTGGGCAGCCAAAGCTAAATGTTAAATGAATACAATTTATGTCACATTGATAACCGCAGGGAAACATAAATAACTATGAAAGGTTGCAGTTAGGGGTGTAACATTGGGAATGTAAATTAATAATCCCAAAAAAAGGATTGAACTTCTAAGGTGTTGGAGATCTGGGGGATGAAAGTCAGAGTAGGCATATGTAAGGGTAAAATCTGACAAAGGAAAAGCACTGTGTGACAGCTGGAATATGGCTATGAAAAGGTGACATTTGGACTGCAGATAGTCTCAGGAGTAAGTTACTAAGCCAGAACATTTCAGTGTTGCATTACTGAGGTATGAGATGTGGGGGTTTAAACAGTGTTGTACTGTGAGAGTTACATTTGACCCAAAGCCAGCTGGTGACCTGTGGATGGAGACAGGTGTTCGGAGGATCAATCAGGTACACGGAGGCCCATCTGCAACAGAATCTACCTTGCAGAAAGCTGATGCAGAGGACAGTGAGGGAGACAGTGAGGAAGACCCCCCTACATATGGGGTGAGTACCAAACACCATCTCCTGGTACTCATCTGAGGAGCTCCCCTGTATTTACTTTATTATACTATGGAAGCATGGGCTGGGCAAAGGAAATGCAATGCTGAAATGTTAACAAACCATGTAACTGAAGCTGGCAAATCTGGGTAAGTATAGATCTGTGGAGGGTGTACATAAGTGATGTTAGTGAAAGCGCCGGTGGAGAGATGGAAAATGCTTTTCTGTAGCATGGCTCAGATCTAAGGGTAATATACGTAGAAACCTCCTGGCATTGCTTCTTTTCAGGGATTTTCCTATTGAAAATGACGTGAATAAAATAACAGATCGAAACAGAGCAAATGTTTTGTGATTTCTTTTCAGGCCACACAGAAAGGAGATCCAGTTACGGCTCTGAAAAAGCAGTTGGAAGAGAAGGAAAAATTACTGTCAGCAGAACAAGAAGATGCTGCGGCTGCTAAAAATAGGCTGCGGGAGATTAATAAGGTGGGTTCAGCCGGTGGCCTGGAAACACCCCCGACCCTGTACTAGTCATACAATTCACTTAACTGTTACTTGATTGTCTGGATCATTATACCAGGATGACAATCTGCACCAAAGACTATTAGCAGTTAATCACAGGATATAAACAAATTGTCCTGACATTCTGACTTCTTTCTTACTTATGTGCAAAATATTTTGTGGCAGTTGAGAAAACTTCAAAGGAATATAATGCATACTAAACATACTTTTTGGTATATTTGTATAACATCCCAAAAAACAATATGGGGGTTTCTTGTTCATTACAAATATAAAAAATTTCATTTATATTTTTGAAGATTTAAGACACACAGACTGATCATTTGGCTTTAAGTAGGTTTTGGTGAACTACATTTCCTGTTAGTAAGTATTAGTATCTGATCAGCAGGGTTATGTAAATGTGTATCATATGTATTGAGTATTACTCAACCAGTAGTAACAGAACACACATGTGACCAGAAGACCATCTGCAGGAAAATGAAGATTCATACACACATAAACTGGAGCAGACTCAAAATGTGCATTCTCAGATGTTCTTTTATGAAGGTATTTTCCTTGTGCTCTGTGCAGCTGGTGGGAGAAGTTAAGAAACCTAGTACTTCTATGTATAGGGTGAGCTAGTGACTTTTTCTAGAATTTTCAGAATACAAAATAACAGTTCACAATGTAGTTAAGGGAGCAATCAAATTAATACATTCTTCAATATACAGTATGCTGACCCACAAAGGGGTTGTTAAAGACAAACATTATTGTTGAAAAAGCATACATCTATTGGAAGGAAAATTTGGAAATTAAGAATTGATTGGAGTAATCGACCCTCCAAAAAAAATCTAAATTCGATGACCCAACAGGAGTTCTACTCATTAAGCCATCACAATCATCGGAATCCACACATAGGTTCCAGAGTCTCCATTTTTTGTTGAACACTAAGTTGTTCTGCTTTAATGTGTGCAAAAGTTGGGGGTCATTTTATACGCTGGGTGCTGCTTTCGGGGGGTGGGGGGTTCAGGGGGCACTCCCGTCCCTGGCCGACCATCTAGGGGAGCCTGTAGGTTTGCTCCCCAGATCCATGCTCCCTGCACTGCACGCTGGATGACAGGAGCCAGAGGGAGAGGTCTTCAGCATCCCCCTCGCCCCCTCCTTCTCCTTCCCGATGTGTGTTAAAGTAGCTGGCTGCTACTGACGGCAAGTGTGCTCACTAGCGACATTTTGTATTGCGGCTGAAATTGGTATTGCAGGGAGATTGAAATTAAAGCGATTTTATTGTTAAATGTATACAATTTATGTCCCATGGATAACTGCAGGGAAACATTAATATCTATGAAAGGTTGCAGATAGGGGTGTCAAATTGGGAATGTAAACTACTAATCCAATATAAAGATTGGACTAATGCCTGCCATACACCCACAGACGGGTGCAGACAGACGAGCTCTGATGAGCTCTGGAATGCAACGTGATGAGGTCATCACGTTGCATTCTGGGGCTGCTTTAATCGGCCAGGCACCCTTCATAGAAGTTAATGACATCGGCCGGCATCGGCCAGAGAACATCGGACATGTCCGTTCTCTGGCCGGCCGAGCTGTGGGGCGACAGGGATCTGTCGCCTTATGTGGGCACACGCCGATTGGCGGCCGATTTCAAAATCCGCCTGCTAATCGGGGTGTGTATGCCAGGCTTAAGGGTGATGGAGATCTGGGGGTTTAAAGTCAAAGTAGACATAAAATTTTTTATTTATTGTGTTGGAAGAGGGGTGGTCTTATACAGCAAGAATATCCCAAACTCTATATTATAACTGGAAAAGTCATCTTTTATACGCCAGAAAATACAGTATGTTTGATTTGTCTGATCCATACAAGTGGTAGTGTTGCGTCTGGTAATTGACCCACAATTGTCACATGGGGTGAAGGCAGTCTTGGGAAAGACTACCTTGAGGAATTGACAAGTCTTCCTTGAATTGCAGCTAATGACAATTGTCATTATACCTTGCAGTTTAGGCCACTACCAATGACCTCTCAGATATCACCGTTTCCTGTACTGAGACATTCACTGTAAGTGCAGTCAAGCATAATGCAAGCTGTATGATGTCTATGTAAATTTTCTTTCCCGATTTCTTAGTAGCATCTCAGCATCTACATGATTGTTAAACACATTGTCCTATATTTTATCTATTTTTTTCTTTTGCAAGCCTTTTTTTGGCTTGTGTCAGACTAATGTAAATTGTGAGAATGCTAATGTTTGCTAATATTACATAGGTAATGAGACCTAAAACTTCTTACGGTAGTTATATTCTGTGTGATGGGAAACTTATATATGACCCAGAAAGAGTTACTTGGTTTCCATAAGTTTGGAATGTGTTCTGAAATGACCTTTGTTGGCAGTTTGTGCAGCAAACATCTGCATCTTCAACAATGATGAGAATAGAGACATCTAGTGGGTATATTAAACCCCCTAAATTAGCCTATTTTTATTGATAGCAGAGTGTTGTACTGTGTTAATTAACGATGAATACAGAAAGTTGTTGAAGGAGTTCAAGTGATACATTTTATTGGCTAACTGAAGTCATTAAAGAAGCAAACTTTGTGATGTCTCTGATCCCTTCTTCAGGCCTTTTTATATTGAGAACCTTTACATCCAGTGATACTGGATACAGATACAGACATGATATATTTATAGTCACACCTTTAGCTCTCTCCATACAATTACCTTTAAATCTACCAGAACTATGTAGCATACTGGCCTCCCTGAAAGAAATACATAGTGGTTGGAAGGTTTAGAAAGTCCCTCATATTATATGGTTTTGGTAGAACAAAAGTGGCTTGTACCAACATTGTATGGTAAACTTGTAAGGTGATCTGAGTTTTCCTTTCTCTTTCTGTAAATTCAATTTAAAAACTACTTTTGTGGCTACGAGATCTCTTCAAAATGTTGTGGGTGAACCAACTACGGGGTTGAGAGAAACGACATAGGCCATTAGTGGTTAACATTGATTCCATTAACTATATGATTTGCATGTGGGCAAAGGTTGTGACACCATAAAACATAACTACTCATTAATTTGTATGGCATGACGCTCATAAGTATGGATATGGAAGCCATATGAAGTGTTATCTTACAACAGCTACTACTGTTGCTGACCTTCGACTTGTAACATTGAGCCGATCCGAGTTGCTAGATGTTCACAAAAGTTCAATTATGAGGTGAAGAGAGGAAGTGCCAGACTTTAATTTATGCCTCTGTTTCTTACCATTCAGGAGTACATTAATATTATTAATGAAGCCATTAGCTTCCTTGTTTTTCTTAGCAATGTGTCTCATTATAGTGTGGGATATGAATGATGTAATCCTCTTGCCGTCTCTCGGTTCTTCATCATCTCTCTGGAATATTTCTGTTTATGCTCCACATTACTTTGCAGGAATTGGCAGCTGAAAAAGCTAAGGCAAACGGCGCTGAATCCAGACTGAAGGAACAGATATTGTCTCGAGACCAGGAGAATAATGCATTGCAAGCCCGAATGCAGGCCAGCTATAAGGACCATGTGACTGAAATCCAGCAGCTACAAGGAAAGGTAAATGTTCAAACATACAAATTAACAACCAAAAAATATTGAATGTATTTATACCGAACGGTGTAGAAAAACAGACCAGTGAATGGCAATTAAAGAGAAGCATATAAGGAAGAGAGTACTATAGAGGGTATATATAGTAGATAGATATTGTATTTATATTAGATGATTCAGTTGTTTATTCAGTGAGCAGTCAGGGGCGCATCTTTTATTAACCTTCTTCTGACTGTCACCTTTTTTGTAACTTATCTCTGTGTTTTATTGTTAAGGCCCCCACACGTGCCGAGTGGGGGCTGACAGTTCAGCGATGTAGTGCAGTGTGATGATGTGATCACGCTGCTCTCCATCGCGGACAGCATCGGTGGGCACCCTTTGTGTGCCGGCCATTCTCTAGCCGACCGAACTTTGGAGCGACAGGGATCTTTCGCCCCATGTGGGCACCCCTGATCGGTGGCCAATTTTGCCGACGGCTGTGAGCACCGTAACCACATTGGTCGGCGCCATAATTGGCCGCCGCTCGGTGCGTGTGTGGCAGCCTTTAGTCATCCTAGGACAGGTTATGTTGCCACAGGACCTGTAGTCATTAAAGGTGATATATATATATATTAATCAGCAAGGCAGAGTTTTGCTTGTTTCCACTGGTGGAGATTGCGGGAGATGGTGCCTATACATTTGAATGGTATCACCTCGACATCTGCGATCAGGCATGGAGGTAGTGTGGCACACGATCTGAAACGCGGCTTACCGCGTTATGGACCGAGGCCGTAAAGATGAACGGACACGGTTAAAAATTGTGTCCCCATCCATGGATTTTTAACTGCGCCCGTACGCTCTTTATGTGTGCAATCAGCCAGGAAGTGGGAGGGGTGGGACAGGACATCTTGTCACCCCCCGCAGGAGATCACTGGGTACTAGCGATCTTCTGTGGGCACCGCCCTGTGATCCAAACAGCGGCAAAACACTAGTGGAATCAAGCCCTAAGGTAGTGCTGATAAGTGATAAGCAACATATGCATTATTTGAATACGCAACATTTTACAAATTATTCTCCAAATATTCTAAGTAAATTCAAGATCTCCTTTCATTATTATGTAATGCAAAATCTGCACTTGTACATGCAACTATTGGGAGCGCAATGTGCTGTCACAGCAACATCTAGTGGCATAATGTGAAACAGCAGTGTAATCCCCAAATGGAAGGAATTCTTTGTGAAAATCGTCACTTGTACATGCGAATTTAATGCATGGCACTTCCCCAGAATTTTAAATATTAGAGCTTTCAAAGATATAGCACTATATTTGAGATCTTTGCGTATTCTTGAAGTGCTGATATTCGCAATAAAAAGTTGCAATACGAATATTCTTATCAACACTATGCTGATGGATCTTTAGTTGGATATAGGGACAGAGGACACATTTGTATCCATGTGGCTATAGGCCACCTCCTGCATTTATATTCTTCCCCTCTCCATGGCCAAATAAATATTTTCTAATTAGATAGCCTTGTTACAGTTTTATTTACAATCCTGTCTGAACATTATTATTCATCATCACAGTTTAAAGTTCAAAACAAAATCTGATAATGATGGTAAAAAGCTTTTGATGTCAGCCAAATAAAGATAAAAAGAAAGTCTGGTGTGGTTTTGTAGATGCAAATGACGTGAGCAGTGAAATGATTTTAGCTGTCGGGCCGGGGCAGGAGTAGCCGTTCATGCTGATTGGCATCATTAGCTATTGCTTTAGGCAATGAAGCAGATTCCAGACCTGATTGCTAATCATTACATGAGTTTCTCCACCCTGGTTTTAGTTTTGGGTGTGTCAAAAAACAGAAAAAACACACCGGGCTATTTCTTTAAATATGCATGGTATGTGATATGCAGGTTATCTAAATATATGCAATGCAAAAAATAAGTTTTTTTTTTTTTTAATTTTTTATCAGATTCGTGGTCTTCAAGAGGAGCTTGAGAATGGTCCTAAAGCACAACTTGCTCGTCTGCAGCAAGAAAATTCAATTTTAAGGGATGCGCTAAACCAGGCTACCAGCCAAACTGAAAGCAAGTAAGTACTTTAGATTACGTTAATACATTTTGCACATACCGTGTGTGTACATATGTAAATGTATGTATTAAACATATTGTGTACACAGTATAGAAAACCTGTGTACCTTTCAAACTAAATTTTAGAGAACAGCTATTCACAATCATTATCGTATTCATCGGACATTATTCAAGGATACTATTATTTTTATTAGATTTAGTTTTTTGCAATGTCACATCTATTGAAAACATAGCATAGTGTATGTCCATGATGATCTACATTCTACAGTCCTGGTTCAGTCATACTTCCATACATAGGAGCTGGATGAAGTTTTCCAGGGCTCTGGAATTTTTTTTTTTAGGGGTAACATTAAAAATGCATCAACGCGCTTTGTGGCGCACAGAGCACCTCCTCAGGATGTACAGTTACTGACAGCTTCAAGTGCTGGCTGCATTCCATTTCAGGAGACCGTAGGATACTTCCAAACCTGTACCATAGGTCTGTCCACAGCATATGCCTTTTATGTAGAAGTATAATTATAATGAATTGATAGTAACCTCTAGCACTTTTAGGCAGAATGCTGAGTTGGCAAAGCTTCGTCAGGAGTGCAGCAAACTGTCTAAAGAGCTCACAGAGAAGTCGGAAGCTTTGCAACAAGAGGAGCAGCAGAGGAAGAGCCTGGATGGAAAGGTCTCTGCATATGAGAAGCAGGTGTCCCAGCTGCAGGTAAGGAGTACATCTAGATATGTACATTGTGTACTGTAATGTGTGTATATGTACAGTCTGATACTAAATTGTTAAATAAAACTTGAGAGTAACCTACATATATAGTTAGTGGTTTTCACTCATTGTCAGTTGTTGTCAAAGTAAATTGTAAGGAATTACATTTTTCAATATATAATATTGTACAAACAACCCCCCCCCCCACCCCCGACAGATCTTCGTATCTCAACTTATATTTCAACTGTTGCAATTTGGCTCTTTGGTTGAATAAATTTGCCTTCCACTGTGCTAGGGCAATACCCTTCTCTACATCTCCAGCAATTTTGTTGATGATACCATGCTAAGGGCTTTACAATCAACTTGAAAGTTAAAACAAGGTGACCATCTCTATACATCAATAAATAGGTCACTTTAAAATGTGGACTTTAAAATGTGGACCTAAAATGTGGCAGCATCCACCATGGGTTTTTATTGTCTATTTGTTTATAAGCTGTGGTGATCTGATGTTGATTTAGTTTTATGAAGTATGTGTGCACGTTCTATAATTTTTTTTGTAATTACTTTTTTTTTCATCTCTTAGGGTTTACAACAAGAGAGTGAAAGCACACTACAGAAACGGTTGGATGAAGTTAGTGAAGAGCTGCGGAAGTCCCAAAGCAGCTACAACAATCTTTTGTCCGATGCTGAAAAGGCCAAAGATGAGCAGAAAGCTCTGTCTGGTGAGACACTCTTTAGGCTACAGGACAGCTCTGCAGTTGGGGCAATGACACATATAAAATACATATAAAATGCAAATCTATATACCTCCAGATATATAGTCAAGAGTGAAACCATGCTTGTCATTTATTTGCAGAACTGATAAGTTAAACTTATACCATCGTAATGCACAGCGTAATGCACAGATACCTCTCATATCTACGGGTCTGGGTTATGCAATGTTCACCTCTTCCTGGACATTCCTGTATGACCAGTATTCTGTTACAAAAATGGCCTCCAGGTGTCTGCACTTTTTAATAAGCATTTTTGCAAAACGTTGTTTGATGTACCATATTGTTCTCATAAGACACACCGTATCATAAGACACACCTCATAGTTTTGGAGAGAAAACTAGGTAAATTAAACATAAAAAAACAGACACAGCCATTCAGATATCAAGTGAATATACAGAATGCTCCAGCAAAGTAGGCAGGACTGGACCATGCAGCATTCACTCTATATTCCTTCAGCTAAAAGGCCAGTGCTAGGAGGGAGGTCTGTGTTATACACTTGCATTTTAGATATTCGGACCATAAGACGCAGGGACATTTTCCCATTGATTTTAATGGTAAAAAGTGCGTCTTCTAGTCCGAAAATAAAGTAATTTAAAATTTAGGACCTGTTATTCACATTGGTATGAACAGAGTTTGGTCGTTTATAGCTGTGTCTGTTCTTTGCATCACTGAGAAATAAATTAGATCAGTCTGATGACTTAATTTACATACTTGTGCTTTGGTAATTGTTACATAATCGGGGTGTACTAACAGGATCTGTTGTTGCCGGTCATTGTGACTCACCATGAGATGTCATTAAGAGGACAATATCGCTTCCTAATCGTCACATACTGAGCCTTGATCACCACCAGGACATTGCTATTGTGTTTTCCACACTTTTTTCTGCCCTAGATACATTTAGAAACAATCAATGCATTAAGCTACATTGGGTGTTGGCTGCTCGCTGTCAGAATTTTTGATTAGTTGGTTCACCCATGAAATATCCCAGAGCACCATTTTACCAAACTAATGGATTCAATACAAATGACTGGCTGCCCTGCCTCATGCACTGCACTGTATACCTGCCTTTCCTCATGAGCACCAATGGTCATCTAGCTTTCCCCATCTAAATCATAGCTAAATTACTCCCTTTCCATGTGACATCACTTCCTGCTTTTTATGCATCCCCACTTCCTGTTTTATCTAATCCAAGTCAAAACTAGTAACCCATGGAAACAATTACCAATAAAACAAAGGACAAACTTAAATGAACAAAAAAATTTATTTATTGATTTTCCACAGCCATTAGCCAACAGAGAACATACATGGGCATATCCACTATAATTGCATGATATCGTCCACAAAGTCTACTTTCTGTAACTTTCTACTAGAAATACTACCGTGTTTCCCCGAAAATATGACACTGTTTTTTATGTTTATTTTAGGTGCAAAAATGCAATTGGTCTTATTTTTGGATAGGCCTTATTTTTTTAACCCCCTAGACTGAATTTCTATATTAAATCGGTAAGTAATATAGAGAATGGCCACAAGATGCCACTGCTGTCTAAGCTTAGGCTTCCAGACATTTATTTACCTATTATTTTGCCGGGCGGTATTCACCCGGGGGTGCACACTGTGCTTTCTGTGCTGCTGACAGCAGAAACCAAGAAAGCGGGTGGAATACAGCAGGGTAAGTCTTATTTCTGGGGGAGGGCTTATATAAGAAGCACAGGGGAAAATGCAGCTGGGTCTTATTTTAGGGGTAGGTCTTACTTTTCGAGCAAACACGGTAGTTCCTTATATGGTTGCTCCTTCTGACACTTTTTTGTATATTCAATCTCTATTCAGGTATCTTTATAGATGTGGAAAATGCTTGCTGTTGGGCAAAAATATTAAAAAGACTAAAATTGGGAATCAGGATCTCATTGTTTGACTTTTTCAACAGATCTTCAGACTAAATTGATGTCTTATGAAAACGAAGGCAAGCAGAAATCTGAGGAAGTGGACAGACTAAACCAAAAACTGAAGGAAGTCTCAATTGAGAACAGCCAGCTTTTGGAAAGGATAAAATCGATTGAGGCTCTTCTGGAAGCCGGACAGAACAAAGACGAGGCAGACAGCAAACCCCAGGTGAGTAATCCCTTTCTGCGATCTATGAATGATAATACATATAAGAGAGTTTTGCCTCAAGGGTTTGATATTTTCTATGAAGTTTGTTGGTATTCCCCATACTGGATGTTCTATTTGCTGCAGTCATTGCAATTTTCTTTTCCTTTCCTCTTGCAGGGAGCCAAAGACTCTGAAATTGCACAGCTACATTCCAAACTTCAAGAAAAAGATAGTCAGGTTTCTTTGCTGGAAAAAGAAACAGCTGAACTTAAGGAAACGATCGAACAGCAGAAAAATAAGAATAATGTGAGTCCTCTGGCCTATCATTACCTAGTACCATGTTACCCCTGTGCTTCTAATAATAGCTCTCCCCCAAAAATAAGACCTACCATGTCCCAGAGACAGTTGCCATGTTTAGGGAAGATATGACAAGTGGTGTTCTGTCGCATCTTTTAAACCCACCCTGCCATCCACACATGCACACTGTGTATGCCCGAACACAGATGCTTGCAAATGGCAAATTTCAGAAAGTGCCCACAAGTCCCTGTGTTCGGATACACACAGTGTGCAGCACCAGGTGAATGCCGTCTACAGGAAAATAAATAAAAAACATTCTGAAGCCCAAGTAGCTGTAAAAAAATAAATATTATACAGAATGGCCACAAGATGTCACTGTCTATTTCATCAAATAATTACTTAGTAAAAATAAGACCTACTGAAAAAGCCCTAGTGCATTTTACACATAAAATTTATATAAGACCGTGTCTTATTTTCCAGGAAACACGGTAAAGTAATTTTCTTCTATCTTGTTATTTTGTTCATGGATTGCAGCTTAACCTCCTGAGCGTTTGGCCCTTGGCACGGTTTTTTCATTACCGTGCCACGGGGCAATCGCGGTGGAGCACAATATGCTCCGCCGCGACTTCCTGCTCAGCTGGAGGACGTACACGTAAGTCCACTTACACTGAGGAAAAGCGACGCCCCTCCAGTTACACGGAGGTCTATGGCGCCGCCTACCCCCGTCCCCTTCGCGTCACCGGTGACGCGATCGGGGACGGACCCGGAAGCATCGGCATACGACCGCCATAAGCAGACGGCGAGACCCTGAGCGCGGCTCTAGTTAACTGGGGCTGAGTTTTATGATGCATAAAACTCAGCCCGAGTTAATTCGGGCTAAACGCTCAGAAGGTTAAAGCCCCCCATACACCTTAGAATCTTACCATACAATTTCTGTACGATTAACTTTTTTTCTACCAAAACCATGTAATATGAGTAACTTTCTAATCCTTTTAATCACTATGTATTCTATCAGGGAGGCCACTATACTACATAGGTGTTCGTAGATCTAATGGAAATTGTATGGAGTGATCTTAAGGTGTATGGGGGACTTAAGAGACTTTAAGGTTGATGACCTGGTTTTAGATTTTAAAGTGAATCTGTCTGTGAATATGTTGTTTCAGAAAGGTTCCTTGCATTGCCCCATGTTGTACATCTGTTAAACATTGTGTGAGTGTTGGAATCTGGTCAGGGAGAGGACAGTGAAAGACTGGCCATGTTTGACAGTAAAAATTTGTTCTACAAATAAGGATCAGACAGCCACACTTGAAATTTGACAGCTCAATCTTTCATGGCTGATTCTAGCAGCGGTTTAACTGATGATTGTGAAAATGTAACTTGTAGGATCTGCGAGAGAAGAATTGGCAGGCTATGGATGCTTTGAGTCTGGCAGAAAAAAAAAGTGAAGAGAAAGTAAATTCAGAGAGGAAAGCTAAGGTAACATCTTCAGTGAAAACAAACTTTGAAGTTCGGTTCTCCATTCTGAGTGTCTTGCATGTGTAGGAGAAATGTGCAGATTTATTCATGGCCAAAAACCAATGTGCCTGGACTCACTGCTCCCCTTTGACTTTCCTGCTGTGGTATTATTGGTGAGCTCAGACTGAGATGTGAATTTGATTGATGCTCCTTGGTTTGACTCTCATAAAGTGAAATCTGGGAATAGGATGGAAGCTGTATTAAATGTCTACAAGGCTTGATTATACTTTCAGAAACCTGAATCTGAGATACAGTGGACCCTTGAGATACAACCGAAATTTTCATTTCGACATATGAGCAAAGTCTCAATTTACAACCATAATTAGTTTATGCTTTCCAGGTGCACTTTTGTGGCAGAAAGCGTTAATGATGCTTTAAAGCAGTGGTGGGCAACTGAGTTGGTATGGAGGGCCACAAGTGCGACCTATGGCATCACTAAAGGGCCTCACATAACATCAATCCAGACCCTCCCCCCACCGACATATCCTGGTTTCCCTGATCAACATTGACAAATTTACTAATGTAGGACTGCCAAAGTTGATTAGGAAAGCTGGGCCAGCATGTGACCACTTCACAGGTGAGTTGCTATGTCCTATGCATTAACCGGTTTTAGGGGCCGCATGTGGAGGACAAACATGCCTAACAACACCCAAAGGGCCACAGGTTGGGCACCTGGGCTTTAAAGCATAGACTTTTGTACAGCCAGTACAAATGCTATTGCCTGGGTGTTGCACCCATGGACCCCAGAGGTGTCCAGAAACTTGCCTCTGAGCTCAGATATATGAGCATACACAGGGTTGTAAGCAATGATTCCCTCTGTTCTGAGGACGATCAGAGCAGTGTCAGTGCATCATGGCCCCAAAAAAAAGGTAGGACAGATGGGGGAAAGAAAAGACAGATAAGAGTGAAATTACAATTGAGCAGAAGCGTCTTAAATTGTTGTTTCTGGTAGGCTAGGAACATAGTATAACTTTATTTGCTATAAAAGTAGGAATATTATTGGTGTTTCTTGTATGTTACACATATTATACATCTTTTTATTATGAAAAGGTTAGGAAAGTGGTTATTTGGGAGCTCTGGAATGGATTTCCATTATTTCCTAAAATGTTCCTGTGTGATTGATTGGATATCTGAATTGATTGTCTGATTTTGCTGTGATCAACTTAGCTGGTAGATGTTGTGGAGAATGAACCTCAAAAAAAAATCAAAAATATCCATTTGCGCTAAGGTTCATGTCCTCTAAGTAGGTCAGATGTATGAAATACTCCTAGCGTGTGTAAGGCAATATAGTGCCGTTGTTGCTGGTGTGAACGAGCTGTAAATCGTGTAAACTTGCACACTATACACGCTAGGTTATACAACACTGTGCTACGCATGGTAAACTGGTTTTCCATACAAAGTCTATGTAACATTCAAACAGCTGCTGCATTCATTTTGGTTGCACTAGCATTAGTGTTCCCAATATGCTTGCTCATTGGAGATGCTGGCGCATCTTGTCCAGTTAGGCGAGTGTGTATTTCATCTGTGAATAATACAACAAAAAGCCCTAAGGCTCCTCTATGTGCTTAGATGCCCCGAGCTTTTGAAAAAACTTTATTCATCTCTTAAGCTGTTTGCCCTATGAAATAATATATTTACAATATCAGGACAAAGAATATTTTCTGTTTTAGTGGATTTCTGATATGTAAGAAAATTCTGGTGGGCAAAGACATAGGGTTACCTTACTTCCTTCTCGGCAGCAGAACAAAGCAGCATTTTGTTCTTCACTTTGCTGCTTTGTTTAGCTTTTGAGTGGGAAGAAAAATACTTTGTACATTGATACACGGAGAGCATGTGACTCTCCCTCCTATGTCATAGCATATTTGATGATAAAACAGGGGACCTAATTAGAGGTTGACCAATGGCAGTAAAATAATCATCGGCCTTGTGAGACATTGGTCCCTTACTATGGCTAATGTAGTGCTAACTGTATTTATCTCAAAAAAAAAAAGTCTGTAACCAGCTGTCATATCTTAAACAATGTCAGTAATGTATTCTAACAGATTATTAGATTTTCTTTTTGCCGCTTTGATTTGACAAAGTAAGTTTGTGTTTCTGAAAGCTCTGCTTTTTTTCCAGGAAGAACTTGAACAGCAGCTCAGTGGTGTTCAGAGTCGCACTAAAGAGACACTAATGTCATTGTTTCCACAAGTCGCTGTAGAGTCACACAAGGTATGGTTATAATATCTCTGCTACAGTGAGAAGAATGTATTCTATAACTTTACAAGAAGCATGTTAAATGAAATCGTTTTATAAATGGCTTACATGGGGTTTAAAGCTGATCTCTAGAGAAATGTCAAAACTGTCCTTTGAGTAGGGCTTCCTGTGCACTGAACCCATACATAACTGAACCCAGAGGAATAAGGTAGGTACTTTTACTCTTGCTACTCCAGCAGCTAGTGCTCTTCTCATCACCTCAGAACTCTGATGTTTTTAGTCACAGTGTAGCACTGCTGGTCCTGCATTGTACATGATGGCAGAGTGCCTGTGCTTGTGCCAACATAGAGTACCAAGTGAGGCACTGGTTGCATAGAGAGGAGGAAGTTTGTAGTAGTAAAACTGCATTATAATGGTACAAAAAAATCCATCATTTTTCTTCTTGTTAATATCTTTTAAGTTGTTTCTTGTGTTTGAGTGTTGTTTTTATATGTTTCTTCAAAAAAAAAAAAAACAGTTATACCAAAAAAATGGTATTTAACACTTGCACTGCTAGGGAAACCCACTGAGAAGCTAGTTTGGAAATGTCTCTGACATTCTAGTTTCCATTTCATTTATAGAGTTGCATATTCTTTCTATTAGCAATTTCCCTGGTTGACCGAGCTGCTGATCATGTTCATATGAATTGACACTGCCCGGCCAAAAAAAAGGTCACACACTGTAATATTTTGTTGGAACGCCTTTAGATTTGATTACAGCACACATTTGCTGTGGCATTGTTCCAATAAGCTTCTTGCATTGATGATGGTAGAGCCTGACCACTGCGCAAAGCCTTCTCCAGGACATCCCAAAGATTCTCAATGAGGTCTGGACTCTGCGGTGGCCAATCCACGTGTGAAAATGATGTCTCATGCTCCCTGAACCTCTCTTTCACAATTTGAGCCAGATGAATCCTGGCATTGTTATCTTGGAATATGCCCGTGCCATCAGGGAAGAAAAAATCCATTGATGGAATAACCTGGTCATTCAGTATATTCAGGTAGTCAGATGACCTCATTCTTGGAGCACATACTGTTGATGAACCCAGACCTGACCAATTGCAGCAACCCCAGATTTATCCAATAGGAGGCTCGTACCTACTTGCTTCGTTAAATCCAGGTGGTGATTTTTTTGGGGCCAGGCAGTGTATAAAAGAATATATTATCAAATTATATGAATTTCTATTTTAATGTCCATTTTTTAAGCTTGGTAACTAAATTTAACTGGTTACAGATTTCCCAAATGAAGTCTTGTTGCTGTCAGTGCAGCTCTTTTCCTTTCTGCATAATATTGTATAAAGAATTATTATGGTGTTGTGTCTGCTATTGACTGTTGTCTTTTCTGTAATAGCTGTACAGCGATTGGCTTCAGGAGTTCAGAGAAAAGTCATCAGAATTACTGAAGCAGCTCAGCAAGCCCACAGACCAGACAGACTCTGCTGTAAGTGTTTTGCACTAGAATGAATATCAATAAGCAGTGCTGGTGATCCATCATTACACAACCGTAACCGGATAACTGCATCATCAGCATTATTTTGGGTCAAGATTGATGAATAGATTTTTTTCTGTGAAATCAGTGTGTATATATAAACCATGATGCACATGGATGTCTGTGATGTTTGTGATATACAAAGTCAACACCCATGGGCTTCTATTATGTGGAAAACAACATTACATCTACCACCATTTACCTGTTTCACTAATAATGAGATCCTTTATATTATAGCCAGCCTTCTATTTACCCTCCTTAGGCCCTTTTTTCAAATAGTATTTTTGTTAAGCTTTTAAGGTAGCCATACAAAGGTCAATTTGTCAGCAATCAATTGCAGATCGATCGCTGATCCAATCTGTCCAGGCGATCAGGAATCAGCAATTGATCGGATCGGGAATCGATGCAACACCACCTTGGAAATCCAAATTGTGGCTGATTTGGACATGAGCTGATCTCCAAAATTACCGATTCTACAAAATCCATCGATCGGACAAGCTGCTGCATAGGGCTATGGGTCCATCAATGTGCTCAGATTGCCAAACGATCGACCAAAAAAACCATTGTCCGATCCGATTTTTAGTTGATCCTGATTTTTTGGTGTCGATTGGGTAGGGTGAGCAAAACACGATTGATTGCCGATCGGGTAGGGTGAGCAAAACACGATTGATTGCCGATCAATTGCCAAACGAACTTGTGAACACGCACAGTGATCGATCGGTCAAAAATCGAGTGGAAAATTTACCTGTGTATGGCTACCTTTAGATAATACAACAACCGAATATAGAACCGTTAAAAGAATGATGTTAACCAAAAATTTAAGAAAGAAGAAACATTGCCTTCCATAGTCCATAAACAAAACCGAACAATGTGCCTGGATGGCTGCGTTCTGAGGATCCATTATTTAGATCGATCACAATAAGAGACTTATCCCAGCGACACCTGATACCGAAGCTAGAATCGTTTCCCTCCTGATGAGGCCTACCTTTCAAAAGGCCGAAACGCATTGAGGGGTATTTGAGGAGGGCCTATACTCTGCAAATCGTTGGTTGATCGTATGATGGTTATCTCCTTTTTGACTGCCTGTGCATCTTAAAATCCCCAATCTCTGTACAATTAAGCTGTAAGTTTTTACCTCACACCTACTGTGTCCCCATGTTATACTGCAGTTACGTTAAAGGTCCGTGAGGCAAGCCACCTCATATGATCCATCTGATGATGTCTCTCTTTTTGTGTTTTTGAAGAATGTTTGGGACCGGTGGCATTTTATCTTTTTACAACTCGGGTACTATATACCATACCCGTGCCCCCCCCCCCCCAGTATATTGAACCATCACGGTATTAGTCAAGTATATCCCAAACTGCTGGTCTAAAGTATTTGCATATATAGCATGAATGAAGAAAGGAAATAAAAAATAATAATAAAAATAATAATCGGTATGTAAAATATTAACACACATGACTAATGCAATCACATGTTTAATGCAAGCGGAAAAAATCGGTTGCCATATCTGGTCAAGGTTTCTTCTCTACACAACTCTACATTTAGATCATGTAAATCTTGATGGTGACTGCTGTTAGAATAGGTGTTATTGTATAGTACTGGGAGAGGGTCTTTTGTATTGTGTATTACTGTATTTGTAATATTTCTGGAAAGGTGTACCTGACCTGATGATCTCATTGGTGTACTCCATTCTCCTTTGTTGTCCAATGAAGGACTCAGCTTGGAGTTTGTAGAAATGTGTCAGGGAGAGCCAGAACATTGTTATATGGTCTGACAAGGTTATCTACAGAGAAATGTTTTAAAAAGTTAAAATCTGCATTTTTTGTTGCCACCTACCCTTGGATCTACTTGTGTTATTACATTTTGCAACATATGGAAACCATTCATTTGTAATAGGTAGAGTGTGGGTAACATTCCAGAATGCAATTACAGTAGTTACATCTATTTCTTGTTTTCAGGATACATCACTGAAATTGAAAGAAGCAGAAGAAGCACAAGTCTCACTGCAAGCAGAATGTGACCAGTACAGGACCATTCTGGCTGAGACGGTGAGTGATGACTACATCACAATGTCATTGTAGACATTTTTGCACATAATATTTCTTGATATAAACTGGTCCTATACCTGTCATCTTGTTACTGATGTAGGTATGCTTTTTTTGCAAGCATTATTTTTTCAAATGATCTATAGTAGTTTAAAACAATGGTATAAATCCTTCTATAACAACATGAGAAGCTTATTATTTTCTCATTATATTTGGTAAGAAAGTACCACAATTTACACTGGTACAACATTTCCATATGTTTCCATGAAACCATTTTTCAGGCTATTGTAGTTTTGCTACAAAACAGAACACATCAAATTATAAAACATGTCAAATAAACAATACAAAGAGCCACATGTAAATGGTAACAACCTACACCTATCTCTGCAACTGTAAAATGATCAACTGTGATCAGTTCAGATTTAGCTTAAGGGCCCTTTCACACGAGCCACACTGCGCCTGCCGGGCGTAAAGCATCTGTTAACCACATCCGTTACTACCGAAAAATGTGTGTTTTGTGCTTCTCTTGCACCTACCATTGAAGTGTATGCCAGACCCTTGTGCTGCACCTGCAAAACTTAATTCAGCAGGGTGTTTATGGTAATGTGTGGCATTGCATGTTACTGTAGAAATAGAGGCAATCAAAGGATCAGTGTTAATGCAGCTCGGCTAGCATGAAAGGGCCTTAATTCGTTTTCAGAATTCTCATTGGTGTCTTCACACACCCATAAGTGTGTCTCTAATGTGGTTTCTGACCTTTTATTCTTAGGAAGGAATGCTGAGGGACCTGCAGAAGAGTGTTGAAGAAGAGGAGCAGGTTTGGAAAGCAAAACTAGAGGCATCTGAGGAAGAGCTCAGGAAGGTGAGACCAACTCTATTTAATTTAGCATTTTCAGTACAGTGTGCCGTTGGTATCCTCCATAGTTTTATTTTTCAACTCCTTTAACTTTACCAGTTTTTCCAATTGGACTCATATATATAAAATATATGTTTGGGGGTTTCAGAGGTGCATAACTTGACAAATCAATACATTAATTACAAAATTCATATTTAAATTTTTTATTAAAAAAAGACAATTCATTGTCCTTAAAAACTATTTTGAGAAGGAAAAGGGGCCACCAACATCCCAGTGCACCTCGTTCGCCCTTTCTTTACAGTTTGCAGATCTTCCATGAACAAAAATTGCTCTGGCTGTGTGCTGGTATGACCTTTGACTTGTTTCATCCCCTTTGGACTTTGTCAAGAAAACCCAAACACTATAAACATCAAAATATGAAGCAAACACAAAAAGAATTAACTTTATTTTTTACCTTTTCAATGGTGAAAGTGAAATATCCAGTTTCTTTACATGTCATCCAAAAAGGTTTTATACAGAGAGCAGAAATACCCATTATATCAGCGTCTGGGTGCCAGGGAATAATGGACGATTTATTCTGTTGGGAAAAAGTCACAAAATACATCAGTAGTCTGTGGATGGGCTGTTCTGTATTCCCTCCTGTATGTTCCTTTCTCTGGTCTCTAAATTTCATGTTTTCTCTTATGTATTTGATCTGAATAAAGAAACTTGAAACCTCATTAATTATTTGGGTGATTAGATGCTGCTGAATATATTCACTATGTTCCTAATGTATATTTATTATTTCTATTTTTTTAGTCACAAATCCAAATAAAGACCCTAGAAGAAACAGTGGAAAGACTCAAGTTAGATGTCCAAAGTACAGACCAGGTATTATCAATGTTTCTATTACGAAATGTTACTGTTGAAGTTTTGATTTACTATGCAGACACTATAACAAGGGTACACCCTTAGACAGAAATCCACCCATCTTGGCATTTTAATATTGTCAGAACATCTCCCCAGAGTCAGCTGACTGCTTGTATAAAGCCCAAGGGCTCTTGAGGGTAAAACAGATGCAACATGTTCTAATATTTTTAAAAACATATGCATAGCATGCAAGTAGAAAAGGTATGCAAAAACTAGCAAAAGGGATTTTATTTCAAATGCAATTCTCATGATAATGGTGAAGGATGCTGGGATGACCAAATAAAATCTGAGTGGATTAAACTTCAACTTTAATATGAAAGTTTAGTGTAACATTGCATGGAGGGAAATTTGGGGAAAACATATATACTTAATTATGGTTACAAGGCCAGATATAGGAGGAGATAAACATGAAAAACAGCTGCAGAGCAAACATATGAAGAAAGAAGTAACAACAATAGGAAGGTGGAGGGACTTGTAGAAGGGAAATGGAAGTTTATACTATCAAAAAATTCCACTGTTTAACGCCAGAAATGGATAGACAGACTTAAATATTTAGCCCTTCATCAGTGTCTTTCTATATTTCAGCTCAAGGAATGCATCGCATTAATGGAAGCACAGCTGGAAACCCAGATGAATACATCTAGCACAGAATGCCAGACATATTCCAACGAGGTGGAAAGTGTATGTGTCTTTCATATATTTTCCCTGTATAAAATATAAGGCGTGTTTTTTTTTTTTTACCATTAGTTTTTACCATTAGTAATGCACCTACCAATGACACAACAGTGCACGGCATGGTTATGGATTACTTTATGGTGCACTTTACAAATACGTGACAGCACGTGACATTCATGGCACTGGAGTGGGTACATGGCTGGGACTGTAACACACTCTGAAATAAAAACGCACCTTGAGATATTTTATTGAGATGTGACACATTGCACAATATAGAATTCGGTGTTCAAACTTCGAACAATTAATTACCTATGGACCAACCAAAGGTACTTTACCAAAGTAAAGTAAATCGAACAGGGTTTTCCTGTTGGTTCCCTGTTCAATCCAATTTACCCGTTGGTTCCCTGTTCAATTAAATTTCTTCAAGCTGAAGAAACTGGTGCCCGCTCGATTTTTGTATAGATTTGAGCACAATCAATCGCGCACGTAATCAATTGTGCTCGGATCGCTACAAAAATTGAGACATGTATGTGGGTCCCTATCCAAAGTAGCAGCCGATACCAACGAAGCTGTAAAGCGGCGTGATGACATCTGTGCTTGGCTGGGCATCGATCTGATGGGAATCAGCATCACACAGTCAGTGACCTTTTACCTCCCTAGCGTTAAGGGCTTCCTGGGCAACTGCAACACGGAGACCCGGTGATTGTGCCCAATCCTGGCACATGCTCAGTTTGACCCAAAATCAAACTGCGCCCGTACTAGCTTTGGGCGCAACGCCCAGCAGGTTAAGTTACTCTTTTATACAATGTTAATTGTGTGTGAAGTGTTGCTTCTGAAAATAAGTACAGTTGTATTTGAACATTAACATCAGTGCACACATTCCATCACATGTATAGTTTACATACAAGTGTTTCGGACATTTGGTATTTAAATGTGAACAGAGTCTGTGTGTTTCAGCACGAGCATAGAACCAAGTTATGTGTGTTAGAAAACGGTGAATGAATATCCACTGTATTCGACTGACCATGATATACTGATGAATTCTGATAGAAGTACCTCTCTTTATTTATTTCAGCTAAGACAGCTTTTGTCAGAATCACAAGAACATATGGAAGCCACAAAAGCAGAAGCCAGGAAACAGAGCAAAGAGCTTTCATTGGTAATTTAATTTAATGCCTGTACTTTAGGGGTTTACCAAATCGTTGTAAAAACAGTGACTCTGATGTGAATCTGGGATGTCCTGGTGCGTCAGTGAGATTTCTCACTGTAAATCTGCATCCGGGGGTATCCCTATGTTCTGCTATAGTGGGATTGTTACCAGGTCTATTCAAGTATAGTCTGAATTTTTCAGCACCCATTTGCAGGCTTTGTGATTTAATTGCAGTGCCCCCTGAACACTGTATCATCACCAAACATAAAGTTTAAAGTTGAAATGTTTTCATTTTATGTTCCAAATTATTTTTTGAACTTAAAGCGGTTTTAAACTCAAATTTAAAAAACAGACATACATTAAACAGACACAATACTCACCTGTCAGCAGTTCAGATGCTGGGAAACTGCTACACAAAAAAAACCCACAATATACTCACTTCACTTGCTTGCAGTTCTCATGCTGGCAACTTCACTCCTGGAGACCTGCAGACTTCCGCCCTCACTGCCCCCCCCCCCCCCCCCCCCCCTTCACTCCACCTCTCCCTCCTGTCTCTTCTCTATCGGAGCTACCGAGACTCGTAGGTGTGTGTGTAGAGGGGGATCAGCTGCTGACGATTTCCTGCCTGGGAGAGATGTCCCAGACACCACTTCGGCTGCCTAGGAGCGACGTAATGCAGTGGGAGGGGGGGATTCGTAACCAGCTCTCCTCCAGCTGTCAGGATAAGATATTTTTTCTAGAATTAAGGATGTCAGCAATATCGGCTGAGCTGCAGTTGATAATGCTGAGTGACCTCCCAGGTGGTAGGTCCGCTTTAATTTATGCAAAACTACATGTGCTAGAGCAGTGGTTTTTTTTTAAATAATCATGCTACAACCCTCCTCTACATCTTCAGCAAAAAAGGTGGCATACTACGGTTGGGTGGGGGTTGTCAATAAGAGACAACCCCCACCCAACCGTAGTATGCCACCTTTTTTATGTAGTCAGCCACCTACAAACTGACCATGTGAATGCACCCAAGGCCTACACAATAAAGGTTATGTTACAGTTATCTTAACAACATGGAAGGTGTGTTGTGTGCTTTATTCATTTGTTATCCTTTAACCTCCCTAGCGCACTGCTGAGGTACAGATTTCTGTACCAGAAGCGCACCATAGACTTTAATGGAAAAAAACTTTTTTTATATTGCAGGCCTGTAACCTTCAAAGTATGTCCATACAGGAGTCTGGTGACATCCTGAATATAATAACATGTGCAGATGCTTACTTACTCACAATACTCACAATATCAGATAATGAATATTTTAATAATTCACTGTATCAGGTAAATTAGCACTG
>CM070035.1:133204379-133231480 GCA_036250615.1 Ptychadena robeensis
ACCAACAACTGTGTAGTAAAGTGTTCTCCCTGATAGAATACATAGTGATTGGAAGGATTATAAAGGTCCTCATGTGACATGGTTTTGGTAGAAGAAAAGGTGATTGTACAGAAATTGTATGGAAAGATTGTAAGGTGTATGGGGCCTTTAATTTGGTCCCAGCTCTCGCCAGATAGTTCACTAGGATTTTTGCTCATCATTCTTGTGATTGTTGTGAATTTAAAGGGTGAGATCTTGCATGGAGCCCCAGATTGGGGGACATTATCAGTGGTCTTGTATGTCTTTTCTAGTTATTGCTCCCACAGTTGATTTCTTCACAGCAAGTGTGTGAAAACCTTTGAAGACTTACAGAAAACGTCTGACCTCGGTCATTGCCAACAAAGGGGATATAACAAAGTACTGAGATGAACATAGTAACCAAATACTTATTTTCCACCATAATTTGCAATAAATTCTTTAAAAGTCAGACAATATGAATTCCGGTATTCTGTCTCTCATAGTTGAGGTGAAAATGTCAGGCCTCTCTCATCTTTATAAGTGTGAAACGTATTACTTATTGCACAATTGCTAGCTGAAGACTAAATACTTTTTGCCCCCACTGTATGTGTGGAAAATGTCTGGAAAGCCCACTACATTCACTGATGGCGGCGTCGCTGCAGTCTGGCCGGCAGGTGGCGCTGTCTGAGATGGGGGCGCTCCATACAGAGTAATGATCTCCTCTCGCTGGTCTCTGCACATGTGTAAGGCTGGACACGGAGAGCCGGGGCGGAAGGTGAGAGTGATGTGGGGCGGGGGATGGGAATATTTGGGGACAGTGACCGGAGAATGGTACTGAGTGCTGCTTCTTTATAGTGTTTACAGCTGCAGAGATTAGAAACTGCGGGAGGCTACAACACAGACCGGTCAGAGGCTGCGGTAGCCACAGTGCAGCTCAGGGGGGGTCAGCAGCAGGTGGTCAGACCTGGAGGACCGCAGTGGACTGTGACATGGAGGGAATTGTGATTGGGAGTGTCAGATGCTGTTCTCAGTATCCATAGCCACACCTTGTGAGGATGTGAGTGTATGGTAAAGTCCAAGAAGGAGTAGAGCCCCTGCCTGGTGTTTATTGCTGTACACTGGCTAGGTATTGATGGTGGGCAAACTTTTAAACTCGTAGCCCACAATGGGGTTGGCACCTGGGGAACACACTATTGTGCCATCCTCAAAGAGTTTTTGGAGGGTTTCCTATTATGATTATGCGGGACTGGAGATCTTCGGAAGCATAGGTCTGTGGGGGGTTTTGTGGGAATGAGGACAGAAGATCTGACGCTGACAAATATTCCCTGCACTTTCTAAAGCATTTAGGCTCAATTTACACTATCGTTTCTCTGCTGCAGCCAGGGAAATGAGCAGTCGCTGCGGCAGCAGCTGGAGAAACAACATGTCAGTTGCGTCTGCAAACTTGTGCACGCACTTGCATACATAATGACCCCATCATAGGTCTATGGGGCTAAAGCCTGAAAACTGTTCGGTGGGCATTTAATGTCGCTACCGCTGGTTGGCTGTGTTAAAGTGTCTTTCTGTGAACGACAGTGTAAATTGAGCCTTATGAAACCAGAAAAGCCCTCTCAAAGGACATCCACAATATAAGGAAATGTAGTTTAGCTATTCCTCACTCTATACAAAAATTAAACAATAAGTTCATAAATAAATAAGGGTTTCAATTTTAATATACTATAGCACACACAAGTTGCATACAATACTTCTGGAGAAACCAAGTTTAGGAATTGGAGTAGGTACTGTCCATGTGAAGTATTGTATTCATCTTCATGAATGATGTAGAGCAGTGATGGCGAGCCTTTCAGTGGCCGAGTGCCCAAACTCAAACCTAAACCCTACTTCTTTATCTCAAAGTGCCGGCATGGCTTTTTAACCTGAATTTCACATACACAACTCATAGTCACACACACTAAACATGTAAATACACTCTGCTTTCTTATAAGATAGAATAGGCGAGAGTATTGGATGCTGTGTGCAATCAAAAGAGAGGGGAAGAGAACTGACAGCATTGAGAGCCAATAGGCTGCAGTTCTTTTCTCTGTGTTGACTGACAGCTCGCATGCCCACAGAGAGGGTTCTGACTGCCACATCTCGCACATGCCATAGGTCCACCATCACTGATGTAGTGGATTTTGTTGTGAATCCCAGTTTTCTATAATTTGTTCTCTTTTTTTTTTGTAGTTATGTTCTTGTATTCTCTGATTTTGGGAACCACAGCTTGTATTAGTGATGATGATCACGACAATAAAGACGATGCATGTAATAAGCAGAAATTACAACGGTCTGGTGAATCTTCTGTCCAAACATAAGCACGTCCCAGCTTTCCTATCTACATCCTGCACCGCACATAGCAAGAAAGTAAACGGTTATGAGGACATTGACCAGAAGTATGCCAGTCTGGTTCAGATGGTTAAATCCTCGAGGACTAATTGTCGGACTCCAGAAAAGATTTTTGAAGAAGACAGCTTCTTGTATGGTAAAGTGGTAAAGTCCAAGGTGTCAACACAAGAACCTGAACCCGATCGGCCCAAGAATCCTTCACCATTGTACAACTCCAACAAAGTCATCTTGTCTTCAGAGAAGACGGATCCCAGTATACCTGTAAAGATCGGCTTACCGGCAAGAAATCAGATGGCGAATGGCAGACTGCCGAGTGTCACCCGTATACTTCAGCAGACCATGCCAATGGAACAGGCATTTTATTTGGAAAGGTGGAAGCAAAGAATGATAATTGAACTAGGAGAACAAGGCTTCATTGAGTATACAGCCGGTATGTATGTTTGTTGAGGCCATTCTAAATCTAAAGAACATTCTTTTTCTCATTATCAATGTAGGCTCGATGCATGAAGGTGTCAGATATAAACTTCATGTAAAAATACAATGATAAATACAACTAAAATCAGACCTAGACTGAAAGATTGATGTTCTGATCCTCCGCCTTTAAAACTGATCTCCATGATGTATAGCTCTATATTTTTCAGTCCATAAGACGCTCCGGTGCATAGGACCGCACCCTATACTGCACAGCATGTTATTCTCAAAAATAAAGATTGGAACTGCCACTGCTTGTCAGAGCTCCATGCTTCAACCAGCAGAGCAGGAGTTAAAGGAGGCAGGGGAGCTGACATATGCTTCCCTGTCTCCTGGTACTGCTCTGCAGATCTGTATGTGAGCTGGCAGTTTCAGTGACAGGTTCTTCCCTGTGAAAAGTGTACGAGAGCTGGCTGAAGCTGCTGCTTACACACTCTGCAGGCAGACGATCTGTCTATGTACGGAATAACCCACCTGCAGTGTGTGTATGTCTGCAGATCTCTGTACGTGAGCTGACAGTTCCAGCCAGCACGGTTTACCTACCCCCCAAAAAAGTTTTGTTTGTTTACTTACAGTAATCACCCTGAACTAACCTCGTGCATACTCACCCGTCCGGAGGTAGCCCACGTTGTCCCTCTGTATGGGCGTCCCCGGCAGTCCATTGACCTTCATTTAAAGGCACCGTGAGATTACAAAAGCATGAAAACGCCCAGAGAGTTAATAGAGAGCCAGTAGTTCAGTGTTGTGGGATGTCGCTGCTTTAGAGTTTTAATTGCTTTAAGAAAGCAAGGAGCTGCTGGAGTGCAAGATAAAGTAAGTAAAGGTTTTGATCTGCAGCCCTCAAACATTAATGAGCATTTCATGCTTGCAAGGGCCATCAAAGAAATAAAACAAATCCTGGAGTTCAGTTCTAAGGATGTGCACATGGTAAGATACTGTGCAGCCTTCCTCTGCTCGACCTTCCTACCAGAGTGCAGCAGGCAAAGACGCGCGCCTTCAACTTTGTGTGCAGTGTTTACCGATGTTGCGGAATGCTTTAAAAATGATTGGCAGGTACAAATTCTTATTATTCATTCAACATTGGGAGAATGAGATAGCGACCAGTCTGATCTCTGATTCTTTCCAGGAGAGTGGAAACATTTATGTTTCACATAAGCAGATTATGGAAGGTTATTGCATGTGTTTAGGTGGCTGACTTCTATGCAATGTATAATTAAGTGACAAACCAAAATGAGCACGGTGATTATTTTTCCATGAAGAAGACTACAGTAGACATTTATTGTTGAAAATCACTGATCACTCTGTGCCAATCATTGTCCCCTTTGATCACTCTGTGCCATTCATTATCCCCTTTGATCACTCTGTGCCAATCATTGTCCCCTTCACGGACTCACTTTTTTTTGGGTTCTACCGGTACGGCCTGGTAAAAAACTCCATTACAGCAGGGATCAGCAGCTTGCTTGTCCTTCCTGCACTGCAGCCAGGCCTGACGGTGGTACACAGTTACCCATTGTGCCACCCAAATGGGAGCTTCGGGCAAGGGCAGGTATCGGTGGGTGTCTTATTTGCGGAAGGAGGGGCTTATTTTAAAGTTTTGGGCAAAAATCAGGGAGTGGCTTATTTGATGGGGATGGCTTATCATAGGGGAAACAGGGTATTAAGTGATATCAGTGTTGGACAAGTATTCTTTTTTTAAGAATGTTAATTGTATTAGGGATCTAAAGATCTTCCCAAATGATTATATACAGATATTGCATTTTCAAAGTCCTAACGTGTTTCCTTAAATGTTGTCTAGCTGTTTTCTCACAAGGAAAGATGTTCCATGCACGGTTAGAAGATCTGCTGCTGTCCAAGGAGGAGTATGTTGAGAAAGCAGAAGATACGGATGAGATGTCTGGATATCTGGCCAGTGTGGAGCATGTGCTGCCTGACATTGCAGGATTGAGGACATTGGAAAGTACTGTCCAGCACTCTGAGCTGAAGTACTTGGGGATTGTAGACTGTGTAGCTCAGTATAGGTAAGAGAGATAGGACCGCAGAAAAGAACCACCCAATATTGTTTTAGAAGTTAAGGCTGGGATACACGGCTCGATTTTTTTGAGCCGACAGAGAGCTCTCGGCAGTAGCGTGATGACGTCATCACGCTACTGCCCGGCGATATGGGAAGCCAGCTGTCAGCCCGTCCTATACTATGAATGGGGCAGTTCAGCAGCAGGATAAGGGCACGTTTACACGATTCACGGTATGGTGATCACTAGCAATTTTTCTTGAGGCGATTGGGGCAGACAGGACTGCACCCGATCACTCCCATAGAGAATGAGTGGGGGCGCATTTAAAAATAGCGTCTCAATGAATTGAGAAGCAATTTTGAAATGTGCCCATTCATGTTCATTGGTGGCGATTGGCTGCGACCACCTCGCACCGCATGTGTGGCTGATTGCAGATATAGCGTTGATTCCCATCAATTACACGGATTTTAATCGCAGGCAATCATGGAAACAAGCCCTAACGCAGTGGTTTCCAAACTGGGGGGCAGGGCGAGGATATTCCAGGGGGGGGCACGTGCCCTCATTCATAACCTGCGTTTGAATAGGGGGGGGGGGGCCCGATAATGTTCCAAAATAGAAAAGGGGGGCCAGCAACAAAGCTGGAGAGGGAATGAAATATTTGTTGTTAAAGGAATTCACATACTGAAGCTTGAACACCCTGCAAACACTGACAGCATTGAGAGCCAATAGGATACAGTTCTTTCCTTTGTGCTGGCTGACAGCTCGCGTGCCCACAGAGAAGACCTCAAGTGCCACCTCTGGCACACGTGCCATAGGTTCGCCATCACTGGCATAGATAAAGAAGCACAAAACCTTCTCTCTCTGCATGCTGATCTGTGCGCATGCTGTCTCTGCCTCTGATTGGTGGTCAGCACAAGTGCTTTCTCTTTCAGTATTGGCGTGGAGGGAAAGAAGGTGATGTCTGTGTGATGACATCACGAGTAGTACACCTGACCACGACAACCAAGACGTGACCGATGTCTCGATTTACAAAATCCTTAGTGGTTAATGCCCTAATGAGTACCCAATAATAAAACCTTTTTTGACCTACTGCAGCCGTAAACCTCCCAATGGTTCCCCTGAGTGTAGATCGGGGTAAGGTTGTTTTACAAACAAAACTCAAATATGGGTCGCATACCTGTACCCAGCGAGTTGGTAACAATGCTCCACTTAGACAAACTCGCCAATTGTTCCGAGGTCCAACTCTTCTGTGTAATCGATGTCGCCCAAGAGGTGGGGACATGTAATATATGTAATGTAGGGGATTTGGCATGATGTGAAGGGGGATTGAGTGCAGGAAATCACAGCAGATCACACTGTACAGGCTGACTACTGTCTGCTATTACAGTATAAATGTTATTATTCGTGGTTGGAAATTGTTCAAATATAAAATTCTGCTGATCACGACCCCTTCTAGAGTAAGCACACTATAGTCCTCATTTCTTTACAATGGTACGAAGACAGAACAATGTGCGTTGTAGTGCATTTGCGTTAATGCAAAACCTGTGTACCCTGTGTTACACTCACTTCCTGTGGCGTGAAAGGGACTTCCGTAATGTTCCCATTCCCAATTCTTCCAGGATTTTACTGCAGAGATCCCAATACTTGCTTCTGCACATGTGCTGGATTTGTTGGTTTTATGTACCAATCCTCTGTAAGCCTTTCTGCTCTGTTTCCAAAACTGATTTTACAAATGACATCAAGTACAACATTTGTTTACAGGGGAAAACTTTGTGTAATCGATTGGAAAACATCTGAGAAGCAGAAGCCAAACATTCAGAGGACATTTGACAATCCACTGCAGATTGCCGCCTATGTTGGCGCTCTAAATTACGATGCCAATTATAACTTTCAGGTAAGTACTTCCCATCTCATACATAGAGAGAACTGAAGCGATGGATATGGTCTAACTTTTCATCTTGTTTTTCTAGACCTAGAATAATGAAATCTGTAGCATTTTTTGTTTAAATATATTTTTAATAAAGTTTTGCCCAGTAATAATGCAGTTATCGTGCTAGACAGTGAAAAACTAAGGTAAAGCAGGAAAAAACAAAAAGCTGCTCAGTGCAGTTATACGAATGTGGCTGTCTAAGGGAACTCTTGGTGTCCCTACAGTGTAACCTATCAAGGAAAGGGTGAGAAGGAGCCACTTGATGGTATAGTGAAAAATTGGGTAAGCCCATCCTGACTGTTTGCAATGGAAAAGAATAGAACAGCCTATCCTGGGTGGTTTCAGGACCCATATGAACTAAATATAGCGGATCACAGTTTAGAAAAGAATGATTTTATAAAGAGAGATGAGGAAAGCTTGGAATTTATATTAGAGGGGGGTACAATGTTAATTTTGATCACATTAATACGGCCAAGCCAAGCAAGATGGAGGGAGTGCCATTTGGGGGAGGTCTGTGAGAATAGGACCAAAGTTAAGTGAGTAGTGTAATGAAAGAGTAGAGGGGACACATACTCCAAGGTAGCTAAGTTCATGCAGTTGCCAATCAAACAGAAAGGAAGAGTGAAGGTGGGAGGACTCGCTGGAAGAGCGTCAGCAAGGATCTCGGAATTAGAAGTATTTATCCTTATATTACTTACCATATTTTTTGGCCTGTAAGACGCACCCAGTTTGACCCACCCAAAATGAATTGGATCAATTCTATGAATCAAATCAATGCAATACAAACTTTCTGCCACAAGATGTCACTGGCAGCAGTACTATCACGGCACACACATTATCTTCCTCACTGATCAGGAGAAGAGGGGGGCAGCAGGGGGAACGGCTGCAGATCTCCTCTCCCTCTCTGGCTGTGTCCGTGGAAGATGCAAAGTGATTGCAACTTCCACACATGGGGAGAGAGATAGATGGGAGTTCATCTATCTTTCTCTTCATTGCTTATACCAGCAGGGCTCTACATAAGGGCATAACCAGCAATAATACAGTACAGATAATCCGGCTGTGGGTGGATCTCTCACCTGACAGCTCCTCCGCTTTGCCAACTTATCTTGCCGGGAGAGCTGGCGGGGATCCAAGATGCGACCATCCGCAGCCGAGTGGCAGCAGGTGATCACGTATCCGTGATCACCTGCAATTCCCTCCGATTTCTGGGGGAGAAAATGTGTCTTATAGTCCGAAAAATATTGTCCAAAAAATATGGTAGTTCCCCCCGAACCGGGAAATCGGTAGCATTTGATATTATAAAACAACAACATTATATCTACCTCAATGCTACTATCATCGAAATCGAGGGAGGCCGAGGATAACTTATATAGAGATATATCTCTTGCGGGTTCGGTTGCCCATCCCCTAAGTGACAATAGAATGGACTTAAAGTTTTCTACAGAGAATGATTCATAGCGGATTTCACAATGCTTTGTTTTGCCCTATTGTGTCTGTACTGTATAGGTTTCCTGTTTAGTCTTGAGGGCCTGTCCACAATATACATGTTGTGTTGCGCTTACGTACTATGTATTTATTAATGGGGTTTTTAGATATCCAGAGAGTATACCAGTCATTGTATAAAATCCTATTGCTAAATCTGACACAATCTGACAGTGTAAAGTAGTAGAGGAATACACAAACATGTGTTCCAGTTACACAATTTCAGTGAGGATATTAATAAACTGTTGTCTTTCAGGTTGATTGCGGCCTTATCGTGGTGGCCTATAAAGATGGATCCCCTTGCCATGCACATTTTATGGACCCTGAACTTTGCTCGTATTACTGGAATAAGTGGCTGTTCCGTCTGGAAGAATATAAAGAGAAAAAGGAGGAAAAACATTAGCTGGACTCCTGTGCTGGTCACATGAGCCACATTCCAGAGAGAAACATAGACATTAGTTATCTCCTACTTCAGACCGTAGCACACAAGTTAGATCTTACCAACCACTAGCTGTGGTTCCATATGGCACTGGGAGCATCTTGTGATGGCACAGAACATTGTTTATAAATTGTTTAATGTCTTTAGGAAGCTGGAGACCAACACTAGAGCTTAAATGGTGTTATCACATTCCCCACCCCCGCCTGAGAGGTTTCATATTTCTCTTATGGGCAGCCTTAGGCTATGTTACCATTATATTAGGACTCCTCTGCTAAGCGTATATGCTTAGCGGGAGGTCCCAACGTAGCACATAGTCTTACCTGCTCGGCAGAGGATCTGTCTTCACTGCGCCGATGTAAGGCTGAACGTAGTCAGCCTCTGCACCGGCGGATTTGTAAACAGACCATCCGCCGGCAGGCAATGTCTGTGGGATACGTCGGGACCCCTGCTAAACATATACGCTTAGTGGAGGGGTCCCGACGTATAATGAAAACAAGCCCTAAGATTGCACTTTCATAATCCTTTCTGTGGAAGTTCAATGTAGCTAGTTTTCCCTAGGTAAATTAACCATAGGTGCTCCCATTCTGATCTGAGAATTTACAGACATTACATTTTAGAATGAGTGCAATACATGGATGGGGACAAGCGTCACGTCGTTCTGCTGGAGAATTGTATGTAAAACTAATAGTCTATGTCCAGCTTTAGTAATCGTTTTATATTTTCATAAGCTTTTTGTAAGCTGCTCTTTGCATTGATAATTTACACATTTACTACATTCCTATGATGCCATGGTATTAGAATAAAAATGACAGGTCCTGTAGTAAAGTGCAGCAAAGAAATAGATGTGCAATACGGGCTAATGTATAAAAAAAAAAATCTGACATACAACAAATGTAATATAATTACCCAAGAGTATTAACCTCCTGGGCATTACGTCGAAGGGGGCTGAGGGGGGGCGGTGCCATATACATCCATGTTAATGGAGGGGGCGTCGCTTTCCCCGGTGTCTGGCGTCTAATTGACACCGGCGGTGTGTAGTAAGCCGGGAGTAAAATGATTGCCCAGGCAGTGGCTTTTCACGCCATTTTTCATGAAAAGCCCGTAACGCTTAGGTTAAATGCAGACCCGAACCTGTGTGAGCGGCTCCAGGAACCTCACCATGCGGACCTTACACAATCTTCAGAGACAGCGCAAGTACAGAGATGATGCTTACCAGCTCTGGGCATAAAAAGGTTACTCAAATTAAATCTACCAAAATAGGTGATAAAGGGAATGTTACTTTATACAGATAGTGTAAAGACTCACATAGATGTATTTGTTTTAAGAATGATAAAGTACTTTTCTCAACAGAAACTATTGTGCTGGCCATTTTGTGAGTAAAAGGTCTGTACATTACAGCAACAAGTGATTGAAATGGGGACCCAGGTTGTTTTTGGCTACAAATTCCTTAAAATTAAAGAAAATCTAAGTGGCATTGCCTGGCTGTGCCTACACATATATCTAGTCAAACAACTATGATACTTTCAGGAAGAATTGAAAGTGGCCTCTTTGCAGCAGCCTTCATGTATTAGTGCAGTGGTTCCCAAACTTTCCGTGCAGGGTCCCCTTTGCTATTAAGGACCATTATCGAGCCCCCTCCCTATTCAAACACATGTTAAGAATGAGGGCCTGCTCCCCCCTGGAATACCTTCGCACCCCCCAGTTTAGGAACCACTATTCGTGTAAGTAGGTAGGTAAGGAAAGTTAACCTCCATGGCGTTACACGTTTTTCACATTTTTATAGTGCAAAAAGTTGCTGTACGGGCAATTTTGATTCCCAGGCTCTACACAACGCCAGTGTCAATTAGACACCGGCAATGTGTGTAGGGAAAATGGACGCCCCCTGGCTGAACATGAAGGTCTATGGCGTCGCCCAAGATCAAACTGATCATACTGAGTTTGGGAATAATACCAGGGAGGTTAATATGCGAGGCTGTACTTTTTGTAATTAAATGTATGTCAGTTTTATGTAGTACCTTTCTACTTATAGCTTCATTTAATAAGTCCAAGAGAGCCTGACGTTTTTCTTTTTTAACCTCCTTAGCGCACTGCTGAGGTACAGATTACATAGACTTTAATGGAAAAAGTTTTTTACATTGTAGGCCTGTAACTGGTCTGGTCGACATTCTGAATATAATAACCTGTGCAGATGCTTTGTGAGTAACTCGCAATATCAGATAATGAAGATTTCAATAATTCACTTTATCAGGTAAATGAGCCCTGCAACCACTAGATGGCGCTGCATGTGACAGGTTACATGGGGAGGGGGTGATCCGTTCTCCTGCAGCTGCCTCAAAGACACATGGAGCAGTGAGTTTGTGCTCCTGTCTCCGATCTCTGCCTGAGGAACCCAGCTCGTCCACTGGTTTTCTGACAGGTCAGAGCTGGGACCATCAGGAACGTCCTAAACTTTGCTTACAGGCCCCCCTTTTCTAGGCTCTTATTCAAATTACACAGGTTCAAACTGAGCGCTATTTCACACTAGCTGAGTTAGCTTTGCAATACCACAGCGCAACTTGTGTAACATGTGGTACACTTATTCTCACACTGCCCCCGACTGCAGTACCACAACACCCCTGCAGCATGCATTGTGGGGCTGCAATGCCATATATATATCTCCAATATACTTGTGTGGGAGACACAATCTGGAAATTCAGGGTTTTATAACTAGGACGTTCTAGCACTCAAAAAAATTAATAAAAAGCAGCTAGTGTAAAATGGCGCTCAAACATTAGTTGAAAAACTATTTTTTTTCTCTATAATTTTGCAGACACGTCAATCATGCAAACATTTATCATAAGTACACAAATCATCCAGACATGCATCATACACACACATATCATACAGAAACATGCACTCTACTTCTTCTCTGCAGCTAATTCAGTCAGCTTCCTGCTTGTACCTTCTCCTGGCTGATAGGGGAGGGTGTGGGCACTGTGTGTAATTGGCAGAGGGAAAAGAGAACTGATAGCAAACAGGGAGAGCCAATAGGCAACCGAGTGCTGCAGATATCTTCTCTCTGGCTGGCTAAGGAGCGCCACTGGCTGCTCCCAAGTGCCCCCCTCCCCAGTTTGGGAACCACTGTCCTGGTGGAAGAAATAAACCATCAACAATGTGCTAATATCAGTACTCTAAAAATAGAATAACGGGATTCAGAATTAGCGGACAGGGGCCTCTGACCAGCAGGGTTTCCATTTCTATAGGCCTGTATGGAAATATACAATTATTGAACAAATAGCATGCATGTATGGGACTGATGTTGAAGATTTACGGGAGTGTCAATATTGAGGAAAAACATACTGCATGGGCTACAGCAGTGGTTCCCAAACGTTCCTTGCAGGGCCCCCTTTTCTATATAGGGACATTGAGCCACCCCCCATTTCCCATTCAAACTGCAGAAACACAGGGTTTTAGTAAAAGTAACAGGCGTGGTATTACAGCTAGCACATCCCTTACAGTAAAAAAAAAACAAAAAAAAAAACCGCACCACATCATATATACACTCACCAATTATACAAAAAAAAAAAAAAAAATCATTCACATTTAGACACACACATTACATACTATCTGCAGCTAGTTACCCCATGCTTGTCTTCCTGTTAGTCCATCCCTCAGGCATGTCCGATTGGCTGGCAGTGGTAGGGCAGGGTGGGTGGACTGTGTGCAATCCCCAGGAGGAAGATGAGAACTGACAGCAAGGAGAGAGAAAACGCATGTATAGGGAAAATGGACCACTGCTCTGAGACACCTGCATCCAATGCCAGTGAGAGAGCAAAAGAGCATGTGGGCACCCTCAGCCCAAAGGGTGTTTTGGTTCTCTAGAAATCTACACTTTACAGTCATAAATTGCTGTCACAATCATTAAATACAGTTTAAAATAACATAATTTTATTAGACATAATTTAAGACGACATGATTGAAAACATCAAATATTAAAATCATACTTTATAGATATACATGATATAACATAGGGGTAGGGGTACAAATAGTGCTGAGTTCGATGTACGACTGTAAAGTGTAGATTTCTAGAGAACCAAAACACCCTTTGGGCTGAGGGTGCCCAAATGCTCTTTGCTCTCTCTCACTGGCATTGGATGCAGGTGTCTCAGAGCAGTGCAGCAGTGGTCTATTTTGCCCTATACATGTAAAAGTTATAGGGTGCTGGTTTCTCTATAGTGAAAAATGAATAACTATTGATATAAATTCCCTGTAGGTTATTATATTTCAGACGAGAACAGGAGCTGAGTTCTGCAGATCTCTTCCCCCTGGCTGGCCGTGCAATTCTGACAAGAGGGCTCGCTCCAAGTGGCCCCCCCCCCCCCCCCCAATCCTCCGGTATACCTCCGCACCTCCCAGTTTGGGAACCAGTGGGCCACAGCAAGGCTCTGTAGAACCTAGCAAAGCAATGTAAACATTCACAGGAAGACTACTAACTTTCACAAGTTCGGAGAATAGAAGCATTTTGTATTTCTTTTACGGTTTAATAGCAAATATGTCCAATCTGATATGTACAAAAAAGAAGGGCAGTTTAAAAAAAATTTTTAAGTTTAAGTTTCTTGTCAGGAGGCGCTCTCATCAATGTCTTTGTCAGGATCTTCTTCTTCTTCTCCCTCCTCCTCCTCTTCATCATCAGTTGGTTTCTGCTGCTTCTTCCAGAGTTTGGCCATGGCAAGCAGTTTAAGATTGGGCTGATTAGCAGCATCTTCAGGAAAGATGTAGTCATAGTATTCCTCCCAACCAGCATCCGACTAGAAGAGAAAGCAAATCAGTGTTTAGTATTAGAACCAGTGACTTGTATACTACAAATACCCAGTAATGAGCTGAACCAGCGAGAAATACATGGCTATACATCTAAATTGTATTTGATATTAATAGGTTCTCTTTATAGCGAGAAAATAATTAGCTGTAACATTTACCATTTCAGAGACCATACCTTAAGTCAGTGGTTCCCAAACATTCCCTGCAGGGCCCCCCCTTTTCTATTTAGGAACATTATTGAGCCCCCCTCCCTATTCAAACACAGGATCAGAATGAGGGCCTGGAATACCTTCATGCCCCCCCCCCCCCCATGGGGCCCACCCCCCAGTTTGGAAACCACTGCCTTAAGTGGTAGGACAGGCTGGGTCTACACATAAAAACGCGGGTGGGGGCTATGGACACGTCATGGCGCCTGCCCGCTATTTGAGTTAAAGGCACAGTATTTGATATGTTGGCAATGCTACACCCTCCTATTAAGTTGAATGAACTAGCTAGAATTAACAGTACCACTACAGTGCAACTTTGCCCATGGTAAGCCAGGCAATGTGTACTCAAGAAACCCAACACAACCAAAGCGATGCTTTCCAAGCAGCACAAAATAGTTATTAGTACGTAGGTGTAGACCAGGCGTGAGCAAACTATTTGGCTCATGGGCCACAATAAGTTCTTAAATTTGACAGGGGTCAGACCAAGATCAGATGGATGGCGAGTTTGTGTAAAATAATATAAATTAAATGTTAACGTCATATCATAAAAGCTTTGACATGGCAGATTAAAAAGCTAAGCAGGCCGTATATGTCCCGCAGGCCATGTCTGGTGTAGACTGCAGGTTGTCTTACCCCATCTTCTGCTTGGAGTTTTCTCCTCTTCTTCACTCTCTCTGGCATCAGCTTAGCCACCCTCTCCTGTGTACTGTCCGAGCCAAATTCCTCCTCGAAGCTTCTCCAGGACTCCAGCAGCATTAGTCTCTCTTCCTTCTCTTCACAGTTCCTCAGAGTCTTATTTGCCTCTTCATAGATCTGTCTACATTTACCAACTGCGTCCTCCACATCAGCCGTCAATTCAAACTGTGCAAAGCTGATCCAGACCTGGGAAAGCAAGGGGCGGATATGAGAACATATTTTGCAAAAATTACCATATTTGTCACCTTAAAAGACACTTCCCCCACCCCCCAAAATAATGGTGGGAAACTGCGTGCATTCTATGCAACTGAGCTTGGCTCTCAGAAGGAAGATCTGCACTCAAGCAAACTATTCTACTCTCTGTGCTACCAGCCACCCACCAAGGGTAGGTATCCATCCGGCTGGGCAGCTTGCCGGATTGTGTGCATGTCTGTTCCAGCTGAGAGAGAGAGAAATCCACACAGATGGGACAGCGCTGACAGCTCAGCCCGGAGCTTTGTACGTCAGCTTGAACGGACAAAACATAAGCACATTTGGTGTGTTTCTGTGCCTTAGCTGATGCATTTCCCAGGCTTTTTAGTAAAATTAGATACCTGTGCTTATACTCAAGTATATGTTACAGTCGGCAGCAAACTAAGGTTATGTTTATTAGTACCGTTTATAATTATAAAAGGTTACAGAGTTCAAATAAAACAATATGCCCAAGGTAGATGATCTGAAAGCTAAATGTATATTCTGTACGAATGATGTATAAAAAATACCTTAACATGCTGTGTTCTCTGTAGAAGTCTTCTGTATAAGCTTCTTGTTTTATCAAATTCTTCCAGTTCTATCTCAAAGTCAATGTAAGATTTCCAAAGAACCTGCAAAAATAGAAGATGAGCAAAGGGCCAATGATCTGAGCAGCAAACCCGCCAATGATCTGAGCAGCAAACCCGCCAATGATCTGAGCAGCAAACCCGCCAATGATCTGAGCCGCAAACCCGCCAACGATCTGAGCCGCAAACCCGCCAACGATCTGAGCCGCAAACCCGCCAACGATCTGAGCCGCAAACCCGCCAACGATCTGAGCCGCAAACCCGCCAACGATCTGAGCCGCAAACCCGCCAATGATCTGAGCAGCACCCCACAAACAAAACAAAGACCACTTACTTCAGGCATATCCAGGCGCGGCTGTCCAATAGCAAGCTCGTACACCGCACGCGCTCTCTCTACATCACCCAGAATAGTTTCTAGTTCTGCAAATTTAATCCAAGTTGTACAGTTCTCGGGTCCAAACTCCAGAAACTTTTCATACAGTTTTCTGCATCGATCAAACTCTCGAAGCTGTAACTCCAGTTCTATATAACCTTTAAACAACTTTTGTTTCGGGCATTTGCCAATGGATGTGCCCTGCGTTAAAGGAAGAAAAAGATTAAATGGGATAAACGCAACTTACGTGCGGGATGAGAGAATCTTGATACACAAATACCTTTTTAAAAAGCGGATAAATTTTCTACAATTTATTATATAAATACCAAATAAAATTTGTTTTGCTAAATTCTGATCTTGGGAAAGGGTTGCGTTTGACCCTATTTCTCTTGTTGACCACTAAAGAAAACATTGTCATGAAAACATGTCTGAAGATCTTTGATTAGAACATTAGTTCCACTGACTGCTTTATAAAGGGGATTTAACCTTCACTTCCTGTTGCAGCTTAGAAACCTAACAATGTTTTATCCTTCCCCACTCAACACAGATCTAATAGTGACTGCGGCCAACATTTACATTTCATGGTTATGGTACATGCAGACAAACCATCTGAAAATGTTTTGTTAAAAAAAATAAATAAAAAAAAACAGAGCCCAGTATTGACGTTAGCACGTGGTGCGCTTTTTAAAAAAGCGTGCCATGGGCAATCAAGGTGTATCACAATAAAATCCACCACAATTTCCTTCCCTTTGGGAGGTCCCGAGCATGTCACCAGTGAATTGGAGGTTAATAGTGCCACCTACTCTGCACTCAGCATCATATCTGAGGTCATCAGGGAGGACACAGAAGCAGGGTCAGACAGGTGAAGTTCCCCGTAGTTATCAACTGAGAAACTCACCCAGAGTAAACTCGGACAGAACACCCAGGAGGTTAAAGAAACGTAGGTATACAGATTAGATGGCTCAAAACCTATAGGGGATGGGTTTGGTGATGTGCTGCTCCCGACTATTAATCAGAAATAAAAACCCACAAAACTCTCTCTGATGCAGTTTTGGAAATGTGTCCTACCACCACTACACCTGTGATTTTTTGATGCCTTAATACCAGCGCAGCCTTAAGTCTATGGGAGTCCTTGCCTCACAACCTTTTTCCTATCTGAAAAACTGACAACCAATTCAAAACCACCAGTCCCCAAGGACTCACACACGCAGCAGTGAGTGATGAATAGGACATGCACATCACCTCTCCAATGCGAAGGGGGACCCACCACTTACCTGAAGTTCAATAAACAAATTCTGGCAAAGCCCAGGGGGAATTCTTACTAAAATGTTTACAGAAACAGAACAGACATTTTACACAACTTACCAAAGCTTTTCGAGCAAAAGGAAGGTTTTTCTGTCTGACCTCAAACTGTGAATACATTAACCAGATTTTGGCAAATGTAAACTGAAAAAAATAAATAAAAAAGATGTGAGTTCAAAACCACCCCAGGACTAGATAACGGAGTATGGATCCACTACACTAAACATACCCACTACTTGACAAGTACTTATTACATTACCCACTCAGTGCACCAAGTTATTTTGAACTATTTGTCAGAAAGTGTAAGCAGGCTGGCAGGACTATTGGTGTCATATAAGCATAATCTAAACTTCTTATTTACAGAAAGTGGTTCTCTCAAATCTTGAACATTGATCTGGAGACCAGAGGCATTGTGTACGATTAAAATCTCTCTTCCTTAAATCACATTTTAATTGTTAGCCAGACTAATATGAATAGTCTCAGTGGTGCTGACTGCTCACAGAACACTTAAAAAGGCACAATGCTGGCTGCTCTTGAGAATAATGGGGGAGGGGGGGGGGTACCCTGTTAGAAAGAACATACTTGTATGTTAGAATCTCATGCTATAGACCTTCTATACAAAGATTTTGTTCTCACTAAGGCTATGTTTCTATGGTGAATTACGTTCAATTGGCATGTTTCCACATGCGTTAATGTAATGCATTGAGCTTCATTGCGCTAAAATCGACTTAGATTAAAATCTACTATGTTAACATTAACGCAACGGAGCCCAACGCAAGTATGGGTGCCCTGACGCACCCATAGACAATGAATTGAATCTGAAGCAGATGGGTATCCCCTGGTAACAGACCGTTAAAAAAAAACAAAAAAAACTTGCACAACATCAGTTCTAGACCTTGGCAATCATCACTTCCATGAAGGATGGGCAGTAAGGTCCCTCTGTCGGTAACGCATGCCTTCGAGCATGTCCACAGATGTCCTAACGAATCAAAGATGCATTAGGCGGAGGGACCTTGGCGGACTCTGTGGAAACATGGCCTAAATGGCCTATTACTGCCTTGATGAAAAGGTGCAAGACCGACTTGCTATGATCCCTTCCTGGGAGCCCCTACTACATGGTTAACCACAACCTATATTGATTAAGTCTGTCATAGTTACGACTAAGACCAGGACCATTTGTTTTTCAGCCCAGATTATGATAATCTTCATTTTACCTTTTTGTGTGGTATCAATTCTAAGCATGCTTGGTATACTTGTCTGGTCCTTTCTGGATCCTGCAAAAAGAAACGTTCATAAAACTCAAAGGGAATGAAAAAAACAAACCTTAAACACCCCTTTGTTTGTGAGCACCACAACTTGGTAGTACTAGAACTCACCACGAAAAGAGAAATATAAACATTCATTTGCAGCGAATGCTGCCCGAGCATGCTGGGATCCATAGTTCTCTACTCCCAGGACAGAGGCATGGTGAGTGCAGCTTATACAGGGGTTGCAGAGAAGGCAGAGCTGGGGAGAAGGCAAAGTACGCAAACTGTACACACCGGGATGGGGGTATACATGAACTACACACACTGCATATAATTTGTGTAGTCTATGTATGCCCCCATCCCTGGGTGTACAGTGTGTGCGTGTGTAGTCCAGAGCTGTTAAACTCTGGCCCATGAGCCAAAAATGGCCCAGAGTGTAATTGTATATAATAAATATCTAGATTTTTTAAGTCCAAGTTTTTAAATTTGTGTATTTGAGTTTGACACTACGGTCTTAGCCAGTAAGCCACAGTACCAGGTTATCTTTGCAAAGGACAAAATGATACTGTGGGAAATTCCCAGTGTACAGGTATTTTAAAGTGTCTATGTATGATGAATTTAAAGCCACTGCCTGGGGATAACCATTACATATACGTATATTTCACATACTAGGGGGTACGGGCTTAGGGCTTGTTTCCATTATACGTTGTTTAGCAGGGGTCCCGACCTATCCCACAGACATTGCCTGTCGGCGGATGGTCCCAACGCAATGGAAACAAAGCCTAAAGCCCCCCATACACGTTCCGAATATTCTCCCGACCGATCGTGTCACCCGATCACCTAAAATGTAATGGTTGGTCGGCTGGCACGAAAAATCGAAATATCACCGATTCATCAGCCCGACCCTATTTATTAACAGCAGATCGACCAAAAATTTACGGACAGGTCCCAAAGCGGTCCCGACCGATTTCTTGGCCAATTTTGAGAAATCGGGATCGGTCGGGTACATAATTCCATATCCGATTAATCTACCGATCGATTAATCTCCCGACCACGTTGGTTGGTCGGGCAAAATTCGTACGAAAAATCGGAACGTGTATGGGGGGCTTTACTTTTAGGTTCACAGAACAGTAGTAATGTTTGTTGATCAAGCAGTTAACAATAGTAATTTTTTTGCTTCTGACTGTCCGTGAAGGTCACATTCACTGGACGTCCTGCAGGCAATTGCCCATGAGGAAAGATGAAAGTTTTTAGGGCAGGAAAACTATTAAAAAAAGATTTAATATGTTTTCACATCAATATTCAATTCAGCCAGTAGATGTCCCTAGCAGCATTATACTCTCAGCACAATGTCATTCTTCACACTGATCAGGAGGAGGAGGGGGGCCAACAGCTGCAGAGTCTCCTCTCAGTCTCTGCTCTCCTCTGATGATCTTTATGTTCCTGTGTCCGTGGGAGCTGCAGAGTGATTGCAGTTTCCACAGATAGAGGGAAAGATGGCAGTTCATCCATCTCTCTCTCTCCATTTCCTATGGCAGCAGGGCTCTCTGAGCTCTGCTGGCATAGGCAATTATACAGCACAGATGAGAGAGCCGGACACAGGCCAGCATTTCTCAACTGATCGCTCCTCCAGCTCCCCGGCTAATCTCCGTGCCGGGACAGCACTTCAGACGAGAAGATGCAGGCACTTTTGCCCCCAATTTTGGGGGGAGAAAAAAAGTGTGTCTTCTGGTCTGAAACATACGGTACTCATACATCAATCTACCCTCTCCCGAACAATAAGCATTTTGGTAATACCTTTGCCTCTAGCTCTTCATACATTGCATAGTTAATCCACAGATAAATATATCTTTTCCAGTGTCTCTTCTCCTTAGTGGGTGGGACATTAGCGATAGCACGTTCATACACCTCCCGGACGGTATCAGCATCTGTATCGCTTTCCACTAACCGCAAGTAGTCAAACCAAGCATCGTAATTATGGGGATTGGCCTGTAACAAGAAACAAAGATTAGCGCCGCTAGTATATTTCCTGAACAAGGTTACACAGAAAAGGAATTTTATTCTGATCATTCACCTTGACTTCTTCCTCGTACTGGAAACGCCTTTTATTCACGATAATATCCTCAATTCCTCTCCGGTCTCCATATTTCTTTTCAAAAACGGTGTAGTTCTTGAACAGTTCCTGAGCGTTTTGCTTTGAGATCCTGTCTAGGGCGTATTTATAGATGACTCGCACTCTTTCTGACTGAAAAAGCAGATGGGACTTTATTATTGTGGAATATTTATGAAATGTGAAGAAATCTCGATGCTGCGCTGTACATTTGGTTGAACTAGATATAAGACTATACAGACTATAATAAAGGAGAAGAATCAGAGCCTACTCAAATGAAGCTTTCTATCCCAGAGTATTAAACAGGAGTTTACATAATGTGTAAATGTATATTTCTATACCATAGGAGAAATCTCTAACGCACCTCTTTTTGATTTTCCTCAAATTTGGCAAAAGCAACAAAAAGATTCTCGTCCATATGAAACTCTCCGAAAAACTCCACTGCCCGTTCATACACCTTCCTTGCGTGGGCGATGTAACCATGCTTCTCTTCAAAGCGGGCAAACTTGATCCAGTTCTTCACGTCGGGGTGGATGATGACAAGTGCAGAGGTGTTAAGGGAAACTACTGCCCATTTATACTGTACAAAGGAGTTTTTACCTCAAAACCAAAGACACCATTCAAAGGGTGTGAAAGGAGTTTAGACATGTTCTATTTAAACTACCGTATTTTTCGGACCAATAGACGCATCCAGTTTTTAGAGCAGGAAAACAAGAAAAAAATATTTGAAGTGTTCAAATCAATTTGGAAAAATTCCCCTGCAATGCCAAAATTCAATCATAAGCTGTGTGCAGATGTCTCCCCTCTACAGCTGTGTGTGAAGCTTCACCACACAGGCAGAGATAGCTAGGAGATGCGAGCTGGCAGCTCTTTCATCTATCTATCTATCATACCCCTCCTATATCTATCTATCTCTGCCCTTCATTGGTTATATCAGTGGGGCTCCACTGATATAAACAATGCAATGCAGCACCTTATGCAATGCATCTTATAGTCCAAAATAAAATATGGTACTTTTAAGTGTATGTAAATCTTACTAGTGAGACTTTATAAAGCCTTTTCCTCTCAACATCAAACTTTAACAATGTTCCTTCTTTTTTAGCAACATTTATATTTTAGACCAATACATAGCCACTGACCTCATCAGCTGCCTAATGATCCCCAAGAACTAAACACAGCAGCAGATCTGTACTGCCATCATCAGCTTCAACTTCTAATCTGAATTACAAAATGTCAAGTGGAAGCAAGGAATGTCTGTAGGCACAGCCTGGTTGATATGCCACCACATAGAGTTTTGATGTGGTTCCTGTCATGGGCATCTTTCCATCTGCCAACACCATAGCTCACTACTGAGCAGCAGTGAAGGCCCTAACTGTTTATGTTTGGAATTCCCTTACCAATTGATCTCCTCTACAGTACTCTCACTAACCTGAACTATCTCCAACCCTCAGTACAAATGCTCTCGCACAGCTTGTATTGAGCAGGAGGGAGGGGGTGTGGCACTAAATCTAAGTGCACTAACTGCGGCCTATTGGACAATCCAACTGCTGAAGAAGAAAAATAGTGTGGAAATTGGGAGTATAAGTAAGTGTATACTAGTTATTTAAGCTCAAGATAAAAGAATTTCATGGAAACACTATATACAACACCACTACAACAGGTCTTAGAAAGGTCAAGTAATTAAAAACAATAGCAATCTATCAAAAAAAAAAAAAAAAAAAAAAAAAAAAAGGATATATCGCTCATAAATAGTACGCGCTCTGTCCACCTCCTTGTAGCGGAGCTCGAAATTGATGTAGGAATGCCAGGCTTGTTCTTCTGGTTGCCAGTCCATCCAACGTTCAAATACCTGCCTGGTACCTGCAACATTGCCCAGCATCTCCTCCATGTAGGTGTATTTGTACCTTCAAAAGGAAGACAAACATTGTCCTAGCTGTTCCTTGTGAAAAGATGTCTAGAGACTTCAGTGTGAGAACAAATGCCATTCTAGTTACATACCAGAATGAGTTAACTCTTGGTAGGATGGTGATCGCTCGATCCCAGATGTTACGAGCATGGTTAACCTGGCGGTTCTTCATCTCCATTTCTGCATACTTCAGCCATAGTGTGATATTCCTGTGGTCCACATCTAAAGCTCGCTCGTATATAGATCGGGCCCTATAGAGAAACCACATACAGAAATCTAGTAAGAGCAATAAGAAATCCTTGGGATGCACCCAAGGTGATTAAATTATAACGTTGGCCAAAAGATATCCAGAGTTTTCAACATTCAAATCTGTAATGCTCCATCCACTGCACAGGCCCCAAAACTTAACTCTGCTTACTTCCAGCACTTTCCATCTGCTGCCCCAGTATCTCTTAGTACCAATAGTTTAGCCAAACATTTTTCCAGTTATTGATCAATTGGGGAGTGCCAGAGCCATGGTTCGATTTCTATTGCTTTCAGTGCCTCCACATCTTCATACCAAAGTTGTACAAAAGCTCAGCAAAGCAAAACCTCTCATGTCAACAGCAGGAGCCTGCTTTATTTTGTCTGGACATTGCCTGCGGAGGAAAGGTCTAATGATGGACATTCTGTCCTTGGCTCTCCAATTATTTTTTTACTGTAAATCACTTTAGGCTTAGCATCCCATGTGGGCAAGTTGTGTACATACCTCTGTACCTCTTTCAGACTTTCTTCCCATTGTGCATACTTTATCCAGTTACTAATAACAGTTCTGTTTTTTCTAATATTATCTTCAAATGTCTGGAAACACAAAAAAATTAGAATCAAAACGTTACTGGTAGAAATGAAATAAAATGTTATATACTGTGGATGTATTAACCTCCTGGGTGGTTACCCCGACTTAACAATCGGGGACACTAACCCATCCCCAGTGATGTGTTGGGGAAAAGACTAGAATATGTAATCCACAAAAAAAAAATGCCCATAGTGTGCTTTTTAAAAAAATAAGTGTGCCACAGGCATAGCAGTCAGGAGGTTAAGCCTGAAATGTCACGACATGTTGTAGGATGATAGTATTGATTTATATAGAGTAAAGAGCTCAGTCAGCAATAGTAGCTGGGTCAGTGACCAATAATAGAGGTCCAACAGCTCGTTTACCTTTCTTTTTCTTAGTTTGTAGTCATTAAGCTCTTCTTCATCTGTGATCTTCTGCTTAGGTGGAGGAGGAAGTAACTCAAGTTCTCTTTCTTTGGCTTCCCTCAGCAACTGCTCAGCTGTTATCTGTACCTCGGCGGGAGCTTTATTCTTCACCTGCACAAATAAAGAACATATGTTACAAAGAAACAAATGTACAGAGACAATTTTACCTATGTTTTTTTTTACAGTCTCACATGCAAACTCTTTCATTGAAGTGAATATTTACTATCTGGTGGTTACAAGGAAAATACAATTGGTGATGGCAAGGCTGGGGTAGAAGCAGGCAGTGTCAGATCCCAGCAAATTAGCGGACACTGGAGGTATCTGTGATGTTCCTCTCTTGCTTCTCTCCATGGGCAAAACTCATATGGCAAAAATGGAGGCACATAACAGAACTAATCTCTAATGTCTCTGCCACAAAGTCATGATAAGGAGATTTACCTCGCCTCCTTTCACTGGTACAATGTTGTCACCTTGACAGGTAGTAGGGACAGAAGGGGTTCTGTTCTGCCCATGCTCTGATAAAGATTTGTATATTTCTCCCTAGCATGTGCATGTATGGTCATGAGGGCTGGATGATATGGCAAGAATTTATATCACAATATATTTCTTAATTTTGGTCGATACAATATAATTACGATATCGATATGGACAATACTAAAAAGCCTCAGGAAAAAACTGCTGAGGAAACACAATGGATGTCTGCAAACTGAATTTGCAAAGTCTATAATACCTCCAGGCTCCTCCTATTAACCCTCTGAGCGTTTGCACAATGTGCTCCGCCGTGATTGCCAGCTCAGCTCAGGGATGTAAACCAGTTTGACGGAGGTTTATGGCGCCACCTACCCCCGCCCCCTTCGCGTCACCGGTGACACGATCAGGGGCGGACCCGGAAGTCCCGACCGCTGTCAGAAGACGGCGAGACCTCGGGCGTTCCTCCGGCTAACTCGGGCTGAGTTTCATGATGCATGAAACTCAGCCCGAGTTAATTCGGGGAGAACGCTCAGAAGGTTCAAATTGTGAGGCTGGTCTCCATGTGCTGGGAGGATATGAGCAGTGACACAGGGGAGGCTGATCTTGACAGGTGCCCTGTTCCCTGACCCCCCTGGAGTGATATCTCTTGGGGAAGGGGGGGGGGGGTGGCAGTTTTACATATGGGCAGTATGGACTGCTGTCTGAACTCCCATGTCCTGCCATCACCTTTTCCTCTTCTATAACCATAAGCTGTCCTGAATATTTCCAGAGGATGAAGATATTGCGATATATATTGTTATCTAATTATTGTCCAGCCCTAAAGGTCATGATAACTGTGTGTGATAAATAGGCTTCATCCCCATATCAATACATGGGGATGGGAAATGCGTCCTACCCCCAGCGACTTATCACACTGAGCAAGAATGCTTAGAATACATAACAGAAGCCTTACCTTACAAGTCTGCCCTACAACATATGCTGCACCCAATACTTTACTCAACACCATTTGCTACTACTGGTAAGGCATTAATGACGTAACTCCTGAGTGATACACCGTCCGGAACACCCATCATAGAGATGCTGGCATGAACTGGTAGTGTATATCGAACTACACGTTGTGTACTCAGAGGGCATTCAAAGAGGGCAACTAGAGACACTATTCAGCTTAATCCTTATATTAGGCGATTTTCACCTTAAGAAATGTAAGTGGCACTTCCTATAACGGATCTGTCATTAGGTAGACACAACTACTGAAGCTCTGTGTGCCCAGGTCCTGTACTGCAATGCAGAGAACTCCACATCTACCAGCTGTCATTTCTGCCTGATGGCATGTGACTTCGCATGAAATCCTCAATGTGAGCCAGGCTTATTCTCTGGCAAATAGTAGACCTACCACATGCATTACTTGTTTACATAGCACACAGTAATTATATATCTGCCCCATGGCATATTCTACATACGCAGTGCCATTCATCTTAATTATTGGTAAGGCAGTGGGGGAGACAGTTATCCTGTACTCTCTCCAACATGCATTTGCAGCTTTATTGTTGACCCTATAGATCAATGGTTCTCAACCTGTGGGCTGGGACTCTCTTGGGGATCACTTCACAGGGGTCGCTGAGTTCTCTGGAAGCATCAGAGCTGCTGCTAACAAGCAGCAGCACTGATGCCCATAGGTGGGGTGGGAAGTTTATGTAGGAGTGATGGGGCGTTACGCTGCTTCCTAAATGCACACCGTACTACACTTAGCTTTGATCGTGCTTAAATGACTGTGACTTCAGGTATTTGTAAGCGACACTCTGCACCCACAATTCTGCGTTCCAAATACAGGAAGTGACATCCAGGGCTAGTGAGAGTACTGGCTATCACTTCCGATCTCCTGACAGAGGATCTAACACTTCCCCATTTGAATAAACAAGTGTACTACTTGGAGAGTCCCCATCACTACCAGTGCTAGCAGAAAATGAAGGGTGATCGTCCAATGGAGTCACAGACCGCAGTAAACACCAGACAAAGGTTCTATCACACGCCTGGTCTGTATGAAGATAGAAACTCCAAGCCAATCCACGTGTTATGGTCCCTGAGGACCCCAGGACCGCTGCCGCTCATCACTATCTATTGTCCTGCACTGGGGCTCACTGCTGAACCATGGTCTCTCAATATGTTTTACTAAAGGAACTTTCAGAGGAGGAAATGTGGAGCTGGCACAGTGACAACACGTAAAACCAGTTATCTGCTCCCATAGACTGAGGACTGTCTCTCGGTACTATCACAGCCCCATTGGGACGAACCTTGGCCACTTTAGGGATCCGCTGCTTCCCCGCCGCCGTGGACGCCATGATGTCTGCGGTCCTCACACTCCCCAGGCACACCGAGACCAAGCAAACTCAGGAGAACGTCCCGTACGTCAAACAGGACGCGCTGACGTAAGAGCGTCACATTCTCACGCCCCAAAGCTGAACACTAGAGGTGTCATTGTCTAGCTACAATGTCTCAAAGCCATAGAGAAGTAGTGTTTAGGTCATATATGAAAATTAAACAAGTTCACACCCATTTTCCTAGGCACGGCTCCTTCTACTAGTTCTCACATTTAAAAATGTATAAATCTGAAAAAGTTCAATAAATTTGCCTAAAATTATATTTAGATGTTCGTGGGCGGCCATGTTTTTGTAGACCTTATAGTCACGACATCAGGTTCTGTTCCTATAGCAACCTGAGCGTCCTGTCCATCGATCCTAGCCCTGGGATTCTCTTTATTAATCAACATTCGTATTTTCTGTGGTCAGGGAGCAGAGGGAGCGAAGGCCGCACAGGTGAGAGTATTCGGGGAGATTCCCTGCAGTCCATCATAAGGAGGGGTTACTGTTTCTGTTCATATATTTTCCTTGTGTGTGAGCATTATCAGCATTTCAACAAGGAACAAATCAAACTTTTTTGGTTATTATTCTCTCAGTCCTTTTTATATTTACTTTATATAACTAGAGCCTTCACTTGTACTAGAGTAAATGTTGAATGCCCAATTTGTTACCATCTGTATCCCATGTAATATATTTGACTCAGGAAGTGAGGATACATTTCTCTACCCTGTTTCCCTGAAAATAAGGCACCCCCCATAAATAAGGTACCCTTACATTTTTGCCGTATGCTGAAATATAAGGCATCCCCCTAAAAATAGGGAACCCCCTTAGATACGGTACTGTAACTCTGGAGAGGGGGGGGGGGGGGG
>CM070035.1:133232485-133251239 GCA_036250615.1 Ptychadena robeensis
AGAGGATGATGTGGTCAAAATACTCATTTGCCTAATAATTCTGCACTCCCTGTATAGTAAGTATGCAAAAGTGAGATGTATATATCATATTTAATACACAGTATTCATTAAAACCATAGACCATCGCAGTGTTGGCTGACATTAATAAAGAGCACAGATGGGATATTCAAATATCCCTATATTAAGTCCATAAAATACATAAAAATACATAAAAATATATATTGGCAATGGTAACCATCAAAAATAGGTGTGATACAAGAATTGTCAGGATAAGGGATCCTGTATCGGACAGGGTCCATCCCAACGTGCGTTTCGTATGTGTACTTCCTCAGGGGGTATCTATATCCAATTGGTTTCTGTATGGTCCATATCGACATCTGTTCAGATCTTTAAAGGTGAAAGTAGGTCTTATAGATAAAGGGTTGTATTGTCAATCCGATATTGTTTAAGGTAAAGGAGGTAGAGATAAAGGTGACAGGTGGAACAGTCGACTTAGAACTCCCTCTGCCTTTTTTTACTCAGAATTCTACACACAACATCACATAATGACAATGTGAAAAAAAATGCATTAAAAATAAAACTTAGATATGACATGTACATAAGTATTCACAAACTTTGCTCAACACTTTGCCGATGCACTTTGTCAAAGGTACATACCTTCCTCTGTCTTTTCGTATGAGGAGCGCAACCTCCTGTCTATATGAGAGCTCCTTCCCTGAGACTATATGTACCAAGATGCATGCGCAAGGGGAGCTCTATGGATTCCCAATAGCTAATGTAGCCACCCCAACACAGGAAGTGCCTGGTGCACATAGTAAGGCTATGTCCCCATGTTCCATGGCATGGATACCGCAGGAGATTGCTAGACCCAATGATCTCCCGGGATTAGAACCACCACATGGCACCTGCAGGCAGGAAGTTGGGGGTGGGACAGGGAACAGGGAACCCACCTGGTCTGATCATGCCCATAGAGAGTGAATGGGCACAGTTAAAATTACACATGATCACGTGGGAATAAGCCCCATTAAATACATGGCAGCAATCGGAGCCCCGTAAGGGCTTGTTCCCCCTTTGTTCCACCTTAGGCCATCTTCCACTGTGCGACGCGATTTGTCAAACCGTGCGATCGCCCCTGATCCCGCCCATAGAGAATGAATCGGCACGATTAAAAAATTGTGTCCACACAAGTTTTTTTGATCGCGTCCATTCATGTCTATGGGCGATTGGTTGCAACCGAAAATTCACTTTTAAAGGAGATCATTTTCCATTGTGTATGCCTCATTGATAGAAGGCATCACGAGTAGGGATGATTCTCTTCAATCTAAAAAACAAGACAGAGGGTGTAACCCTCCTACACTCATCACAAAGGGTAAGCAAAGTCGTTTGCAAAGGTTAGATTTTTGTAAATTAAACAATAAATAATAACTTAGATTTTTTAAACCTGTTTAAGGATTTATAAATGTAATGACCAGTAGAATTGAAATATGCTACATATATGTGTATTTTACACCCTTGTTGTATTTCAGTGCTTTCCAGTTTAATCGTCATGGCTATCCTGACTTCAGCAAGTGGCACAACACAAGAGGTGACCATCAGGAGAACTGAATCTCTTGATATTCAGGGTATTTCTGAACTCAAAACATCGTCCACACAAAGTATATTTGGAAACGTGAATGTCATATATTTACTGTAAGTACAAGTTGTGATAATAGTTTGTCTGTTTGGTTAGATTACTCATGAGGATTTATAACGCAGTAAACAGATATCTATGATTATTCTGATGTACTGATTTATAAGTTACATGCATTGTCCCTTAAGCTAGCCATACACGGTTCAATTGACTGTTCAATCGATTTAATTTGATTGATTATTTTGGTCGGTCGATTGAAAATTTAATCATGTCCACATTGAAGGATAGTTTCAATTCGATTTAAATTGTCAATTTGATCGGGCCAGTTGGAAAATTTTAAATGATTGCTACCACATCGAGTGTAAATTAAATACTATCACTTGTCCCAACCAACTGTGATTAGATGCAATTAATTAGCATAATGTAACATCCGGGGGAGGAATTTCTATCTACTGGTTAGCAGAATAGGATGTTTGTATGTATGCTCCGTTCAGTCGCCATTTTGACTGCAGTCAGACCACTATGATGACTCTGCATAGGTAAGGTTATCTTGAGGCTGCTGTTTCATGAAAATGTTCACCCATGAAAAAAAGTTGTCATAATAGGTAGTGTGCTGAATGTGATCGTAGTGTAAGTATGACGCAGCAGAGATTGCATAGAGAGACTACATACTCCCGCCCAAGTAATAAACCCCGGTCCGTTCAGTCGTCACTTTGACTGTAGTCAGACCACTATAATGACTCCTCATAGGTCAGGTTATCTTGAGGCTGCTGTTGCAGTAATGGAAATGTTTAACACTCAATGTGGTGTGTCATTCAATTCAATTACAATCGATATATGATTCAATGGTCAAATACTTTGATCGAATTGATGATTGATTTGTTGCAAATTGAATCGTGTATGGCTACCTTTAGTTTTGTGTATGTCCATTAAGTGAGAACTTTAAAAAATCTAATTTAAACTCATCTGAGAATGAAGTGAATGTGATAAAAACATTCCCTGAGAACAGCGGTGTCATTAGGTTTGTTGTGACCAGGTGCCAGAAACCAATGGTGTCACCCTTTATATTATGTATGTGGCACTATGTGTATATATACACAGGGTGCACATAACATTTTTAGTAAGCTACTTAGATGAGTACCAGGAGATGGTATTTGGTACTCACCCTATATGTAGGTTGGTCTTCCTCCATCCACAGGTCACCAGCTGGCTTTGGGTCAAATGTAACTCTTGTAACCCCAGATCTCATACCTCAGTAGTGCAACCCTAAAATGTTCTGGGTAAGTAATTAACCACTGAGACTTTCTGCAGCCTAAATTGTTACTTTTCATATTCCATATTCCAACTGTCAAACAGTGCTATTCTTTTGGCAGATTTTACTCTTACATATGCCTACTCTGTCTTTCAATCTCCAGATCTCCAACACCCTTAGAAGTCCAATCTTTTTCTTTTTTAGTTGTCTATTTTTGTGGTCATCCGCTTAACAAATAGGCTGGATGGAGGTACCCTACCTTTTTTTTTTTAAATGATTAATTTACATTCCCAATTTTACACCCCGAACTGCAACCTTTCATAGTTATTAATGTTTTCCTGAGGTTGTCCAAGTTACATAAATTGTATATATTACACTGCCTACGGAGATACATTTTTTAGCATTGAAAAAAACTGTTGTTGACCATGTATTCTATGATCAGAGTAAGAATGTGCTTTTAGTTTAAAATATGAAAACAATGAAAGTAGCCACAATCAATACAAAATGATTTATATGTGCGCAATGGTAGTTAAAATTAACTTTTTCTGTAGTGTAGGAATTATATAAACAATGTTTTTGGTTGATTTCAGTGAAAAATCTAGTTTTGCCGTGACTGTCAGTAATGAACAGAACAGCGTCATAGCTCATGCTGCTTTCTTGGATTATCCAAGCCAGAATGTAGTGGACCAATCAGAGTGGGAGGAATGGATACATAAACACTATGCACAGAGCAAAGAATGCACAGTGAGTATACCGTGTCCGCGTACACGCACGTTCTCTTTTTATTCATACCATCTGTAAAGCCCCCCATACACGTTCCGATTTTTCGTACGAATTTTGCCCGACCGACCGATCGGGAGATTAATCGGATTCGGAATTATGTACCCGACCGATCCCGATTTCTCAAAATCGGCCGAAAAATCGGTCGGGACCGCTTCGGACCTGTCTGTAAATTTTTGGTCGATCTGCTGTTAATAAATAGGGTCGGGCTGATGGATCGTTGATAATTCGAATTCCGATTTTTCGTGCCAGCCGACCGACCGACCATAACATTTTAGGTGAAAATCGGGTGACCGGATCGGACGAAAAATCGGTCGGGAGAATAATCGGAACGTGTATGGGGGGCTTTACTTATTGTCTCTTATTCATAATCACTAAATCTCTGTGTTAAAGGTATCATCTACCCATAAACACCATTTTCTGCCTCTGTCTGAAAATCCTGTAAGCATGCCCAGACTATCGATTATAAATGGTTACATATTCTTAACAAGCGTTAAACAAGACAATTACCTTTGTAGCTGCTTGTACTGCAAAGTAATTTATCTCAAAGATCAACAAAGGCTCTTAAGTGCTTCCAGTTGGTTTCTAGCAGCTTAGAAACATTTGGTAGTACTGGGGGCTCCAAGGTTTAACTTTTCATAGACGATAAAGAGGGTAGCAGCTAAGTTTTTCGTGTACAATATTTAATTTAAATATGTACCATCCCCTGCTCCCATCAGGGAGTCTCAATATTATGAACTACTAAATGCAGCTTTGTGACGTTGGGGTATTTTTTATACACGAGTACACACTAATTTATAATAATAAAAATCATTTTGCTTTAGACTTTAAATTGTAACTTTATTACAAAATTCCATACAATACATAAAAAGTATAAAGACAGATATAATTCACTGATTATGTAACCCAATCATTGAACATATATTATCACCCATGTCATATATATAGCAATTGTGCAGTGGCTGGTGGATGCGTTTCGCCTTATCCAGGCTTTCTCAAGACCTTGCTTTAGCCCAATAAAAACAATCAAAATACAGAATATTTTAATACATCAATCATTTGATTTCTGAATGAAGGTACAATAGTCCATCACCCAGTGGTTCAAAAATGCTTTCCAAGGACACATGGAATATTCCATCAACCTCCATATCCATATTCCATCAACCTCCACATGTATACAACATGGAGGTCCGATTCCAGGACTTCCATGTTGTATACATATGGCCACATTTTAAATGATGATGACTTTAGCACAATGCACTGACCGATTTCTTGAAAACAGGAAAAATTCAGGAGATGAAATTTGGTTGGTAAAGCTGCATAAAATCTGTGACTTTCCCGGCCAAAGCGGGAAGGTTCATAGGTATGACCGTAATTTTCCTTTCCTGATGAACTCCATGTTGATATGAATGGATTAGGCTCTGCCTCCTTAATTCGCATAGGTCTCCTTACCCATCAAACAAATGTTCAGAAATGCAGACATTGAGTATGATAGTAAAGAAAAATTACGGTAATTATTGATATACATTTTTATAATGTTATTTGATATAAAGTTTTCCTGATGACTACATGTCGGCACGCTTGTGAAATAACTTGCCAATACAAGGGATAAGTGCAAAAAAAAAGGGGTCCTATGAAAAATAAGGAGGCAGAGAATATTTGCATACTAAGAAAGGTAATAAATAGTTGCGCACAACCGTCAGCAGTGATTACACAGCTACAGTGATATCAGTGGTCAGAAAAGCCCTGAGTGGGTGTATGGGGCCTGAGCAAAGATCAGTATGAGGGTTGCGTATAGGTGTGCAGCTCTGAAAATGGAGGAGTGTGGCCTCCTGTAACAGACAAATAGGAACAAGGACACGAGGCGCACAACCTAGTACAACAAAGTAAGGTACTATAAATGGTTAAATAATATGGAATAAAATAAAACAAAAGACAAAATACTCACATTAAAGGAGGTTTACAAGGATTCTCTCAGTGCCATGTGCTTTCCAGGATGATGTCACTTTCTGGTTGGGGGTGAGATCACTGCCTGCTGTCAGATGCTGGAGGGCTCAACAGAAACAATGGGACGTGTTTCGAGCGGAGGCTCTTTTTCAACTCTTTTTGGTTGTACTAGGTTGTGCGCCTCGTGCTCTTGTTCCTATTTGGAGAATATTTGCATTTGTGCCAACATTGGAGTCATTAGGAAGTATTCTTTAAAACACAATTGTGCAAATTTTTTAGAAAAAGGTTCACCTGGTAAAAATACAAATGATAATTCTTTCCAAATGTTTATTCCTTTTTTTTGCATTTCCAGCCCCTGAACACCTTGTTTCTGCATCTTTTTGTGGCTCAGGATGAATATGCAATGCAGAGCATTCGAGAGATCTTCAGGTAAACCATATTATTTATAGATATTCGTATATGTTCAGGAAACCTCTCAGATCTCTTCCTTGTCACATTGTAGTATGTGGTTTGTAGCAGGCTTGGTAGAGCACACACACATAGTTATGAATGGGACCATATAGTTCTCCTAAACTACTGCAGCCACTGTTCACATAGAAGAGAATGAGATGTATACATTTACACAGAGGTACTATGAGGGACTAGGTTAGGGCAAGCCAATGAATTAAGCTGGACACACACGGCTCAATGAAGAAACTGATTAGAGCAACATCGGGCACCAACCGCGGTTCCTTCGAGCAGGATCAACGGATCCTGCTCAAAGGAAGTCGACCAAATGGGTTTCCAACATTGAATGTGGACAGCGGGTCTCCATCCAATGTAATGGCCAGGCTGCAGCTGAACGGCACAAAGGCGGCTGTGATCAGCTAGCTGCAGTCCAGGAGTGTGAAGGGGGCAGGGCCAGAACGTCTCTCTGCAAAGAAAAGGAGGGCGCGCAGGCTGGCTGACTCTCTCTCTGCTTCTAACCAACCGGCTGTCACTGACTGGGCAGAAGCAGAGATTCGGGGGACCACGGGGATTGTCTTTACCACACTGTGATTGATCACCAGTCGATTGCACGGGAATCTACCCATGTATGCCCAGCTTTACATCAACCAAAGTAGAGCAACAATACAGTTCACCTTGATACCTTGAGTGTTTTTTATGTATTACAGAACCTCACTACCACTGCCCATTTTTTTATAACTAGAGTCATTTTATCATTTATTTATATAGCGCCAACATATTATTAGATTGTAAACCCAATAGGGCAAGGTCCTCTACTCCTCCTTTGTCATAACCTGTACCTGTGTGTACTATCCTGTGTTGTATCTCCACTCTAATGTATTGTACAGCGCTGCGTAATATGTTGTCACATGCCACCCTACCTAGTGTATATGCTATTTCACAACCTATTGGTTGTGGAACAGCGTATACACTAGGTAGGATGACACGTGACAAGCACAATAGATTACTGATGTCATTTGACCACATATTGTCAATATTAGTGTCGAGCTTGAATATTCGAATTGCGGATATATTCAGCGAATATCGGCTATTCGAGAATTTCTTGAATATGGCAGCGGATATTCGCAATTAGGTTGCTTATGGGCATGGATTGCGAATATATATTGGCAATGTGAAAATAAATAGCACATTCATTTGAAGGTAATTGTGAGGCGAATATAATTGCGAATATAGATCACACACAATCACGAATATTCGCGAATATAGAATTGAATATTAGTAGAATTTTTTGCAAAATATTGCAAATTCGAATATTGCCTATGCCGCTCATCAATAGTCAATATGACATATACATATGTAACTAATGACTAACACATGCACTGATAAAAAATAATATTTGTATATTTTAATATATAAAAAGTGACCTTGGCACGGTTGCTGATTAAGAGAAAGAGGCCCATATAACCTTTTTTTATTGTTTTTTAACATTTCATGTAATAAATGTGATCATTTTTTAAAAGAAGCTGCAGAATACAAGAAAATAGTCCTGGAGTTCCTTAAACAAAAGCAAAACACAACCCATCTAAAACCATGAGTTTATCATTCCTCAGAGGGTTGTTTTCAGTGTCTCCTAGCTCACCTATTTCATCTCCATATGTATGCACTTGTCAGAACACATTGTACCGCCTCGATGGGAGAGAAACATCTGTTGCAATATTTGGTTTTGTTCTATGTCTGAAGTACTTGTCCCTACTGTGTAGTGTGTGACATTTTACTGTTTAAATTAGTTTTCTTAGAATAAACAATCCATGGTATAATTAAATGTTATATAAAAGGCCTATAGTTCAGTTAATCATGCAGGCACATCCATTGATGTTATGACTCAGGCACTGCATATTTCAAGGGGCAAATACTAAAAAATTATAGTTCACTTAGACATTGGCGTCCTCATGTTGGCTCAAAAATGAATAATGGATCCTTTTGGGGCAAAGGAAAACATGGGCACACACTGCAGGCACATTTAGAAGCAAAGTAAATTTAATTCACATCATAGATGTTATTACATTGAGTCAAAAGAAGTCAATACTTATATATATATATTTAACAATAGAAAATTTGTATCTGCTGTTAAGCCCCCACCCGTTGACAGCAACCAGTTAAGGACTTGAGGTTTGGTTTTATTAGGACATAAGAGCATGTCATGAATAGCAAAGGTTTTCAGCCCCCAAAATGTACTGAAAAGTCACCCTTGATTAAGGTGCAAGGGTTCCTCTAGACTAGCACCCTGCTGCCCCAGCCAACCTGTGTAGCGCTGTGCGGCCTCATTCCTAGATGGGGATGGGTGGGTTCTGTGTGGACGATGGTCACTGCCCTTTCTGCACCTCCGGCTAGTGCGCTCTTCTGGGTCTCTTCAGCATCTTTGTCCTCATTCTGCCTTGCTCTATGCTTTGCATAATGAAGTGACACATTCAGGTACCTGTAGGGTAAATACAGCACCATGGCATGTTTGATGTTTAAAAACAAGGAGCTCCCACTGAATCCAGAGTACTGCTTAGAGGTTCTGTGATTCTGAATATGATGAGACAGAGCTGCGTGGTCTGAAATTAGCAGCAGTCAGCTGTGTTGTCTTAAAGCAGATCTACTAAACCAGGGCACATCTTAGCAGTACTCTGGATTGTGTTGGAGCTCCACAGCATGGTACTGTATTTACCGTACTGGTACCTGTATGTGTCACTCAATTAGGCCTGGGGTGAAAGAAGGCAGCCTAACAATGGCACTGCTGTACTTCCCACTCTAGGCTTATACTCAAGCCAATACGCTTTCCCAGTTGCCTTAGGTGAAGTGAGGTACCTTAGCCTTAATTCGGGTCAGCCTATACTCAAGTATATAGGGCTGTTTGCATGACATTGGTGGTTTCAGCTTAAACCTAAGAAACCTGTGTACCTTGCGTTAACAGTAGACATGCTGCGTTGCGGTAATATACTGCACCGCAGCTGGAGCAGTTATTGTGATCAATCCATCAGGTAACACAGCATGTTAAAAAACATTACAATTTGCAATTGAGTAAAAAACAAAACTTGCCCAAACCACTTCTACAGTATTGCAGGTCAATATAGGATCTCCATCCAGTGTGATGAGCGTGCACTCATAGTTGCAATGAAAATCTACTGCATTCTTTCCGCTGTGCCTTCCTAAAAATCTGTCTGCCTTCAAATATGAACTGATAAAAACAATCAAAATAAAAAAGAGGAAAGGGAGATACCTCCAACCAATGATTATTGTGCTACCAACATCCAAAACATATCAATACTAGAAAAGGACCAAAAAGGAAAGCTGCATATGGTAATGTTTGCACTACTTGATGGTGCGATGTAGATACATTTGTTCAAAAGAAATGTTCAGATTGACTGATATAGATAGTTGGGCTACAAAAATTGTCTCTTATGGTGACTTTTTGTTTTAGGATGGGGGAGGGGAATACCTCAAACTTGTCCACTAATAATAATATTATTTTTTTTATGTTCACAGATCTGTATTTAATGCTGTTGCAGATTTGCATTTTATTTCTCTAGTCGTAGCAAGCAATATTACTCTGTGTAAGTATCCATTGATTCATTGTATTCTTTTATCTAATAGCTAATTTGGTGACTCACTAAAGGTCCCCACACACGTATTGAGTGGGGATCATCAGCTGAGCTGTGGAGAGTAGCATGATGACGTCATCACTCTGCTCTCCATTGCTCACAGCATCGCCGGTCCCCATTGAAACTAATGGCATCAGCCAGAGATATACGCACATGTCAGTTCTCTGGCCGACTGAGCTTTGGGGTGACAGGGATCTGCCACCCCATGTGGGCACCCCCGAGCGGCTGCCGCTCGTTGCGTGTGTGGGGACCTTACGACAATACAAGCCAAGTCTGCCATCACTTCCTGCATACCGCTATGAAAAGCATGAACCCATTTTAATGGTACACTGTACATTTTTATCCCATTATTTTACCTCCCTAGCGCACCGCTCGTACCACACCGTTTTTAACAGTGTGGCACGGGCAATGGCAGCAGTGTACAAGGTACACAATTTGCTCCCTGCCATTTCCTCCCTCCCCCCTTCCCTCTCCACACAGCCAGTGTCATTCATGACACCGGCTGTAAGGGCTGGAGAGCAGAGGCCCCTCCATTAACATGGAGGTCTATGGCACTCCCCACCCCTGCCCCCTTCCGCATCACCGTGACGCGATCGGTGACGCCACACAACCCCGGAAATGCTGCGGCTTTCATGGGAGCCCAGCTCATCCAGAGTTTGTTCTTCACACAAATTCTGGACTAGCTGGGCTCGGCATGAACGCTAAGGAGGTTAAAGTACACTGCTCCAAAAAATAGGAAACACAAAAATAAGACATCCTAGATCTGAATTAAAGAAATATCCTTATTAAATACTTTTTCTTTACATAGTTGAATGTGCTGACAACAAAATCACATGAAAATTATCAATGGAAATCTGGATTTGGAGTCACATTTACACTTTGAGTTAAAATTCAAAAAGTGGAAAAAAAACACTACATGTTTTTACATACCTTTATGACCTCTCTACAACGCCTGGGCATGCTCCTGATGGGGCGCGCATGGGCTCCTGAGGAATCTCCTCCCACATCTGGGCTAAAGCATCCCAAACTCCTGGACAGTCTGTGTTGCGTGGTGTTGGTGGATAGAAAGAGACATATGCTCAATTGGATTCAGGTCTGGGGAACTGGCGTGCCAGTCCATAGCATCAATGCCTTCACCTTGCAGGAATTGCTGACACACTCCAGCCATATGAGGTCCAGCATTGTCTTGCATTAGGAGGAACCCAGGGCCAACCGCACCAACATATGGTCTCACAAGGGGTCTGAGGATCTCATCTTGGTACCTATTTGCAGTCAGGCTACCTCCGGTGAGCACATGGAGGGCTGTGCGGTCCCCCAAAGGAATGCCACCCCACACCATTACTGACCCACTCCCAAACCGGTCATGCTGGAGGATGTTGCCGGCAGCAGAACATTCTCCATTTGGCAAATGCCAAACATCCTGCACGGTGTTGGGCTGTAAGCACAACCCCTACATGTGGACGTTGGGCCCTCATTCCATCCTCATGGAGTCTGTTTGAGCAAACACATGCACATTTGTGGCCCGCTAGAGGTAATTTTGCAGGGCTCTGGCAGTGCTCCTCCTGTTCCTCTTTGCATAAAGGCAGAGGTAGCGGTCCTGATGCTGGGTTGTTGCCCTCCTACGGCCTCTTCCACGTCTCCTGTTGTACTGGCCTGTCTTCTCTTAGCCTCTCCATGCTCTGTACATTACTCTGATAGACACAGCAAACCTTCTTCTTCTGCTTTAGTCCAGGTGTGGGAGGAGATCCCTCAGAAGACCATCCACCACCTCATCAGGAGCATGCCCAGGGCATGTGGAGGCCACACACACTACTGAACCTCATTTTGACTTGTTTTAAGAACATAACATCAAAGTTGGATCAGCCTGTAGTGTTTTCCCACTTTTATTTTGAGTGTGACTACAAACCCAGACCTCTATGGGTTGGTAAATTTGATTTCCATTGATCATTTCTGTGTGATTTTGTTGTCAGTACATTCAACTATATAGTATATACTTCAACAAAGTATTTAATAACAATATTTCATTCATTCAGATCTAGGATTTGAATGAATGAATACTTTTTTGTGTCTTATTTTATGTCTTTTTTATTTTGAGCAGTGTATATTATAAAAGCAATCCTTTTTTATTTCTTTTGGGTAGATATATATCTATTATTAAAAGTATCTTCTATCTTGGTGCATCATTTTCTATCACAGAAGAAAAAAATTAGATTATGAATTTAGAATATGTCAGTTATTTTTGTCAGGTTCTAATGAGATGTGAAATAAAAATTGATATATTATTAAGATATTTTATAGTCGGTGCAGTTAAGGTCCTTGGGGGGTTTCTCTTTCAATAAGGGTTCTAGGTGTTTAGAACACTTTTTTTTGAACAATTGTTTAAAAAACAATTTAGAACAAACTGTTTAGACATTTTTTTTAATTATTATTATCAGGTCTTCTGTGGGATGTGGTCAGAGAGATTACTTTGTTTACTTTTACAAATTAAAATATGAAATCTGCCACTATGCCACTATGACTAGCAATTACTTGGCTCATTTTCTTTTCTCTTTTCTTTTGTAAAATAGCCCCCTTATTGTTATTATTATCTTGTATTTATATAGCGCCGACATATTACGCAGTGCCGTACAGAGCATACATAGTCATATCACTAACTGTCTCTCAGAGGAGCTCACAATTTAATGTCCCTACCATAGTCATATATATGTAACACGGGCAGATTGCTGCCTAATTTTTCCGCTGATCGACTGTGTGCACGCTCCCGCCAAACGTCCAGCAGTCGGACGAAAATCAGGTGCGCCCACCTTGCAAGATCAACCAGGAATATGCCGTATGTCGGATCGCACGGTGAACCGACATTCCGGTAAATTCCCGGGTTATCTTATTACTTTGGGCAGTCCCCACTCAAAGTAATGGCCGGCATACAAAGGGTGCCCAGACATTTCTCTGCACGACCAGCCATGTGTGATTACGTCATCACGCACAGTCAATTTGCAGCAGCATCAGGCAGAAAACTACACTTCTATGCCCAGCTTTAGTCATGTGTAACTAGCATAGGAGAATCTTTTCAGGTGGAAGCCAATTAACCTACCAGCATGCCTTTGGAAGCAGCCTTTTTATCAATATGCAAAACATCTCTATTGTCATATTGTATATGAAATATTAATTTCTTCTATATCTTTTTTTGGAACTTAGCTAGTGAATTATCAGCCACTTTTGAGCCTATGAAGAAAATCACTGAGACTAAAAGTGTGGAAGAATACACTGTGTACATATGTCACAGGCACAAATACTGTCCTCAGCTTTTCATCAGGAAAGCAAGGTAAGAACACCAAGTCCAGTAAACAAGGAATGTTTAATCTTTCAATAAAATATTTAATTTGGAAAAAGAAACAAGGAAAACTTAGCTGAGTAAAGATCTTAAATGCATTCTGAATACCTTTATGTGCAAGGAAGAGTTGTTTTTTTATGTATCATGTCTTTCATATATAGCATCAAAGTTTGATAACATGTACATATCACCATGACTGTTACCCTGGCATCTTCTTTTAGTGGATTTAATTAATTTGATCTTCAAACTATGCTTGGAAGAGTGCTGCGATCATCAACTAAGTAATATCAATAAAACTAAATCTCACCACCAGAGGTCACTGTAGCTCATGAAATAAACCAATAGAAACAATGGGAAGCATAAACATACAAGCCCAGTGTGTTTGTGGAAAACATGGTATTTGTTAAAGTAAAAACTTTCCTTAAAAGACAACTATAGACAACACATTTTGATTTGAATAGACCAGTTCAATTTTCTATAAACTGGTTATTGTCAGGAAAGGCTGTAGTGTGAAATCTCTAGTCAAAATACAGACCAAAAAATTAAAGTGTTGGACAAGTTGAGGTTATGTTATGAACAGCACAATGTACATTTCACACCACCCAACTTATATTACTGAACTGCACTACAACAATAAATATTCTTGAAAATACAAATGGTAGGGGTGCTCATTTATATTGCAAACACCTACTTCTATGTATGAAAAAATATAATAGAATTAGGAAAGATTACAAACTGCTACCTGTGCTTCTGTTGGAAAGTTTTCTCCTTTTCTATGCCAGTGACACGGTTTTAAGTGACAGAAAGGAAAATCTTCAGCAGGGACTTCTGGTGGCTCTAGACTTCTCTAGAGGGGTTTTGTTTGATGTGAGCAGGATTTGCATTCCTATACAGGTCTATGGAAATGCACAGCCAGCTTAAAGCAAGTCAAATGCAGGCTAGATGCACCCATTAATGAACCCTCAATCATGACTGCACCCCACATACACACTTGAGATATTTAGGCAGCTATTATCTTAGGTGTGTACAAGGCTTTAGAACAGGAGTGGCCCAGGGGCCGGATCCAGCATGTTAAGCTTTTTTTCCGGCCCTTTGTCATCTTGTTGAAATGATGCTCCCCTCCGTTTGTTCTCTGCAATGAGTGCACATAATTCTTAGATGTGTCCAAACGTTGCTTTGGGGACATGATGGGGACATGATGATCATGACACTATAGGCTCATCCTCATGGTGACAACAGGCAGTCTCTAGGATTTATCTCTGCTGATTGCAATGAATGAGCATTTTTGTGTCAAATGTCACATTTCCTCCATCCTCTGGCATGGAATTGGCACACTTATGGCGGGTCGGCCATTACAGGCTCCTGGTTTGGCCCCCTTATCAAATTGAAGAATCCAATGTGTCAAAATGTTTAATGAATCTTCATCTGATGCCAAACTGATACTATTGACCTGTCATCACAGAACCCTAAGACAGCCCCATAAGCGTGGAGAATTTTACAGAGGACACTTTGCGGCTCCAAAACTAAAAAATAAGAAAGAAAATGTTGTTGCTTTGTGTTTTAGTTTTAGGCACAGTTTCAACTCACCTGTAGTGGAACCTGGCTGTTGTCCATATCTGCTGGAAGATCTCCGGGGACATTGTGCCTGCTGGAGGATCACAGGAGCAGCTTTTCACCTAGGCTTTGTTATATGCCACCTGCCAGACTTCACATCCACAGTGAGCATGATTGTCTCACTTTTTGTGCAGCACAGTTACATCTCCCAATGTTTTCCTATGTTCTGTGTGATAACTAGTGAGGTCAACATTGCTTCTATGCCCATTTACTGAGTTAGGAAGCTGAAAGTTACTCTTGCTCTTTCTGACATCTATATGCTATGAAGACTGCATAGACAGTATGTAGTTTCTGCATTTGTGCTAAATATCAAACGGTATCATTTGTATTACTCTATGTATCTATAAATATCTTTGTTTCTTCAGGATAGAAGATCATGATGACCTGATGCCAATATTTATGAGTCAAAATGATACTTTAGAAGCCACCTATGGAGAATATTTCCTTGCAGAATTAATCAAAGCTCAAGATGAACATAACCACGCTGTCGTCTGTGAGGTTAGCTTGATTTTTTTCATCTCATTTTTCTAAACTTCAGCTTCTTATAAACCATTTTAAATGGTAAATATGCTTTAAATTACCTTTGATCTGCTAACATATATACCATTGCAACAGCCTGCATTACATAACATTTTTTACTGTCCACATAAGTAAACTATCGACCAAGAAGAAGAAGGGATTCCAGTAATTGGACTTTATGATTTTTGGATGGACATTTCATTGTGTGTCAATGGTAATGACATAGGGCTAACAGTAGGGCAAGTACAAAAGAGATGATTTAAAACCATCACAAACTCTCAGCAGTGTCTCAGCAAATAGTACTTAAGGAGAGGTTACTTGCTGATTTCGAGCATCTAACTTATCTGTGTGTATATATATATATATGTATATATACCATTTGTCTGTCAAGGTATAAATGGACAGTCAGGTGGTGTAGGTGAGTCCATTAGGTTTCCCTTAAGGAAAAGGAAAGAACCTTTGTTGGATCGGTGCGAAGCCAGGAGGCCTGGCATTTTCAAAGCATGTTTTGTTTTGCCGAGAATAAGCCCTGTGAGGGTGATTTTCTGTTTGGACTGGTGGACTGGGTGCTATTAATACGGGCAGGAACCCTAAAAAAAGACCCTGCTGTGTGGATTCACCTTATTAAGAGCCCCATTGGAAGCTGAGCCCCCACAATATATATATTATTATATATAATATATATATTATAAATAACATAGGCATTAGACTTCTTTTATCTTACCTTGCTTACCTTATGTATGTAGAGAACTACTACGTTCTTTATCTCTATGTTTTCCTTCCTACAAATGCCATGTCTTTTAGTAACTTCCTAGCCATATGTGTTTTGCATTTTGTTTTGGAGCTAATTATAACTGACAATGAGCCATTAGTATAATAGCTTACTGCAAACAGTAACACAATAAATAATAGATTCATGTCACAAGCTTCCAGAACAAGAATGGGCAGAAAAAGACATTTTAAGCAATAACAGTAGATCCTCGCCACACTGTTGTAAATTGGATAGATTGGCCCAAGTGAGCCAAAGCTGTTGCCAGTTTTTCCTGCCGAGGAGAAAGCTGGCATGTCCTCCTTTCACATATGGTACGATGGATTGGTTAATCAGCCTTTGTGTTGGCCCCCAAATTACAGACTGGCCAAAGAGCTGCTACCCACCAGCCTTTGTTAACATTTTCAGTTAGCCAAAAACTTCTGGTCTGTCTTTCAAAAAAAAAAGAGAAATTTAAAGTCAACATTCTTGGATTAAATTGTACTTTTGATTTAGTGATAACTAAATTGGTAATTGTTTTGGTTATATAAAAATGAAGAGGGCACAGAAAATATCATGTTTTCATGTGCCCAAATATTACTGTAAAAGAGTAACCCGGTTTATAGCCATTTTAGCCTGAGTCTCTTTTCGGCAGCCCGTTCTATTTAAACCAGTGGTAACCAAACTTACCCTCCAGGGGTTCCCTTTTCGATATAGGAACATTGTGGAGCCCCCCTCACTCCTATTCAAATGACACAGGTTCAGATTGATTGCACTAGCTTATCCTTCACATAGAGACACAGAGAGAGACACATATTATATGCACTCTACTAATTGTCTTCAGCTAGTTCCCCCATAGTTGTCTTCCTGCTACTCCCTCAGGCTTTTGATTAGCTGGTAGTGGTAGGGGAGGGTGGGTGTACTGTGTGCAATCCACAGAGGGAAAAAGGAACTGACAGTAAGGAGAGCCAATGCAGATCTCTCCCCTCTCTCTGACTGAGCAATTCTCACACAGAGGCCTCAGAGTGTGCCCCCCCCCCCCATGGAATACCTCCGCGCCCCCCCCAGCTTGGTAACCACTTATTTAAATGAAGAGTAAGCAGGCATAATTCCTGTAGGCTGGTTAGTCAAGCCACTGAACAGATCTTCAGCCTCTGACAGCAGACAGATGTACAGACAGTAGATTTTCACCTAACACAAAACCTAGTTTCTATACACATATATAGAATATATATATAGGCACAGCATATATATTTATATAGACACAGCAGCTATCCTTTATGTAATTACTCTATTAAACTGGTAGCCTCATTTTGTTATTGTAAACAAAAAGTTGCACTAATCTAGGTAATGTGACCAACATCCCAAAAATATATTCACTGTAAAATTAGACGGGAGGAAATATACCCCACAACTAATTGGATTCCCCCTGAGAACATCTCAGGGGCAAGGGGACTGGTCACAGACGTGTGACAAGGTAAAGTAATCAAAGCATTAGCAATTTAATAGATGTAATGATTAAAAACATAGGACATTCCAGTGTCGGTCGATGTTACAACATTGTCCTATGAGCATCAACAGCTTCCATATATTGCGAATACAGAAAGACATGTAGGTAGACATATTAAAAAGTTCAATGATTGGTAAGTCAGGATAAAAAGTCCTGTATCCACAGGATTGACCCCAACGCGCGTTTCGTGTAAAACTTCATCAGGGGGTGTATGTCTTTATCCAAGTGGAATCTGGAACGACAGCAGCAACAACACCAACAGGGGACACACAAGGAACATCGAGAAGGGTAGATTAGCATCTCAAATTTCTAACCAAGTAAACCAGTGCCATAAATTAAAAAATGACTCACAGCGAACCACCACAAGACCAGTCACTGAGGCAAGTGGCTGCCAAGGCCCCTATCAAAGGGCAACCATAGGCGAAGAACGGGAGGCCAAAGCAGACAGCCCGGCAGTGAGCCAAGCCGAAACAAACCTGTACACAAGGAGTAGGCCTTAATAGAGATTTTATGAATATATGTAAATTGGGTTAAAATCAAAATAAGTATTGAGGGGGACCCGCCAAAAATAGGTGCATAGCTTGTGCATACCAATAAATGTGTCCTATGACAAAAAATTGTCATTCATAGTGGTAAGGTACAATCCTTAAAGTTGCACATGAGGGTATTGAGTCCAAAAGTGTGGATAACTAAATCCGATTGAGGGGAATGTGGGATCATTCAAAAGATCAAAATAACACACAAAAGGTAATCACACCTGTAAACACGTGCAAGAATGAAAGTGAAGGGATAATAGTGTAGTAAAGATATAGGGGTTCCCAAGTCATGAGTGGTATGAGAGTGATTGAATGAGAGAAATGCATGGGTCAGTGAGGTGTGCATGAAGAAAGGAAGTGTTGGAAGAGCCGTAGGTCCCCTAAAAATAAATAGAGTGTGGTGTGTGCTAAGTAAAGTGAATCGTAAACCAGTGTTGAGGTTAAGAATGTAGAGTCATATTAAAAAATGGGTACCTGTAACTTTCAATGATTCTTAAGTAACATTAGTGCCAATTGTAGTAGGTATATCGGTAAGGTAGACTTCCTAACAGGTAAAGGATCAAATATAAGTATGTTGTAACAAGGATCTGAACAATTACCAATGTTTCTGAAGTAACGGGCAATCTTACTTTTCAAGTAGTACTTAGGTAAGCAAATCAATCATGTAAATCAAGTGTGCAGGTAGAATTCAGGTGTCCTTGGGCTCCTTGTCCGGCCATTGTCCATGCCGGCGTCTTTACCTTTTGTGTGTTATTTTGATCTTTTGAATGATCCCACATTCCCCTCAATCGGATTT
>CM070035.1:133251339-133265660 GCA_036250615.1 Ptychadena robeensis
TCAAGGCCTGGCGGGCCGGATTTGGCCCGCGGGCCTTGTGTTTGACACGTCTGATCTATTAAATTGCTAATGCTTTGATTACTTTACCTATACGTTATCTTGTCACACATCTGTGACCATTAAAGTCCCCTTGCCCCTGAGATGTTCTCAGGGGGAATCCAATTAGTTGTGGGGTATATTTCCTCCCATCTAATTTTACAGTGAATCATTTTGTTATTGGTTGAGTTTCTTTGGCTTTTCATTGTTTATATACGTTTGGTTCATAAGAGTAGGTAAGTACAGCCAGTACATTCAGCAAACTGTACTTTATACCAATTAACCAAGTCTTCCAAAATGATGAAATTTTTTATGTACTATGTTTTTTCTAGGTAGAATTAACCGTGATTGTCCTTTTGATTCGTTCTCTAGGATCAGGGCACTGCTGTGGGTTTTATGAGTGTTAGCTCTGAGGTCAATGTTCAGTTGCTGCAAAATGCCTTTGACCTGGGACCCTTCCATGGTCTCTGCAAGCCACATCCTGAAGATGTTCTTCACGAAAAGGAGGAGACAGTCATTGAAAAAGGTATTGCCTTAAATATGAATGCCAGGCAGATGTAAATGACATAGATCTCTGTATTACATTTATTTTTTCACGTTAGCAGTGTAAGATTAACCTGTTTAGGCTCTTTTACCTGTACAAAAGTATTCAGCCTGGAGAAATGAAGGGCAGCACAAGGTACCACTTAGTTGTACTGCATTACAAGGAGGATGCAGGAAGAGTAATTTTCTTACCAGTGTTCTGTCTCCTTTCACTGTATAGTCACAGAATGGGGGGAGGGCGTGGGGCACAGGAACAGTAAAGGTGGGCATACATGTTCCATGTTTCAATTTAAAAAAATTATATCCAGAAATGTTTATTCCCCTTTCCAGAATTACGTGTGCCAACATCCCCGCAATTGTAACTCTACAGAAAAAGAGATAGAGATTTACACCTACCATATACTCCCATCTCTGGGGTGGAGACTAAACTCCGGGACATTTAAGGCACATAATTAACAACTGGATTTGTAAAACATATCAAAAAAATTATTCAAAATATCAATCCATGATATAATTAATAAAAATACCTTCTTTTGATGAAAACCCCTGCATTTCTAATACATTTCACTTCTTGTCACACTTAGTGTACAAGATTTATAGATCTACTTCTGAGGAAGGAGTTACTGCGAAACGTCGAGAAGATGTTCATCAGCATCATCAAGCATTTTTCTGTAGATTTTGTACGCTATCTAAGTGTGAGAGGAAGTGTAATGTGGGGTTTTACATCAAAAGAAGGTCTTTTTATTAATTACATTATAACTGAAATCATGTATTGACATTTCAAATAAAACTCTTAATATGTTTTACAAATCCACTTGTTTAGTATGTGCCTTAAAAGTCCTGGAGTTCAGTGTCCATCCTAGAGATGGGAGTTTACGGTAGGTGTAATTCCTCTATCCCCCTCTCTTTTCTTTTTTCTGTAGAGTTTATAAATTGATAGTTTAAGTGGATTATTTAAAATCAATTCCTTGTTACCTGAAGTGATGGAAATAGAACAAAAAAATGATAAAAGGAATAGATTGGTTTTGAATCAATTACACTATGTAGTAATATAATTGACTGATGTTAGACTTACAGTCAATATTTCAATCGCACAAGGGAATCTACTATCAATCGTGCCAAAGTTGATGCATGTAGGGCTAAGTTTAAGCGGACCTACCACCTCTGATTCTGCCTCCTGCCAAAAATAGGGCAGATCGAAGGTCAAAAGTAAAAACAATACTTACCCGGTAAAAATTCTGCAAGGCTCCATCTCCCCTGTGACATTCTGCCACGGCGGCCCCAAAGGAAAATGGGAACTTAGGCATCACTTTTGACCTCTACTTTACCATGTCCCCATGCGCCCGCAGCCAGCCATATCTGAATCGAGTGACCGGAAGAGTCATCTTGCAGCCTGGAGGACCAGACACTCCAGGCATGGCAGCATGTAAGGGAGTAGCCAGAAACGTTTTTTTCTTTTTAGGGCTTGTCCTAAAGGAATTTGATGGGGCTCATCCCCACATCTGCCGATCGCCCCTGACCATGCCCATAGACATGAATGGATGTTGTTAAAAACGCTTCCTTTTTTAACCCTGAGAGTGAATGGGCACGATCAGGCAGGGTGGGGCAAGATGTCCCCCCCCACTTCCTGCCGTGATTCTAATCGCATCACTCAAGTGGGGACATAGCCTTAGGGGTCACTGTCCCTGGACAACTACCCGATGTAGGTGAGTAATATGTATATGTTTATTTTTTATGTTTTTTTTTAAGTTTAAATTAGCTTCAAGGTTTCTGAACTTCAACAGAGAATTATCAGGTCTTAAACCTTGAAGACAAGACTGTGCTGTAGTCAAGTAAGACATATGTACAGCTTCCTTAAATGGGTAATCCAGAAATTCAATATAAAATTCCTGAAAATAAAGGTTAATTCTAAAACTGAAACAAATCTACACTGACAATATGCTGCTTTCTCCTCATAATACTATAATACTTGTGTAGCTTGGGTTTTACGGCTGAGCTCATTGATGAAAGCGGACATGTGCATGTACAGCCCTATTATAGTGCAAAAGTATTTTATTAAAAATCCGAGCAAGTGTTTTTGTAACACTGAGACTGATGAGTTTTAATAAGAGGTTTCACCTCAACCTTTTCTGGCATTTGTGTGCTTTGCTCCCAATTTGTGTTAGATGTTTAGAAAAGGGTGCCTGCATTGTAGTGAAAAGAAAAAAAAAACGTTGGCAGTGCTTAGGCATTGATATTGTGCAGCTGGTGCTTGCTAGAGATGGGTGATTAGAGCTGGCATAGATGCTAAAGCACTAGTGCCGTGCAGCTGGGCTTGGGTGTAGTGGCGCCATGTAATGTGAAGGATAGGTTTAATACAAAAACATGGAGGCAGTTTATAAAAAGGGCAAAGCCAACATTTCAAACCGCTCCTTCTTCAAATTCTTATTTCAACACGATGTTAATCGGTTTAGCATTTGTTCTTCCTGTAAGATTTCATGTTAGAAGTGCTCATTCCCTGTGCATTCATCTGAACAAAACTGGCAGCCTTACAAACACAGGTATGATAGGATAATCACTTGGTCATTACTATTTTCATTGATGATATTGGTCAGGTGCCCGAGTATGAATAGGGTCATATTTGTATGAATTTGCCTATGAATACTATCAGATTTAACTCCTTAAGCTAGCCATACACGTATCGATATTGTGGTCGATTCCCCAGCAACTGATCAGCGTGCGTGTTCATGACAATTGTTCATAAATTGAATGGGCCCACCTAGAACGATTGACCCAAAAAGGTCGAAATTGAACAAAAATTTTTACAGGGATCCGACAAGTCTGTACTTTCCTGTTTGATCCCTATCACTTTGGCTTGGGACCCTCGTATCGGCCAGGGATCGACTCCCCAAGGTGGTGTGCATTGATTCCCCAAACGAACGGTGACGTAACAATCAATCGTTCATTTATCGGCTTAAAGAAAACTGTGCAAAATAGATGTTTTAAACACTAACAATCCTGCTCTGAAGGTAGCCATACACGGGTCGATTTTTCACTCGATTTTTGACCGATCGATCATCGCATGCATTCACGAGATTGACGATCAATCGCGTTCTGCCCACCCTGAACAATCGACCAAACAAAATCGGAATCGACTACAAATCTGATCGAACATTGAACCGACATGTTGTTTTTTTTTTGGTCGAACGTTTGGCAATGGAACTACGTTGGTGGACCCATTGCCCTATGCAGCAGCCTTTCCGATCGATGTATTTTGTAGAATCGGCCATTTTGGTGAATGGCTCATGTCAAAATCGACCACAAATCGGACTCCCAATGTGGTGTTCCATCGAGTCCCGATCCGATCAATCGCCGATTCCACGATAGCTTGGAATGATCGGATCTGGAATCGATCGGTGACAAATCGACTTGTGTATGGCTACCTTTAGAAAGGGTCTTTACGTTCAATTCCAGAACGATCAATCCAGAACGATGACCGCGCATGTCGAACAATTATTGGGGAATCAAGCGAAAAAACTATACATGTATTGGGACCCTAAATCCATGTTCGATCGCCATTACTACTATTAATCAACCAATACTAGTATTATCGCTTATAATGGATAACTGCAATAATTTGTCTTTTATCTTAAATTTTCAAGCATAACTAATATGATACAATAAAATTAAACTGCAGGTCAAAAGCCAAATGCCTCATGGAAGTATACAGCGCATGTTTCTGTTCAGCCAGCCTATTGTCCAGGGACCACAACCAGACAGTATAGCCTTACCGGTGAACTTACATCATTGCAGTTAAGCAGTAGAGTAAAAAAAAAAGGTCACCAACAAGTCTGCCCTCCATGACCTATCCCTAGCATTTTGATTGACAATAACGGCACTTAACGGTCCCTGATGCAGTGGAACTATTTGGAAGCTCCATAGGAATGAATGGAGGATACAGAGTACAATAGCGGGTCCTTCGTGGGAGCAGCTGTGCTATCTTATCGGCAATATCTGGCTGAATTGGGAACAAATGAGTATATAGCTGGGTGTGGGCTGGGGCTGGACTACAATTTTAGTGTAATTACACATTATGCTCCCCTAGCCTTTCACCAATTTGCCATTGTTAGAATGACATCATTTTGAAATGACTAGATGTTTTGCAGATTTCTGTTATTTCTTCTAAGCTCAATTCTGATTTTCAGAATGGGTGACCTTTGGTTTATTCTGCTTTTATCTTAGTCAGCGGTGGGATTTCTTGCATAGTTTCTGTCTTTATTACCAGTAGCCAGGATATTAGAGTAACAAAAACTGGTTGTAGCAAAACATCCAGCGTAGCTTTTCTAAACTATAGGCAATGCTTTAAGGAGACATGACCCTGTCATTTTGCTTTTTTTTTTGCTAGGCAGTTGGTTACAGTCTGTAATTCAAATGTTCTCCATTGTATCACTGTGTTTATCACTGGCACATTTCTGACATGGCATGGGTCCTGGCATGGGTGAAACGCGTCAGTGGCAATGCAAGGATGGTCGCTTGAATACTCTCATGTGTTAAACCAGTGGTTCCCAAACTTTCCATGCAGGGCCCCCATTTTCTATTTAGGAACATTATTGAGCCCCACTCCACTTCGAAACACAGGTTCGGAATGAGGGACCGTGCCCCCCCCCCCCCCCCCCCCCCCCCCCCCCCCCCCCCGGAATACCTTCACGCCCCCCAGTTTGGAACCACTGTGTTATACCAAGTTTTGAACCCAGGGCAAAAGTGTAGCCTTTCTTAATTTCTTTAAATAGCAGTAGACTGTAGTGTGTTCTGACCTGCACCTGTGGATTCTTGAAGACCAAGCTGGAGCAACATACCGTATATACTCGTGTATAAGCCATGTTTTTATGCACAATAAATGCGCTGAAAAATCTCCCCTTGCTTTGCACTTGAGTCAGGGTCTTACTTACCTGTCTGATGTTCACTGGTCTCCTGGGTCCAATGATCTTTCTTCAGCTGTGGCATTCCGGAGCTGGGCTCGGCTGGTGAAATGTAAACAAATTTGGACTTTGTACATTTTCACTTGAGATGGTGGAATTTAATTTTGAAAACTCCACTATCTGACTTTACATGTTGCTGCTCCATTTCTTACCCTAGGCATATACTCAAGTCAATACGTTTTCCCAGTTAAAGATAAAATTAGGTACCATGGCTTATATTCAGGTCAGCTTATATTGAAGTATAGATGGTATAGAAGAATATTACAATGATAAAGCAGGACTTATTTTTTATTTAAAAACAGATCTACATTCTACTCTTTTTTTTCCTATAGCTGACTTACTTAAAAAAAAATTTTTTTGAAATGTTTAATCAAAATTCAGATTTATTTAAAAACAGATCTACAAATAATAGCATCGTAGATCCTCAAGAAATATATAAAATTAATTAGGTAGGGAGATAAATCAGATCTTTGTGAGGTAAATCAACACATGCTGACATTGATCATTGGATGTGGTTGATTTTTTTGGTTGGGTTTAGAACTCTTTATGAAAAGAATTGTTCTGCAACTGACAATGTTATAGATTTCCTCAACACTTGTCACTTGCTTCAAAAAGCAGTGGCACAGCTCGCCAAAGTATGATTGGTGCCAAAATCACTGCCCTTACTCCATCCACTCCATCCACGGGTCTTCTTTAAATATTCAGTTATGACTTAAAGGTTTGGGTTCAAGCTTGAGAAAGAAAGGAGCTCAAATTTTGCTCTTTGCTGTCAATATTGTATTGTTCATAATTAAAAGATCTATCATACTTTGAATAAGTCACGAGATTGCTGATTATTTATATCCACCATTTTTGCTTAACACTTGGAATTCAAAAATAATAAGCAAATAGTAAAATATATCATTAAAATAATAAACTATAAAAAAAATTCTCCTTCCCCTCCCTTTCATTTCCTATTATCAACTATAACAATACAATAGTTATATGTAATTTTTATGTATTTGAAATATATAGTAGAGAACAGAATGAATCGCTTGTTAAAGCGTTTGTAAACTCAAAATAAAAAAGACACATTACAACGACATAATACTCACCTGTCAGCAGTTGACATCAGGGAAAATTGCTACACACAAAAAAAATGTACTTACTATCCTCATTCCCGTAGCCATGTTTAGTACTGGTGAACCAAAGCCACTTCTGTCTATTCGGTTTGCCAGTACTAGAGCACCCCTCCCCAGCAAGGGTGGTCTCCTAGCATCCACTACAACCCGCTCCCTGGACAGCTGGGGGTGGGTGGACTGCATATGCCACCAGCTAAAACCTACCCCCTCCTGGAGAGCTGGGTCGGTTGTGACCACATCCAGCACAAGCCACCACCACACCACAAAGCAGTCATCCAGAGATGAGCTTCATTCTCTACTGCCAGAGACGTGGAGGTGAAAAGGGTGGATGCTCGTCTCTGGAGGCGCCCCTCTCACTGCTGACAGGTCCTTGTCAGAAAGTCCCGTGGCTGTATCACTGGTGTCACAATCCCGTGGGACTAGAGAGATGTCTCAAGCGCCCTTTGGCTGTATGATGTCTCACCTCGATGCAACCTCTGCAGAGTGACCTACCACATGGTAGGTCCGCTTTAAGTAGTGGTCCATTGTGGACTAAGTGTTCACCGCAGATTGGCTACAATACCAGCAAATATACATGGCACAATTCGAAAACATTACAAGAGAAGAACCTCATACCACTTATGAAGCTTAGTGATGGATGGCCTAAATTTTTAGCAAGGTAATATACACACTTTTGAATTATGGTTGAAATTTTAGAAATTGAGGGTAATGGACAGACCTCCCAAAGTCCTGAATTAAATTCCTTTGAAATGTTGTGGGGGAATTTGAAACAAGAAATTTAAGCAGAGAAACTCACAAAAATAATCTAACAAGTAGAGTCACTAATTGCAAGTTCTGGAAAACAAGTATAAAGTTATTTCTGCTAAAGGGGAAATAATATGTTATGTTTTCCACTGTATACCTTTATATTATATTTTGTAATTTATTTATTACGATTAGGTGTTATAACAAAGGCAAACACTTATTTAAAAAAAATGTGTCTATAGATGCGGATTGGATAAAGCATAAATGTTTGCCTGTAAAAATATCTTTTTTTAAAATGAACTTTTATTGAACATTGTGTGCATACATAACATAGGGAAATAGCAAAATACATGTCTATCAGCAAATCAGGGAAATGGAAAACAATCGTTCTTGGAATACCCAGAGGGGGCCGGTAAAATATTTAAAAGTGAGAAATAGTTTTTATGGGGTGTACTTAGTTTTTCACATGGCTGTATATTCTTGTGACTTTGTTACAAGATTACAAACTACAGGCATGTGGAGCCCAATATACTGTTATCGTTACCCGACATTACCAAAGTCACAGGAGAATTGTGACATTCAGCAGGGAAGGGGTTAGACGCATAATTTGTATTTACAACGTAGGGTGCCAATTATGGAAACCGTTGAGCACAGCCCTGTCTCAGTCATTTGTTCCTGAGCCATTTACCCATCGAGCACAATAGGCCAACAGCTGCAAGGTAGCCACAGAAAACCTCCTGTGATAAAGCCCATTTTGTTTCTTTTGTGTAGGACTATAACTGAAAGGACACAAAACACACCCAGGACAGTGTAGAATAGTATATCTGGAAGAAGAAATTTGTGGAATTTCCACTCACTCCCTCTTTCTGAATTTCTGTCATGTTTTTAAATAAATTCTTTATGTGTTTAGCAGCCATTTAAATAGCTCTTGGATCAGGAATGTATTTCAAATGTTGAGGGCAACAGAACAAATATTAAAGTGTAGATGCCATTAAAATTAACACCACCAAATCATTAGTTTACATTGTGAATTGTGTAATACCTTGACATGAAGGAAGAAAAAATTAATAACTGGCCTACAATTTAGGCAGCCTGGATTATGTAAAGCAGATGTATACTCAAAATAAAAAACAAAGAGATAAAATTAAACCTAATTTACCTTTGAGCCAGCTCGATGGTGGCGTAGTGGTCCTCAATTGTAAAAATGTACTTACCTACCTGCTGGACTCCATATTTAGCTGCCAGGCTTCCGGTCAAGTTGGTTAAGTGCAATATCACGAGTGGCCGCTGGGTGCACCATACAATGGTTTCCAATGGGGGATTTTTTATATAAAATGTGTGATTATGTATTTTCACTGTTCTTAGAGATGTTGGGTTGAGGATTTACTCATTACACGTAAGTTTTTTTTGTCCTGCTCTGTCTATTAGCGGCATTTGTTCACACCAAGTGCAAAAGGGGGTCATTGGTCTGCTTTAATATATACTTATAAAGGGTATGGTTGCAATGTTATAGTATTAAACAAAACATTTTAATCCATATGAAAAGGTTTATTGTTATATATGATGAGCAGATTGATATTTTCAATAAATATCAAGGTCGGCCTGTGAAGAAATTTCCTTAACCCCCTTATCGTTTAGCCCGAGTAAACTCAAGGTGAGTTTTTCAGTTGAGAAAACTCACCCTAAGTTAACAGACCATTTCACACTATATGCATGCATTTTTATAGGCATGAGTTTCCGCATATATGCAAGAACGCATGCATTTTTGACATTACATATGCGTTTGCCTTTTGCATTTGTGTTTGCGTTTTTGAACAAATGAATGAAAAATGCAATAGTGAATCAAAAATGCATACAGCAGTGAGTTTTTTAAAACGCATGTGGAAACGCAGCATTTTTAAAACCGCAACGCATACAGTGTGAATGGTAACATTGGTTGTCTATGTAACGCATGCAGTAAAAAAACGCGTGCGGTAAAAAAACGCACCGCAACACATATAGTGTGAAATGGCCCTAAAAATTTTCCTGTCCACTGAGTTCCCTCAGCGGTTCTGAGCATCGGCGTACCGGCCAATCCTCAGGTGCCTGCCTCGATTGCATCACAGGTGATGCTGGATTTGCAGGGGGTAGGCGGCACCATAGTCCTCCACCTGTAATGGATTTTACCACAGTGTGCGCTCATGGCATTCGATCTGCCATGAAATGGCCACAAATGCCTAAAAGTGAATAATTTTGAACACAAAGGGTACCCGGCCAATTCTCTTCACGACAGGCCGTGCGTGATGACGCACAGTCGATCTGCTGGCATATCAACAGAAGAACGAAATGTCTATGCCCAGCTTTCGAGATGTCCAGAGACCAGACTTCCACCATATGCACATATGTACATATCCTTGTACAGACAATACGATAAAAAAATATGATTACACTACCCTTCATGTACCTTAATATGTCCCCTTATTCTTCAGGGGCTTTCCGTTCAGGATCATAATCTAAATTGATTGCCAACTGTAAGAAATCATCATATTTCAAATCAAACATGTTGTAAAAAGAAGGAGCACAATCAAGATGGACTCATCTACTCACTTTAATAGGGCTAATTGGGTCTAAGCCATATCAGTATTTTTGATTTATGAATTTAAAACCAGTAGATTAACTGCTGCGGTGGATGGATTCAAGACATCAGAAGAACAGGAGGGAAAATCTATATCACACCAGATGTGGCACTTTTAAGGCCCAATAGTTTATCTTAATGCTAACAAAGAGAAATTAAAAGGGTTCCAATTTGGTCAACATGTAATAATTAAGTATACCTGTATCAATTTATTGTTTATACAACAAACACTGGAGACATTTAAGATTATGATAGTTATACAAAATTGAACATCTCTAAAGCTGGGAATAGACGGTAAGATTTAGCCGTCCCCATCCAAACTAATGGGATCGAATTAAAATTAACAGTCCTGTCGGATCACTGTGCGATCCGACATGACGGCTGATTTTAGCCCAATCCTGCAAGTTGCTGCATCCAAATCCTGCACGACCCAATCCCTAAGGGATGCCGGAGCATCGGGTCGTGCAGATATCAGAACATCTATCTCCAGCTATATTCATTATAAATAAAATTAGATAAATTAAGTAATTAGTATATAGAGTAGTTAAAGTTTAGTTAATGAGGTGAATTCCCTATGCATAAAGTGCTCAATCAATAATAATTGGTTCACATGTATTTTTAATCAAGTAGTTACATACTTATATGTATATATACTTATATGTACATATGTATCTATACTAAAAAAGTAAAAAAACTATAAATATTGGTCATGGTTCTAGTAAAAAAAAAATAAGTGAAACCCCAAGTGCTCCAGTAACATACAATTGGTTATCAATACAACTATGTCCCATTATATGAAAATATATAAATTACTTGGGATTCAACAGTAAACACCATGTATCTATAAACCAGTGGCTCCGAAACTGGGGGGCAGGCCATGAAGGTATTTCAGGGGGCCGCTGGCCCTCATTCTTCATCTATGTTTGTATAGGGAGGGGGGGCTCAATAATATTAATAAACACAATGTAACTATTAACTCACCACCCATCCCAATCTTGTACTTAGCTACAAACACATTTATCTTCATTCTCATATCCTCTCTACCTTTTTCTTAACTTTCTCATCAAACATTCAAATATAGGTTAAGGGTCGATTTTCTCAATTGATTGCAGCTTCTTCGAACAGGGACCAGCATATTGGTAAATCCCTGTTCGATTGCCATTACCGAGGGTCCCCATCTAAATTATCCATTGGGATTGATTGCACAAATGGTGCGCATCGATTCCCATCCAATCAACGAAGGCTCGAGTGGCGTCATTGTGGCAACACTACACTGTGCTTGAGCTGTCATTGATCTAGCGGGTATCGACCTGTGTATGGAAAGCCTACACCCAAACTCCAGCCAAAATGTCTTGTTTTAGGTAAACCTAGAAAGTTTAAGGGCTTCGTTAGGCTTTTGTCAATGCATGTGTGTTGTGTGGAAATTTCGATTTGATTCCCGTCTTAAACGTTGGGAAGGAAATCTCAGCACCTGTAGTCTACATTGATTTTAATGCAATGGGGCGCAAAGTAGCAGACCAACGCATGTGGAGACAGCATCATGGATCACAATGGTCTACATCAACATCCTTCCATTTGACGTTCGTCAAATGGAGGGATTTTGACGCAGTGGAAACCTAGCCTAAAGCTTAAAGTGGGCCGCAAAAAAATCATGAAAAGCATTGGGTGCAGGTTTTTACTTTTTTTTTTCAAATGAAAAGGGCGGGTAAACAGCAGGCAATCTGTCCGCACACCACGGGCAAACAGCACGTGGAGCTTCATAAGCGTGTGGTTGTGTATTGTCCAGTCACTGTCTGGGGAAGGACAAGACCTATAAGCATAGAGATGACCATGCATGGCCTAATTTTTCGTTCTCTTCCCAATCGATTGACATGCGTGTAACGGCGCTTGATCATTTGGGAGTCAAATGTTGCCCACTTGAGCGATCGATCCTGTTCCAACAAAATATCGATCAAACAGCGAACAGACATGTCGAGGGTCCCCATCAAAAGTATTGGCCAGGGATCGATTCCCCAAGGTGTAATTGATTCCCCTAAAGATCGTTGTGTGATTATTTTGCAATTCTTGCATCACCATGTTGCGATCGACCGTACAACAATCACGGGGTAACCGAGCTGTGTTTGCCCACCATAACTGAATCAGGTTGTGACCTGACATGCAAGGCTTCGCCTTCGTCGTATATTGCAGCAGGAGATGGACAGACATACAAATCCTTTGGCATGTAAAGCAGCTCTCCTATGTGTATTTCATTAGTGTATTTAGCTGAGTGCCTTGAGGTCAGCTTTAAAGATTAAATGATGAGAAGTGAATCTACATCTGATTTTTTTTAATGAAGAGCAATGAACAGAAGTGCACCTGGGTACCTCCAGTAGTGTGTAGTTCTGTTTTTCCTTTTGAAATGCAGTTGCACATGATTGCTTGCTATAGTCAATCAGTCCCCGAGGGTTAATTATTCTCATTACAACATCGGCATCATAGAGTAGTCCACCTTCTACCCGGAACACCACAACAAGGCCTGCCTGCGGACGCCTTCAGTATTCCTCATAAAGAACGTGCAACTTACTAGCCGAGGCGGCGGTGGGACTGCTGCGTTTCATTGGCTTTCAATAGTTCTCCTTTCAGCGGGATGTTTTATGTTAATATCAAAGAAAATACTAATTTCAAAGTTCAAGTCTCTAATAATCGCCGCATGTATTTTTCCTTCCCAGCGGCTTCATTTCCTTAATCTCTGCACTGTCCACAGGTAGTTATTGTTTTCCTCTTAGAACTCCACGTTAAACAACACCCAGGAATAATTAGGCAAAAATCAATTGTAACTATAAAGTCGATACGCCATTTATGTTAGGAGATAATTACGGTTATTTGGATGCTACTCTATGTGGGGTCAGGAATTAGTCGCCGGAGAATTGCTGATTTCAAAGTACTGAAAAGATCTTTTCCTCTAGGTAACACACTGTGGGTCCCGCTGCTTTCTTTCCCTCACTCAAAACCGAAAGTCTTCTGTCTGTCTAAACAGCTTTTCATTTTCTGGATATTGGATTTAGGGACGGAGCTTTCTTTTACCGCAAGCTGCTGATTTTTTTTCATTATTTTCTTTTTTTAATAACAGTCACTAAAAGCCTCACAGTGTTAAAGGGTGACAAGGGGGCGTTTGGGGGAAAATGTTAATAGGATAATTTATGGTTGCTTCTTGAAATGCCAGGTTAAGGATTTGTAAGTTTAAATATGATCTTATGTATGCGATGTTAGTAATTACCATGATGGGGGTTATACAAATGTCTCATGTTTGGAAGAACACAGAAGGATGCCCATTTGTGTCTGAACAGAAAACACATAATTATACACATTGTCTTTTGTTCTAGCAATCAATTATCTTGAAGCAGAACCAGACAAAATTAGTTTTCTGGTTTTAGATGCAGGGTAATGTTATCATTAAAATCAGTTTCTTTTTTTGTTGAATCAAAGACAATACCGAAATATTAAAGCGTACCGAAACTCAGAAACGATAAAAAAAATAAAACATTTTCTTAAGGCCCCCACACAAGTAGCAATTGAAGGGCCAACAGACGAGTGACGGAGTGCAGCGTGATGATGTGATTACGCTGCACCTCGTCGCTCAGAGTATCGACGGGCACCCTTTGTGTGGCACCGGCGACCCTGACGGCAGCGAGCGTGCACGCACAACAATCGGCCGAAAAATCTGCCACGGCTCACTTCGTCCCATGACCATGACCCATGCCAACCCGCCCACCAATCTATAGGGCTGGTAGTCGCACTTGTTGGCGTAGGGAAATGCGTCTTAGAGATAGAAAAATACAGTACCTCTTCTTCTCTTGTCTATGGAAAAATGCAAAGCATTGTTGGAGCTGGATGACACAGCAGTGTTGCGCCTCCAGCTTCTTTGATGTCGGGCAGCAGCGCGATGACGCCATTGCGCTGCTGCCAGGAATCTCGAATGGCTCATATATCGAGCCGTGTGTTCCCTGCTTTAGAGCTCCCATACACCTTTAGATTTTTCTGTCAGATTTCCTTTAGATCTTGTTTTGTTTTATCAAAACCATGTAATATGAGGGACTTTCTAAACAATCAAGTCTACCTGTGTTCAATCGCAGAGGACGCAATACTACATAGTTGGTAGTAGATCTAAAGGACATCTGACAGAGAGATCTAAAGGTGTATGGCCAGCTATAGTTTGCCCATTTTTGGTCTAGGGCAGGGGTAGGCAAAGTGCGGCTCGGAAGCCACATGTGGCTTTTTAGCCCCTTCAGTCTGGCTCAGTGGCGTAGGGACTTGTCCTTCCTGCTA
>CM070035.1:133269408-133282122 GCA_036250615.1 Ptychadena robeensis
GGCGGTTTGCCCGAACTCAGTTCGGGTGCAGTTTGATCGCTGATCAAACTGCGCCCGTGCGGGGATCAGGCATAACCGCCGCCTCTCCATGTGTCTGCGGCTCTATAGAAGCCTTTCCAGCCCTGTGGACCTCCATGTTAATGGAGGGGGCGCCGCTCTCCTCTCCACACACCGCCGGCGTCTATTTGACACCGGCGCTGTGTAGAGGGCTGGGCAGAGAGTACAGTGTACTCCACAGTGATTGCGGGGGAAACGGCTTTTCGTGCCGTTAAAAATGGCGCGAAAAGCCCGTAACGCCCAGAGGGTTAAGGGGGGCTTTGTGACTAAAATGACAACATGCAAACCTGACTTGCCCAAACTTTCCAAGAAGATGCAAAACCATTGTTCACAGGGGTTGTCAGTCATTGTCCTGACAGTATATTGTAATACATTTTAAAAAAAATTTATATTGTTATTAAGTATGATATAAAGTTTTATGCTTAACTTAGAACTTATTAGTTTTATTAAGTTCATTTTAGAGAATGTTTTTAGGGAAAGAAGACGTAATTTTAAATTTTGACAGCACAAGCCCCCTCCGGCTCTCAACATGTATTTTAAGCGCTACATTGTTGCGACTTGGCTCTTTGGTCGAAAGAGTTTGCCTATCACTGTGTTAGGGTCAAGTGAAATCCTATGTATGTACAAGGTATAGGTGCAAGTAAAAGTTATTGTCCAATACACTATGGGCCGTTATCTCAAGTTCACATGCAGATGTTCTGTATTTCATTTTGCCCTTTAGGACATTGGTGCGGTTTTGTATTCCCTTTCTTTTTTTTTCCTGCACCTACTGGAAAGACTTTATCTTAATTTCCCACCCCGGAGGCACAGCAGATAGTAAGAGGAAATGAGTTTTGCCTAGAGATAAACTTTAAATAACCTGACATGTGTACATGGCAGGTATTCCTTTAATGACATCAATAGAAAGTTACAATTATGCTTAACAATACACGCTTACAAATACATTGTTTTACATTAATTAGCAGACTAGCAAAGCTAAACAAAATCGAATTACCATGAATGATAAACCTGACGTCACAATACCCTGTAACCTTTTCATTGATTGCACACAGGCTGGAAGAGCCCAGAGCTACTGATAACCTTGTGCAGGTTGGAGGGATAAAGGACGCCAGTGACAGGCTCACCATGTGTGTGTCTTGCCATTGCTGACAAGGGACAATGGGACAGCTTGCATGTCACTCAGTGCTTTTTATTGGAGCCTGGAAAGTGTACAAGGACTGATAAGCACAGATACACGAGTCACTTGTGTGTCTACACCCTGTTCTGCATGGGATCCTTCACATCATTTTAATGGAAAGTACAGCAGCTGCTTGTATTTTCATAGAAGTGTCCTATGCTGAATGTAATTCATACAAAGTGTAATGTGCTCACATTTAGTGTCCTTTAGGATTAGAAGACTTTTGTACAGCAGACTGCAGTGTTGAGTGAAAATCCTCCTGTAATGTTTAAATGCCTGCAGGCTTCAAGTTGGATGAATCAGCTTCCTTAATGGATTGACCCTAAGGGCCCCCGACTAACGTGCCGACAGACGTCATCACGCTGCTCTCCATCGCTGACAGCATCGGCAGGCACCCTTTGTGTGCCGGCCGTTAGTTTCAATGGAGATGTCAGTCAGAGATTATCCGACATGTCCGTTCTCTGGCCGACCGAGCTGTGGCCGACCACACGCCCATCGTTCAGTGGCAAAATCGCCCACTGCGTGGCAGCCTTTATGGTAGTTTAGCAATGAAGATATTTGCTAATACCCTGTTTCACCAATAATAAGACATCCCCCCAAAATAAGGCACCCTTACATTTTTGCCTCACGCTGAAATATTAAGCATCCCCCTGAATATAAAGTTCCCCTGAAGATACGGTACTGTAAAGCAGGAAACACGTGTAGATATGGGCTAGATCGATGGCAGATTCGAGCGCTGTGCGCACTCACCGCCATCTATCTGGCCCATATCATATGCGGCCATGCCTGTTTTTACAGCAGTGCTGTGTCTCCAGCTCCTCCGGGCAGCAGAGCGATGACGTCATCATGCTGCTGCAGGGAACCTCGAACGGCTCCAATATCGAGCTATGTGTTCCCAGCTTGACTATGGACAAGGGTGGATTAGAGTGGGAATTAAAATGGCACAGGAGGATAAGAAGGGGTTACTTAAATGAATCCCCCCTCTGAGTCTCCTGTGCCATTTTGATTCCCCCCTCTGATCCCAACCTGTGTCATTCTAAGTGATCCCCACCCTGATACCCCAGTGCCGTATTCATCTTCATGAAAAAATATGACATCCCCCCAAATTAAGACAAAGGGCATCTTTGGGAGCAAAAATTGATATAAGACGCTGTCTTATTTTCAGGGACATTGTTTGCTCTTGTTTGTTACTTATAAATGTTATATGTTCCAAAAGATTCTACATTTTAAAGACTAGTAAATATTGATAAAGCGTATAACATCATTACAAGTTTGTATTTGAATGTTACCATATGCATATGCATACAAAGCAAAACAAAACCAATTGTTTGTTAAATACCATCAGATCCTGGGAGGGGGGTTCTACTAGAAAAGTTGTTGAGCAGGGGGTGGGGGAGTTGACAGCCCTACTATTATAACAATGCAGTGGAGCAGGGCCGGGGCTCACGTGGCCCTATGCACCCACATACTGCACATAGCGGGAGAAACAACCCTAGATCAAATTCCTGTAGTAAAGCAAGTAAATAGAGCAATTGGTTAAACTTGTGTAAAGAGAGGAGATGAATGTATGGAAAGTTGGTGTTTGATGGGACTATACTACCCTGTTTGCCCTATGATAAGCCATTCCCATCAAATACTGTAAGTTAAAATAAGCCCCCCCCCCCATAAATAAGACACCCACCGATAGCGTGAGTCAGCGAAGGGGACAATAATTTGCACAGAGTGATCAAAGGGGACAATGAATGGCACAGAGTGATCAAAGGGGACAATTGTTGGCACAGAGTGATCAGAAGGGGAAAATGAATGGCACAGAGTGGTCAGAAGGGGACAAACAAATAAAAGACAGTGCCTTATCATCGCGGAAACACGGTAGTAAAGACAATCCAAATAAAGAAGACTTTCTCCTTGCCCTATTTTAATTTCTAATAATACCATGCTGACTGTCCTAGGGTCCCATTTTGCCACTGCTCTACCACCATTTGCATCATCAGTTGGTGCTCAAGGAGGTTCCCCATTGTAGAACTGAGCTGATATTGTTGCCTGTTATGGCCCCAGGAGCTAGTTTCACCTGGGCATAGAACTTGTCTAAAGATCGATGACCAGATGAGTCGGTTATCTGGCTCCTACAGTTGTAACCTGGTAACTTTGAAGCTGGTTGGGCAAATGTTGGTACCTGTGACCAGATGAGAAGGTCAAATTAATCAAATGATAAAATATCAACAATACAGTATTTCAGCAGAATGGCAATTAGCTGGTTAACTGACATTGAATTTGAAACCAACTTTGGCCTAACAATCACAATTTTAATCGCATATAACAGTGAAAGTAATTAAATTCTTGAACAAATGAATGGTGCAGTCAGTTACCAGGATCCATCATAATATTGTTGTTAAATACAATCAAGAGACATTTGCACAGTGTAAGGATAGGGCCCCACTATGCGCTGGCATCTGCTGACTTTAGCGCATGTGGAGCCCTAGCCTTAGGGTAAAGCTGGGCATTTTGTAATAAATTATTGCGCCGTAATAGAATCTTCACGGTGCCCAATTTTGCTTGAATCTATTACATAATTTGAGCCATTCAGGCTTCTTTTGTGCGGAATCATTCGATCCCACTTGGCCGCTCGGCCAAACAGGTTTCCAACATGTTGGAAAACCTTGTTCGATTTCTATTACTTTAAATGAGGACCGCGGGTCACCATCCATAGTAGTGGCTGATATCGATGAAGCAGCAGTACTGCGTCTTAATATAGATGAAGCTTGAGCTAAGCACGATTATGTCATCACGCTGCGCTTGATACTCTTAGAATAGCATGGGTATCGACCCATGTATGCCAGCCTTTATTATGCTTAGAGATAAGCCTAGGGTTTACACTAAGGAAAACACTAAGGTTGGCAGTAGATAATGTTCCTGCATATATGTTGTCTACCTTTAGCTGAAAGACAAACTATATAGCCCCCATACACGTTCAGATTTGTACCCGATTTTTCAGCCAATCGACTGCGCATGATGACGTCATTGCACGTGGTCAATCAAAAACCTGGTACAAATCACCCAGGCACCCTATGTGTGCCAGTCTCCATGGCGTTCTTGTTGGCCCCCCTGTGCTAAGCGCATTCCTTTGGAAGGGACTAGACAGAGCCGATCCACATACCTGTCTGCAGCAGCTGTTCTTGTTCTGCTGATCTGCTGGCCAGAGATTGACATAATGCACTACTTTCCGGCCAGGAGATCGGCAGAACAAGAACACCTGTTGCTGCAGACAGGTATGTGGATTGGCTCCACTGAAAAATGAGAACGTAGAGACATACCATACCATTACATTTACTAGCAGACTATACAATAGGTGGGGGGATGGGACTGGCATGGTGGTGATATGTTAGGGGTGAGAAGATGGGTAGGCGAGACTGAAGAGGTGGGTTTTTTAGGCTTTTTTAAAAGAGCTGAATGTAGGTAGCAAATCTCATGGGGCGAGGGAGAGAGTTTCCGAGAGTCGGAGCGGCCCTAGAGAAGTCTTGAAGCTGCACATATGATGATGTAATGCAGTGGTGGGCAAGCAAGTTGATATGGAGGGTCACAAGTGCATCCCTCCTTAAGGGCCTCACATAACATTTCCAATCTATACTGACTTGTAGAGCATTTTATAATGAAGAAATGTCAGCAGGCATAGCTAGAATACTTTTTTTTTAAATGAAAAAAAAACTTTAGCCAATCAGCGTGCTTAGCCGGAGCCGGAGCCTGAGTAAGTCACTCGCCAGTTAAGTTCCTATGTATTAGTAAAGCCCCCCATACACGTCTAGATTTTCTGTTCAATCAACTTAAAAAGATAAATTTGAGTCAGGGAAATTGGTGATTGATTGTATGTTTGCCAACTGTAGTAACAGATATTTGATCAACTTTTTTTAGGGATTGACTGAAAGTGTAATAAATTTCAATACAACCAATTAAAATTTACCAGCATGTCCAATCATTTTTCGATCAGTTATTTTCCTCATTTTAATTGTTTTAGGTTGATCTAACCATGTGGGCTCAACAAAAAAATTTATTGAATTAAGTTGATTGGATAAAAAATCTACACATGTATCGGGGCCTTTAGGTTTCAGGGGCCGCAAGTGGAGGACTGAGAGGGGCCGCTGAAGAATGCCCAAAGGGCCACATGCGGCCCCCAGGCCGCAGGTTGGGCACCTGGGATGTAATGAGTGGGGATTTTATTAGTAGGTCACTGGAGGAATGGAGGGGGCTGTTAGAGGTGTATTTGTGTACCAGGTTGGAGATGTAAGGAGGAGAGCATAGTCACTCAGGGACTAGACGTGGTATTCTCAAGATTACCGGGTGATATTAAAGGGTAAAAGATAAAGCTGACCACACGCAGGTTAATACCCATTCGATCGGCCCACGATCGATTGCAGCGTGTTGATGTTACAAGTTAGCGCTATCCATTCCTGGTCCCTTTAATCCCTGTGACTAGCTTTCTGATTTCTTTAATTTGGTCAGCCAATCACTACAGAAACATGGATAGTGGTTAATTTTTCAGGCAGTCATTGTTTCATGAGCGCCTTAAAGCAGTTTTAAACTCAAAATAAAAAAAACACACATACATTAAACAGACACAATAATCACCTGTCAGCAGTTCAGATGCTGGAAAACTGCTACACAAAAAAAACTCACTTCACTTGCTTGTAGTTCTCATGCTGGCATCTTGGCTCCTGGAAACTTGCAAGCTTCTACCCACACTGCCCCCCCTCTCCTCCCCCCTTCACTCCACCACCTCCTTCTCCTCCGTCTCTTCTCTATCGGAGCTGCAGAGACTCGTAGGGGGGGGGGGGGGGGGGGGGTGAAGAGGGGGAATAGCTGCTGACGATTTCCTGCCTGGGAGAGATCTCCCAGACACCACTTCGGCTGCCTAGGCACGACGTAATGCAGTGGGAGGGGAGCACTCCTGACAAGCTCCTCTCCAGTCAGAATAAGATTTTTTTTTTTACACTTAAGGATGTCCGCAATATCGGCTTAGCTGCAGCTGATAATGCTGAGTGACCTCCCAGGTGGTAGGTCCGTTTTAAGGTGGGTTTACACATGTAGATTTTTTTCTTCAATCAACTGCTAATTAGATTTTTTGTTCAATGTCGTTGTCGTACATCGTTCATTCATTTATCGAATGTAACATTAGATTTTTTGTTCGTCCATGCCGATATCAAATGAAAATGTATTCGAAATTACGACAGATAAATATTTACCAACATGTTCGATGTCCTTTTGAATGATTTTTTTGTTCGAGGTCGAACCAAATGTATCCATCAAACAAATTGTCCATTCTAGATTTTTGTTCAATCAACCCAAAAATTGTCACGTTGTGACAGACCGTCGGTCTGCCATGGTGTGGATGGTCCATATGCGGCAGTGAAGGGGTCTGCTGGTGTGTATCCACCAAGATAAACGTGCTAGACCCTAACAAGATGGCCGGGTCTCCAAAAAAGGAGCTGGGACCACTCAGAAAGGGCTCCTGAGAGAGGTTGGAGACAGTGCTTCTGGGTGCAGTAAACACGGCACACAAGGAGTGTTTGGCCCCATGCCGATGGCTGCTAGGAGGCAGGCTATTAAGGGTTGCTAAAGGAAGAAACTGTTGTTTGATAGGTGCCAAGCCAGGACGCTTGGCATTTTTGAGTGACTTTGTTTCATTTGGATGTCTATGAACCCCTGCAAGGGTCACCCTTTATTTGGACTGTGTGCTCAAATAAACATGGGCAGGAGCCCTTAAGAGGATGAAAACGTGTGGATTGATGTTGTGAGAGCACCGTTTGAGCTGATTCCCCACAACGTGTAAACCAACCTATGGTAAATATACATACTACCTCCTGGTTATAGGGCTGGACTGTCTTTTTTCATGTTATTTGCTCCGCTTGAGGGGTTATAATGTGCACAATCTTAATTTGTACCAGGGCTGGCTTTTTGCTGCTATCTGAGCAAGATCAGTATATACATCTCCTATTTCGGACTTGCTGCAAAGACAGACATCACGGCCTAATCACTTAGAAGATATATGTAATTCACAGAAAATGTTGTTATGCTTGTTTGTAGTGGGAACATTACACATAGATAATTCCTAATTGTTGATAAAAGCCAGGATGTGCTACACGACTAGATTTTCTCCTAGCCTTCTCTTTAATTAATTTCTGAAAGTAAACATGAAATCACTTCTTAATTAATTATCCTTAACCCATTACCAGTTGCTTCTCGCTGTTTGATGTATATATCATGCATGTCTTCCAGAAGATGTAATAATAAGCAGACAAGCGAGTCAAAGGTCAGGATCCAAATTATCGCAGCTGTCAGACGTCATCAGTGTTCACGAGACAGATGAGAAGGTAAATAATAATTGCATTAATACGTCTCGTACTGAACCCCGCATGTGTTCTGAATACACTGCTATAACAGAACGCTCAGAGGAAATTGTTTTGCATCATTTCCATCAGTCTTGATTCTCTCTTTTCATCTACGTAAGCTTCTAAGCTCATATCCCATTATTCAACTATAGATCTATTGGTTTACCGTATATACTCGAGTATAAGCCGATCCGAATATAAGCCGAGGTACCCAATTTTAGAAAAAAAAAAAATGAATGACTCAAGTATAAGCCTAGGTAGGTAAATGCAGCAACAAAGGCTCAGAAACACACAGCAAATGTAATTATGTTTTGAGGTGCAATTATTTAATTTGGCAGATTTTTAAGTTAATTACAAAGCCCCTGAACATGATATCATCACTAGAAGTGCTGGAGATGTGGAGAAGGGATGTGGGAACATTGTAAAGAAAAAAGTATTGCTCTAGCATTCTAGGTTTTTGCACAAAATAAGTTCAAATTTGCCTTGACTTTGAACCTAATTTATGCACAAAACTACATGTGCTTTTTTTCAAATGTTCCCACAACCCTTCTCTACATCTACAGCAAATGTGGTGATGATATCATGTTCAGGGGCTTTGCAATTCACTCATAAATTCCACCTACAAAATGCTGCAATTTTCATTTCTTGACCCAAATATAAGACGAATTTCATTTTTTGATGAAATTCGGCTTATATTCAAGTATATATGGTAGTCACTGCATATTTGTAAATATAGGCAAAAGGAAATATACCATATACTCAAATATAAGCCACATTTTCCAGCACCTGAAATACAAGTCAAGAAATAAAAATTGCGGCATTTCGTGGATCTAATTAATGACTGAATTGCAAAGCCCCTGAACTTGGTATCATCACCAAATTTAATGGAGATGTGAGGAAGGGTTTTGGGAACATTTGAAAAAAAAAATATTGCTCTAGCACAGTGGTTCTGAAGCTTTTTAGATCTGCGACCCTGGAAGTGTCACTTCCTGTATTTGGAACATGGAAGTGTGGAGCCTCACTTTCATGTTCCAAATACCAGAAGTGACACTCCGCGACATCACTTCCAACACGATCAGGTAAATGTCCCCTCCCTCCTATTTTCTCACACCACTTGTGCAAATTATGTGCAGCATGGGACGTTAGGAGGGAGAGTAACACCCCATCCCACCAAAGTTAGGAGGGAGAGGTCATTACTCTGACTCCTAACTTCCCACCCCACATGTGGGCAGCAGCACTGATGCTTTCAGTGAATGTGGCGATCCCTGTGAAATGTTTGCTCGACCCCCGAGGGAGTCCCGACCCACAGATTCAGAACCGGCTTTCTAGCACATGTCGTTTTTGAATTAAATTCAGTTCAAAGTTAAGTGAAAATTTCTTGAATTGACTTAATTTTGAACTCCATTTATGCAAAAACTCCATAAGCAAGAGCAACAGTTTTTTCTTGATAAAATTTCAACAATCCTTCTCTACATCTCCAGCAATATTGGTGATGACACTGCTGTGTCTCCCACCCGCAGTCCCCATGCAAAGCAATGGACATCAACCTTGATTTACGGTCATGTCCGATATCCTTGTTTTCAAGCGGAATTAATTGATCCCACTCGAAAACAGGGATGGCCGCATTAGATATGGGCCAGATAGATGGCTGTAGGCACAAAAGGCACTCGAAGCGGCCATCGATCCGGCCCATATCTATGTGTGTGTTCCCTGCTTTAAGCAATTGGCGGAAAGTTCACTTTAACACTTTTAAATGCTCCTGCTATGTTATGTTCTGTAATTGTTTAAAATGCTACGTAGAATGAATGTGTTCATGTATGGATGAAAGTTTTTGTGCCTATGGAATAGCTTTAATAACTCAATAGTTGGTTTTAGTTTTGTAGAGCATCATATTTATATGCACCACCAACCCCTATAACAATTGTGGCTTTAAACACATTTTTTTAGGGCTCGTTCACACTAGCTGCATTGCAGCTGCGGTGTGGTATAGTACTGCAGCATAGCTAGGGTCAACGCAAGGTTTACAGGTTTCCATAGGTATGCTGCGCATTACCGAAAGCGCTCTGTGGCCTGCATTTTTGCAGACGCTGCACAAGCATCTTCCCTACACTTGTATGGGAGACACAACCATATCACACTTCAAACTGCGTTTTTTTCGCTGATAACGGACTGATGGCAACTGCAAGCGTGGATAGTGTGAAAGGGCCCTGAACCTTCCCAGAAATATAAGTGCCGTATATACTTGAATATAAGCCGAATTTTTCAGCACCTGAAATGTGCTAAAAAAATTCAATTCGGCTTATATTCGGGTCAAAAAATGAAAATTGTATGTTGTATTGCATTTTGTATTTGGACTTTATGAATGAATTGCAAAGCCCCCAAACATGCTATCACCACCAAATTTGCTGGAGATGTAGAGAAGGGTTGTGGGAACATTTGAAAAAAAAAAAACAATATTGCTCTAGCATATGTAGTTTTTGCATAAATTAGGATCAAAGTCAAGTCAAATTTGAACTTTTTTGTGCAAAAACTTTATATGCTAGAACAATACTTTTTATTTTCAATGTCCCCACATCCCTTCTCTATATCTCCAGCACATCTAGTGATGATATCGTGTTCAGGGTATTTGTGATTAAAAGTTTACTGAATTAAATAATAACAATCTCCTAACAAAAGCACATTTGCTGTGTGTTTCTGAGCCTTAGCTGCTGCATTTCCCCCCTAGGCTTATACTCGAGTCATTCAGTTTTTCCAGATTTTCTTTCTAAAATTGGGTACCTTGGCTTATGTTCGGGTCGGCTTATACTCGAGTATATACGGTATATTGTATGTCCTGTAATTTGCATGATTTCATCTGTGTTTTATCATTTCAGGTGGATGTAAAGCAAGATGAAAGAGTACTCTCCGCTAGTGGGAACAACACACCTGAAACCACAGAAGGACAAAGTGATCTAATTGTAGGTGTTGAAATCATGCAAAGTGATATATGGTGTTGGAAATTCCATAATATCGCCATTTGATGTCTCTGTAAGATACTGCATGGAACCATCACATTGTCAATCAAATATTTTTACCTTTGACATCCTCTGGATAGCACATTGCAGAAGGGGAACCAGTGGTGGTACCTAATCACAAACTAGGTCATTCTTCAACATGTCCATTCATCTTACTAATGTCTGGCATATGTCAGATGTAAATATTTTTTAGCTATACACTGTAAAGCTGGCCATACACGTAGCTTTTGACACCCTACCCACCTGAAACGATCGATCCCACTCCAAGAAAATGTTGATCTAACAGGGATCCGACACATTGGTAAAATCTTGTTTGATCGCCATTACTTTGGATCGAGGGTCCCCATCCAAAGAATCGACCAGGAATCAATTGCAAAGGTGGTGCGCATCTGTTTGCAACAAGTTGCAATTGATCGTTCATCGATCGCATGGAAATCAACCCGTGTATGGCCAGCTTTAGGTGTCCATAGAGCAGTGGTTCCCAAACTTTCCTTGCAGGGCCCCCCCCCTTTCTATTTAGGAACATTATTGAGCCCCCTCCCTATTCAAACACAGGTTAATAATGAGGGCCAGCGTCCCCCCCCTGGAATACCATCACGCCCCCCAGGGGGGCCTGCCCCCCAGTTTGGGAACCACTGCCATATTGAATGCTTTCAGATGAATTAATGGAAGATCTGTGCTGGCCAATGCTCACTGATGAGAAATAGTGATCAAACACATAAAAAAAGTTGTCTGATCTCTGTCTGTTCTCCTCTCAATAGCTGTTTGCAGTGTGCTTACCCTGAATTCCCCCATAGGCCAAAACATAAATGGTTGTCCCGTTGCAGCTGTTCATATTTAGGGTTACTTTGGCTGGCATAGATGCCTGAGGGCAATCAGATGGTGCCTTCATGTCTGCTCACCCTCTCATGTCTTTAGTCAACTGCTGATCCCAGTTTGTGAACGTGTCAGAATCTCTTGAGTTTATGACAGCTTGTGCTCGGCCATGGATACGTTCAGGTGAATCATGTTACCTGCCAAATCATATACATATCAAAATGCAGCAAAAGTTTAAATGTCTTAGATGAAAAATGAAGAACCTGAGGTATATACCAAGGATGATCATCCTCAGTCCCCACACATGCTGTAACTATAGATCTGATACATGTACAACTTGTTTCATGTTGTCAACAAATCATAACAAAAACTGGTTCAAAGGTTTACTAGAATATGCAGGGGCATATATATATAGTAAAATGTAACATTCACCCGACATTCACTGCAGACAAATAAATAGGTAACCCTTTTCATTTGAATTGACTCGCTACAAAAAGCAGAGAAGACAAAAACATACAGGCATTATTTTTTCCTTCACAGAACACCTCAAACAGGGAAGTATGTTAGGGCTTGTCCCCACTTGGGCAGCTGGCTGCCTCCATTCATGTCTATGGGCTTGTCCCCACTCAGGTAGGTGGCTGCGGGCGGCTGCGGCCAATCGCGGAATGACATGAGATATGAATGGACGCGGTCAAAAACACTTGTGGATGCGATTTTTAACCGCGTACATTCATACTCTATGGACGCGATCCGGGGGCGGCTGCATTGAACAGTTTGGAAAAATAGAAAAAACGTGGTGGTGGCTATGATGGCTCGTGCAGCCGTCAATGTTGGTAGAAGCCCTTACATGGATGGTGGACATTGGCACACAGGGACATTCATAACTAATAGCACTACAATGCATAAATGCGTGTTACTGTGCAGTCCAACATCTATTAGCTTGCATGGTACTATATGAGTTGGAACTGGGGACTCATAGCATTGTAAATATACAGTACTCTTTGCATGCATTATTACAAGATGCAGCCAGTGTATGTGCCTAAATACGTCATTAGTCTTTTTAAATTCCCTGTAAAGCTAATCTAAGAATGTGAGAGAGTGCAGAAGTACTAGGAGCCCAACCTATTAGACTGTAAGCCCGTCCAGGCAGGGTCCTCTACTCCTCCTGTGTCATAACCTGTACCTGTGTGTTATACTGTGTCGTATCTCAACTCTAATTTAATGTACAGCGCTGCCTTATATGTTGGTGCTATATAAATAAAAGCTAATA
>CM070035.1:133308671-133343496 GCA_036250615.1 Ptychadena robeensis
CCCCCCCCCTCCCCCCTGTCCACACAGCCGGCATCATTAGTGATGCCGGCTGTGAGGGCTGGAAAGCCAACTCCCTTCCATTAACATGGAGATCCGTGTCATCAAGACGTGATCGTTGACGTCATACAACCCCGGAAATGCTGTGGCTGGAAAGAGCATCGCTGTAGCTTTTAAGGGAGCCCAGCTCATCCAGAGTTTTTCACAAACTTGGGATTTGTGGCTACCTTGTAACAGACAAATAGGAACAAAGTAAAGTACTGTGCATATTAAAATAAAAGATAAAATACTCACACCAAGGAGTGAACTCATGCCATGTGGTTATCAGAATGACATCACTTCCTGTTTACTGATACTGGAGGGCTCAGTAGGATCAATGGGACGCGTTTCGATCAGCAGCTCTTTGTCAACCATGCTTAACATAGAGCTGCCACTCAGAACTACTCATTACTCACCGTCAATTTCAGTGGGAACAACACGTGTTGGGCAGAAGTTGCACGCTTGTGGATACTAAGCCTTAGGACTCTTTCATACTATAAGCGCTGCATTGGGTACTGGCAACACATGCGTCAGCGTTAATGGTAATGTGTACATTGCACAGTATATTGTTCTCTTCCTCTCTGTTTATGCTGTATTTTGCTTGGAGGGGCCACCCCTATGCCTCTATCCATAGCCATATTGGTCACTTTGTTGACAAGGACTGTGTTTCCCTATGGAGATGAGGCTGTGCCATCATGATCAGATGTGCCGTCATCTGAATCAGTCACTAACCCTGATATGTTTATGTGAAGAAGTATACAATCATATATCTTATTCATTTCTCTCATAGAGCTAAAACTGCAGAAATAAACTCTGCTTAAATTAGGACAAATTAAAAAAAATGCCTTTTGTATAGTTACTGGCTATGACATTTTGAGAGAAAAAGACCGTTTTGAATCTAGCTAGCTCTTGAATTTTCTCATTTCTTACACGAAGTCCCAAATCAGTCACACAGCGAATACATCAAGACTTCTTGTGAAATGATGAACGTGGAGACATCAGGTCAAGTGGCTTGTCAATGTCATTAGACAAGAGAGTTGATAATCCACTTGCTTCAGAGATAGGTAAAAGAATATTTGTATGGGCTTTGTCTTTCATTGGCAAAGGAGTTGCAGGAGCGTGTGTCATTAGGAATGTTAACCTTTTGAAAGCTGGTATATAATAACTGGGGTGGATGATATTATGAATATTTTAAGGCTGTAAAGCTGTATCCAGCTATTAGGTGATAGTTTATGATTCACATTCTTTAAATGCATGTTGTATATTATGATGTGGTTGGATGTAAGCTCGACTACAGTTACAACAGGCAACCAGTAATAGCTTCCAGCTGTTGCAGAATAAGAAGCCCCAGCAATTTCTACCAACATGCTATACTGTCTTCCAACTAGCACTCTGAGTTAGCTTATCTTCATCCCAACTGGAAATGGTTTTGAAATGTTTGCAAAATTTTGACTAGCCAAATTTTTACGTTTATTGCAAATCCCCTAACATGCTATATTCACAAAATATGGTGGAGATGTAGGCCTAAGCAGGCCATACACTCTGAGAAAAAAATTAGGATCCATTAAAACCGACCAATGAATGCATTTTATCGTCCTGAAATCCGCACATGTCCACATGGTACAACCGATATATTACGATCGTAATTGCCGTTTTTTTACGATCGTAATTTATTGGACATGTTCAAAAATTTTAATTGGTCTGGCAACATCAGGAAACTTTATACTGTTTTCATAGTGTTTACCGACCAATTACTGCCGAGTCTTCCCCTTTAAAAAGAAAATATATCACAATGGCCGATATAAACGGCGATGAATTTCGATGACATCCTCGTAGAAAAAAAAAATAAGATCGTAAATTGGTTTTTCAATGTGGTAGCTTTTTTGTCGAATATTACGATCCAAACCGATACCGCCGTCGGGATACATTGGTCTGTTTTAGTGGATCCTAATTTTTATCTCAGAGTGTATGGCTAGCATTAGGTTATGGGGAGATTACCACAAAGCTCTAGCACATGTCATTTTTGTATAAGTTAACTTTGAACTACATTTTTGAAAAAACTCCATGTGCTAGACTAGAGCAATATATCGTTTTTGTAATATTGTTACAACCCTTAAGCTGGCCACACACCTTTAGATCTCTCTGTCAGATATCCTTTAGATCTGCCAACAACTATGTAGTATAGGGTCCTCTGTAAATGAATACAGGTAGACTTGATGGTTTAGAAAGTCCCTCATATTACATAGTTTTGGTAAAACAAAAAAAGATCTAAAGGAAATCTAAAGGTGTTAGGGGACCCGTAAGCTGGGAATACATGTGTAGATATGGGCCAAATCTATCTGGCCCATATCATAAGGCCATCCCTGTTTTCTGATTGATCTTGCTCGAAAACAGGGATATCGGACATGACTGTAAACTATGGTCGATGTCGATTGCTTTGCATGGGGACCGTCCTGTGACAGTCTTGTTAATGTGCAAGAATAATTGCCGCAGTTTAGGGTGGAGCCAGCAGGATAGGTTGTGCTGCTTCATTGCTAGAGAGGTGTGCAGGATGAAGGGTTGGAATCCAACATCATATATTCTGTTGATTGTATGCAACATTTAAATCAAAGCCTAACTTCAGGTTGGGTAGGTTGGTCCTCTCCCCTTGAATATCTTTACTCTTCATGAACCTTCTGCATTTATTTTCAGAAGCATTGTATAGATTCTCTGAGTTTTTCATGGTCCTGTTTTTCATGGACCTAAAACCTCCCCATCTGCCTTCTATTATCGGCACCAGAGGCAACGTCTACTCCACTGGCTTCACCAGATTTAGATGAGGATTGGTGGAGGGAGTGAGACCGGAAGAGTCTCCCTCCTCCATCTTGCAGCCTGGAGGATCCGACACTCCAGGCATGGTGGCGCGGGAGCAAGCAGTCAGGAAAGGTAAGTATTTTTTTTTCTTTAGATGTAGCTGTCCCTGGATAAAACCTGGATAGTTTTGTATATATATTTATTTTTTTCATGTTTTATTTATAAGAGTTTACATCTGCTTTAACATAATAACAGTCACTCCATTCTCATCGTATCATCACCAAATTTGCTGGAGATGTAGCGAAGGGTTGTAGGAACAGTTGAAAAAAAATTTCTCTAGCACATGTAGTTGTTGCATAAATAAGGTTCAAAGATTAGTCGACTTAAAACACAGACACACTTTCTTTTTTGTAATGTCCCCACAATCCTTCTCTACGTTTCCAGCAGTTTTGGTGATGATACCATGTTCAGGGGCTTTGCAATTAACACTGCAATTCATATAGTCAAAATTAAACAACCATCTCTAATAATGACAAAAGCACATTTGCTGTGTGTTGCTGTGCCTTAGATGTTGCATTTCCCACCCTAGGCTTTTACTGGAGTAAAGTGTTTTCAAGTGTTTGCTAAAACTATACTCAGGCTTATATTTGGGTTGGCTAATACTTGGGTATATATGGTAGCGTTTCTGGGGGTTTCTGTTAAAGCCCCCACAGTTGTAGTCCGTTTCATAACCATTGCTCACACAAAACAAACAGCACCCACTTCTATGTGGGACAAGTAAGGAAGGGACAAAAGAGATGGATTTTAAGAAAGGCCTTTTGAAATGATGTATTAGTAACTTGTTCATGACCTACTTCGTTTTCAAATGCTTGACATTTGTAAGTGACATTTAGTACATGGTATTGATAACATTTTGTTTCTGGAAGAAAGCCACTAGCTATTTTTAATTTTAATGTTTCATACTAGATTTTACCAATTTACTTTGCAAAACCGTGTAGAAAGCTGGTCACAAACACTTACACATATTTTAAATGCTAACTAAAGTACACAAAAACCGCATAAGCAAACAAATGACACTGCAATTATTATGTATCAAAAATTTACAATATAGAATAAGCAAATTAACCCATAGTACCCAAGACAGAATCTGCAATCTGCAGAATATGCATGCGCATAGGGCCCCAGGGACCACTAGGGGTCCACAAGCTCCACTCCTTACTCCCTCCCCAACCCCACCTTGAGCCAAATGGAGTGCTGTTGGGGGGGGGGGTTGCAATGTATTGGTGATAACCACTAGGGGGCCCCTATGATCTGCTCCTTACTCCTTCCCTTTCCAGTCCCACTTTGAGTAGAGCGTTCTCACATTAAAGCTGGCAACAGTGGCATGCCCGAAATGTTCTCCAGTTGGTATATGTTGGTATATGCATACTGAACGTGATAGTGATCTCCTCCCGTATCCTCCTTCTCCTCTTCCATTCACCTCTGGTCTCTGGGGGGGGAGTCAGTTGGGGTTGTAGAGACCTGCAGCCAGCTAATGTGGTGGTGGTGGGTTCAATTTATTGGTAATAAACCTCCTCCTATCTTTTTCTCAAGTGTTGAGAACATTGCAAAAAAACAAGGTATTGCTTCAGCAGATGCAGTTTATGCATAAATAAAGTACAAATTCAAGTCACAATTTTAATTCCTAAATTTTAACTAGATTTATGCAAAAACCACATGTGCTAGAACAATTCTTTTTTTATTGTATTTATTTGTGTAATAGTGACGATACCAGGGACTTTGCAATTATCTCCCAAATTAACTACCTTATATTTTGCAACCATTTTTAGTGGCGAGCAAATATAATGATTTAGCGCTATTCCAGAAGTGGCACAGGATTCTCTAGGATCCACATATAATAGTAATAGTGCTGCTTTGGCTAAATTGTAAGTTCATTAATAGCAGGTAAAATGATAAGGTAAAGTGCACTTTACTAAAGTGTACACACACACACACATATACATATATAATATAAGTACCTGATAAGGACTTGATATGTTTCATCCAAGGCGCCCATTACTGCAAGAGTGATTAAACCTTCCTAAACCTGTTATCCAGACACACAGTTATACACAGCATTAAATACATAAAAGGGAGCTGTTTACATTCTGAAGAATTTGTATCTTTTCCTGATACAACACAGCCTGGAAGCTGGCTTATTATTCCTCATAGCAATCCTATGTTTCCATATCAGTCGGGACCTACCGCCAAGCAATACGTTTAGCGGAGGGGGTCCCGATGCATGTGGAAACCCCCCCCTAATTCTATAAAACTATCTTTATTGTATAATTTGTTTTATGACGTGTTTTTAATGATTTTGCTTCTTTTCTTGATGTTGTTTTTAAACTTTTTCTTAATAAATAAACAGTTTTAAAAAAACCAAAACTAACTTAAATTGGTAATTGGACAGTCGAAGAGCAGCAGCTGATTGAACAAAATTCTCTGCTCGCTTGTGTCAGCATATTTACATATTGCACAACTGATTTGCAACTTTTATTGCTCCTCCCTCCCTTTCAGATCAGCTGGCACACACAATGAAGAAAGCCCCCGCTGTATGTGTAAGGCTAGCCATACATTGGTTAATTAATCAATCCACGATCGATCGCAGAATGATGATGTCACCATGCTGCGCTTGATCGCGAGCTCCTCCCTCTATCTAAGGTGGGGAAACTTTCAGATCAGCTGGCACACACAATGAAGAAAGCCCCCTCTGTATGTGTAAGGCTAGCCATACATTGGTTAATTAATCAATCCACGATCGATCGCAGAATGATGATGTCACCATGCTGCGCTTGATCGCGAGTTGATCAAATGGAAATCAATGTGCACCACTTTGCATTTTGATTCCCATTCGATGAGGACCCTGGTCCTGTGTTCACAGTGTTGTGAAATATTTTCTTAAATATCTCACAACACCAGCTGGGAGCTTCTGACAGGCAGTGCAGAGAGTGGGACACAGGATAACTGTAAAAGAGGGGGCTACCCCCCTGTACAGCGCAGCAGCCCATGCTCGGCTCTGCCACCTTACGTGCCTGTCAGCTGAGAGCTGGGAGCCAAGCATGGGCTGCTGAGTGGGGGAGTCCCCCTCCTTTGCAGCCTTCCTGTGTCCAGCTCTGCCTGTCAGCAGCTCCCAGCCTGTGTTGTGAGATATACCAGCGCTGGCTGTGATGGGCTTTGTGGTCCCCATCCACAATCGACCAGTATTGGTCCATTCTTGGTTCAATCAACACCGCTCGAACAAAACGAGCACGGCAATCATTCATCGATCGGATGGAAAAATTTTACCGTGTATGGCTACCTTAAGCTTTAAGTATTCAGCTGTTTAAAGTAAAGTCTTATCACAGGGTGCGTCTTAACCACCGCAAAATATGGCAATTAATTAATAATCATTGATCAAAATCGTCTCTTGCAGGAGAACCTGCTATCCCTAGTTGTTGTCACATATACTAGTCCTATTCCCATATGTTATGGTGGAGGCTGTTAACATTTCCAGGCTTAAGTGTTGGTAGGAAATATATTAAATACACTTTTCTATTCTAGAAGAAGATCTATGGAAAGAACAATAGGTAATTATACTTGCAGTGTTCACAAGCACATTTAAGTATTTGCCACTTACTACAAATCTAGACTTAAGTCAGGAATTTACATATTCCTGAAGTCCTGTGTTCAGCATTATTTTAGTACCTGCTTCGTGGTGATACAGTTCTGTTACTGAATAACAGGCTGAATGATTGACTTAGCTGCAGTGTTTATCATGTTTCCACGTTCAGCCCACTGAATTTACGACACAAGTCTCCAGTGCAAACACATTACATGAAAAGTGATGGTCTCCAGTAAATTTCCTTAGTGAAAATGTCAGCAGGTTTCCTGTGTTGTTCCCATTACATTTCATTTGAGAGCTCAGCTATTGCCCATTGGTGGCAGGCAGCAGATGGCATTGTTAGCAGGAATGTCCCTGATGTTTGTCACTTTTGTGCTTTTGTGAAATTAAAAAGAAGATGACCTACCTAGCCTGGAAAGCAAGATGTCAGCAGCACACAGGTGTTAGTGGCATTTGTAGAGAGGCTGAATGATCATTGTGCGTGAAGAACAAGACAACAGGCTTTTCAGCACGGTAAGACTGGTTAACAAATAGCTATCTGAATAAATGAAAGCAGCGTATTTCACAAATAAAAGACAGCAAGGCGATTTAATGAGTGTAGAAGGGAACTGCAAAATAGGCAGTTGAGCGATAGACATCTCTGAATGCCATAAAAAAAAGAACATCAAACTACATATAGCACAATGTTAGTAGAAGCCTTGTATCATAAGCTGTATTCATACTGTGGAATAATTAGTCCAACTCTCATCTTTGAGTTGAGCTTTGTTCGCTGTCATAATGATGGTTTTTATTTAGGTCTGCAGTTTCCTTATATGTGATTTGTGATTTTCTAACTTTGGATTGAAAGAATCATCATAAAAAGAACATACCGTATATACTCGAATATAAGCAAAATTGTTCAGCACCTGAAATGTGCTCAAAAATGAAATTCGGCTTATATTCGGGTCAAAAAATGAAAATCGCTGCATTTTGTAGGTGGACTTTATGAGAAAATTGCAAAGCCCCCCCAAAAATGCTATCATCACCAAATTTGCTGAAGATGTAGAAAAGGGTTGTGGGAACATTTGAAAAAATAAATATTGCTCCAGCATATGTAGTTTTTGCATAAATTAGATTCAAAGTCGAGTCAAATTTGAACTTATTTTGTGCAAAAACTTGATATGCTAGAACAATACTTTTTTCTTTACAACGTTCCCACATCCCTTCTCTACAGCTCCAACGGATGAATCTTAACGGATAAATCTCTAATCTCGGCTCTACATTAAAATGAATAAGACGTATTTTACCATAGAAACACATAATAAACGCCCGCCAGTGGCCACTCACTATAACGCACCCTGTGTTAACCCCCTAAAGCCTGTCAGATGAGGGTAAATTTACACTACACTGTCTTTTGCAAAGTCGTTTTCTGGTCTTTTAAGCGACCAGAAAGACCTTGCTTTAACCTTTCTAGCGCACCGCCTGTACCGCACCGTTTTTAACAGTGTGGTACAGGCAATGGCAGCAGTGTACAAGGTACACTGCCTGCCATTTCCTCCCTCCCCTCTCCATACAGCCAGTGTCATTCATGACACCAGCTGGGAGGGCTGGAAAGCAGAGGCACCTCCATTAACATGGAGGTCTATGGCACTGCTCACCCTCGCCCCCTTCCGAGTCACCGCGACGCGATCAGTGAAACCCCGGAAATGCTGCGGCTGGAAGCAGCATCGCCGTAGCTTTCCGGGGATATGCGGCTTTCATGGGAGCCCAGCTCATCCAGAGTTTGTTCTTCACACAAACTCTGGACGAGATAGGCTCCTCATGAACACTAAGGAGGTTAAGTCAATTAGGTCATTTAAAGAACAGAAAATTTATGTGTCGTGTCGTTAATCAAGCAGTACGTTTTCTGATCACTTTTTGAACGCCTTCTGTCGCGTTCAGAGGGTTTTTTGCAGCCATTTGCAAAGCTTTTTTCATCTGTTTTTTCAGTCTTTTAAAAAACAACCTGGGAGTGGCTATCCAACCTTTCCAGGCACTCTGAAGGGTCAGGTGACCTCCTGTGACTGCTTGAACGCTCACACAAGCCCCCCCCACGGATGTTTTTCAGGCTTTAAAGCTACAGTACGTTGTGTAAAACCATCTTTGCTTTAAAGCGTCATTGACATTTTCTGCCACTGGAGGGTGTCTGAGAACCTTTTAAATGCGTTCAAATAACAACAGTGTAAATTTACCCTAAAGATGGAATCTCTCATATGATTCCAGGCAACAGCAGGTATTTTTTTTAGGATTGTGGAGTTCAAGACCACCATCAAACCAACTCAGAGGTAAGTCAAACTGTTTTTGCATATATATGTAATTAACATATTTATTTTTTAGATTTTGAGTATACAGTGGAGGAAATAATTATTTGACCCCTCACTGATTTTGTAAGTTTGTACAAAAAAATGAAAAAGTCTCAGAACAGTATCATTCACTGGTAGTTTATTGTAACAGTGCAGATAGCACATCAAAGGAAATCTAAAAATAACTTTAAATAAAAGATCCCTGATTTGCATTTCATTGAGTGAAAATTTTTGAACCCTCTAACAAAAAAATCTTTAACTTGGTGGAAAACCCTTTTTTTTGCAAGCACGAGGACAAACGTTTCTTGTACTTGATGACAAGTTTTTTGCGCACATTTTTGGAGGATGTTGGTCACTCCTCTTGCAGATCACTCTAAATCCCTAGCAGGGGTTTGAATTAAGTTGCAAGGTCCGAGTAAAAAATTTTCTTTTCTTCCACCAAAGGTCCGACCACCCATTTGTATGTCAATTCCATATATATCTTAAATGTCAAAAATAAACACGCTACATTACTGCTGCCTTTACAATTATTTATTTACAAACACACATCTAACCCCCCCATGTAATCATTATTCCCTCCCGCCATTCTGCCATGTTACAACCCCCCCCCCCCACACACACACACTTGACCCTCCCATGAATCATTCCCTCCCCATTCTGCCATGTTACAACCCCCCCCCCCCACACATTTGACTCCCCCATGAATCATTCCCTCCCGCCATTCTGCCATGTTATCAAACCCCCCACACACACCACTGACCCCCCATGAATCATTCCCTCCCTCATTCTGCCTTGTTACAACCCCCCCCCCACACACACACTTGCCCCCCCTGAATCATTCCCCCCCCCCCATTCTGCCATGTAAAACGTCCCCCCACCACACTAACTTGACCCCCCATGAATCAGTACCTCCCCATTCTGCCATGTTACAAACCCCCCACACACACACACTTGACCCCCCAATGAATCATACCTCCCTCATTCTGCCTGTGTTACAACCCCCCCCCCCCACACACACACACTTGACCCCCCCGTGAATCTCCATCCCGCCATTCTGCCATGTTAAAACGTCTCCCCCACACATCCTTGACCCCCCCATGAATCATTACCTCCCCCATTCTGCCATGTTACAAACCCCCCACACCACACTTGACCCCCCATGAATCATTCCCTCCCTCTCATTCCTGCGCCTGTTACAACCAACCCCCCCCCCCCCCCCAACCCCCCCCCCCCCCCCCACACACACACACTTGACCCCCCCCCCTGAATCCTTCCCTCCCCCCTCTGCCATGTTAAAAAAACGTCCCCCCCCACACACACTTGACCCCCCCATGATCATTCCCTCCCCCATTCTGCCATGTTACCAACCCCACCCCCCACACACCACACTTGACCCCCCCATGAATCATCCCTCCCCCCATTCACCATTTACAACCCCCCCCCCCCCCCCCCCACACCATTTTGACCCCCCCGAACATTCCCTTCCCTCGCCTTTCTGCCCCATGTTAAAATTTATTTTTATTGGTCAAACCCAAGCTCTGGCAATCCCAAAACAATGGCACGGATCGGCCCTGAGGGCGTGGAGTTTGAACACAGTGTCACTAATACTGTCATGTACATACATAAAGCACAGTGTCACTGATAGTGTGTGTTGTGTACATACATAGAAGCACAGTGTCACTGATAGCTGTCAGTGTACATACAAGAAGCACAGTGTCACTGATAGATGTCAGTGTACCTACATGAAGCACAGTGTCACTATAGATGTGTGTGTACATACATAGAAGCACAGCGGTCATGAATATGTTCAGTGTACATACTAGAAGCACAGTGTCACTGATATAGTTTCAGTGTACATACATAGAAGCACAGTGTCACTGAATATGTCAGTGTACATACATAGAAGCACAGTGTCACTGAATAGTTGTTGGTTCATACTGAAGCACAGTGTCACTGATAAGATGGGTGTGTACATACATAGAACACAGTATCACTGATAGATGTCAGTTTACATACATAGAAGCACAGTGTCACTGATGATGTCGGTGTACATACATGAAGCACAGTGTCACTGATAGCTGTCGGTGTACATCATGTCAGCGTGTATGTAGTACATGGACGCGGTCAGCTCTCTAGTCACGTCTGGCTGTACAGAAGGATCGTCTCCGTCATACGTACGACTCACCCTGATTCCCGGACTCCCCGGCCCCCTGAGCAGCCTCTGCACTGCCGGGGTGGAAACCACAACACCCGTGGGGGCGGGGGCTACCCTGTCCTCAACCAGGCGCCTGCGCTTATTGGTCTCTGGCAGACCCATGAGCTGGCGTCCCCTGTTGGGCCGCGCCCACACTGTCAGCTCTCTGACACGCCTCCCTGCTGCCGGGGGAGTGTGCTAGCATGATGGGGTCCGCTGTCAGTGATCAGAGACATAGCCGCCTGCGGAACCTGACGGCCACCCGCGTCCGGACAGGAGAGGGCCAGGTCCGGATCCGGACCGCGGTCCGCCATTTAGTGACCCCTGCCCTAAGGTTTCGAGGCTTTCTCTGTGCAACTCTGAGCTTGAGCTCCCTCCATAGGTTTTCTATTGGATTAAGGTCCGGGAGACTGACTAGGCCACTCCATGACCTTATGTGCTTCCTCCTTGAGCCACTCCTTTGTGCCTTTGCTGTTTTTTGGGGTCATTGTCGTGTGGAACAACCCATCCACTACCCATTTTCAGTTTCCTGGCAGAGGGAAGGAGATTGTCGCTCAGGATTTCACGATACTGGCTCCGTCCATTTTCCCGTTAATGCGATTAAGTTGTCTGTGCCCTTAGCAGAAAACACCCCCAAGCAAAATGTTTCCACCCCCATGCTTGACGGTGGGATGGTGTTTTGGGGGCATAGGCAGCATTTTTCTCTCTCCAAACACAGCGAGTTGAGTTAATGCCAAAGAGCTCTATTTTGGTCTCATCAGACCACAGCCTTCTCCCAGTCACTCTCTGAATCATTCAGGTGTTCATTGGCAAACTTCAGACGGCCTGCACATGTGCCTTCTTGAGAGGGGGACCTTGCGAGCCCTGCAGGATTTTTAACCATTGCTGTTGTAATGTGTTTCCAATGGTTTTCTTGGTGACTGTGGTCCCTGCTAATTTGAGGTCATTAACTAACTCCTCCCTGTAGTTCTAGGATGATTTTTCACCTTTCTCAAACCATTGACACCCCACGAGGTGAGATCTTGCTGGGAGCCCCAGAGCAAGTGGATTGATGGTCATTTTGTGCTCCTTCCTTTCGAACCATCGCACCAACAGTTGTCACCCTTCTCTCCCGCTTCTTGCTAATGGTTTTTAGCCCATTCCAGCCTTGTGCAGTCTACAATTTTGTCGCTGACATCCTTGGACACTCTTTGGTCTTTCCCATGTTAGAGAGTTTGGAGTCTGCTTGATTGATTGATTCTGTGGACAGGGTCTTTTATACAGGTGACTAGTTAAGACAGGTGTCCTTAATGAGGGTGACTAATTGAGTAGAAGTGTCTAACTACTCTGTGGGATCCAGAACTCTTAATGGTTGGTAGGGGTTCAAAAACTTTTTCACTCAAATGCAAATCAGTTGCTATCTTTTATAAAGTAATTTTTCGATTTTCCTTTGATGTGCTATCTGCCACTGTTACAATAAACCTACCATTGAAATGATACTGTTCTGAGACTTTTCATTTCTTTGTCATTGGACAAACTTACAAAATCAGTGAGGGGACGTTGGATATCCACTGTATATCCAACGTTCCCTCAAAGACATGTTTTGGTAGGTTTTCTGTTCAGTGAAATATTTGGCTAGGCTTCATAAATTATTGATGAGTTGACACAGCGTAAGGTGGTTATGGCTTGGAAAAAGCGCAGACAACAGTTGATAAATACCTCAACGCTTTGCCTTTTTGTTTAATTACCCGTCAAGCTTTACCAGCAGTTACTTTAGGATTATGATTAATAAGTATTACCCCATATGTTTTCTGTGCGCTGGAGTCTTATAATGCTTGCGTTCTTCCTCACCGTACTTATCAGATTTCTCGTTTCCAGGTCTAGTGAATAAAATACTGTAACTGTGTGCCTGTGATAGCAGCCTTTTATCTGCTTAAACACAGTGAGTGTTAAAGGTTAAAATACTCAACTGTTACCGTGGCAATTTTTTCCCGTCTTGTTCACTTCGAAAAAAATATGCTTCACCATGGATAATATATGCAAATACCTTGTAGACCTTACCCTGTTTTATAGACTTCTGTGAGATAAATAGTTCTTCATTAATAAAAGAATGTTGTTAATATGCTTATTAAGGAAGGTTCATGAGCTATCCTCTCCCTTGGCATAATTAACGTTGTTTGAGGTATGAGTAGATTGATATACGGCTATTTGTTTGGCTTGAATTATGGATGCATAGAATGTATAATTCACTCATTAGGGTGAATTCCATATTCTTTCCAAAGGGAGGCCACTGAAAATAGAAGCTAGTGTGCGTTTTAATTTACTTAGACAAAAGCAAAATGTGAGGCCAACTCTCTGAAGAGCAGCATGCGATTGGTTGAGTTTTAGCGCATAGGATAGACAATAGTTTCAGTGAGTTTATTATACAGAATGAAAACACATCAGTGCCAGAATTTATTGATAGCTTGAAGTAAACCTGTTACAAACATGGGCAATTGAAGTTGAAGATAGTAAAAAAACAAACAGAAAAGCAGAGCTGACCATTAGTGATAAACTTTGGATCAGTAGATCCAAAAATACAGGTAGCTGAAATTATATTATTATAATTGGAGATGGTTGGCAAATGTTCACTTAGCTTCACCTTGCTAATTTTGTGAGTTATTTGCAAAACTTCTGAAGATGGCATGATCACCACAATTGTTGGGAAGCGCTATGGCAACATTACGTAAAAAAAATGCTCTGGCACATGTTTTCCCATAAAAAAGTTCAAAGTCAAGTTGAATTTCAACTTAGTTTTGAACCTATTTTTATGTGCTGGATACAGGGGTCAGCATGTATGTTGGTGGTAAACAATGCAGCATGTAAAGTTTAAAAGAGCCCAAAGACAGGATATAAAAGGTGGGTGTGTGTGGCCCTCTTTACCAGTTTTATTTTGCGATTCTTGCTATTTTCTTCCACTGGAGTTGCTGCATAGTGAAGGCTCCCCCTCTCCTGTTTTAGGCAAGTGTCCCATTGATTTTGGCAGAGGTAGGCTCAGGAGGCAGATGCGTGTCTGGGCCCCCTCTGTTATACATCACTTCCTCCCCTCTAGGTACCCACCCTCCTACCCTCAGTGCTGCTAGCTAACTTACCACCATCTGAGATGCTCACTCACAAATTAACTTTATTATATCCAACAAGGATTTTTCTCTTTCAGCAGTTATTGCTTGTGGGAAGAGAGCATCCAATAATTAGTATATTACAATTTCTTTCTCAGCAGTGACATTAAACACTGTTTCACTCTACATCTCTAATCACTTATATCCTTGCAATTACTTTCACTGGTGTGCAAAACATTTGACTTGCTCATCCAAAAATTTTATTTTCTATTTCATAATAAAACGGTCAGTGATTGGCTGTTATTAATGTAGAGTCTTGTTTGCTCTCCCACTAGTTACGTGAACACACTCTGCAGGTTGATATTACCTCTGCTAGGATGCTAGGTATGCTCAGAGCATACTCACATCTCCCACACAGTTCTCAAAAGCGTGTTCGCATTTACTTTTTTTTTGGAAGTCACGTGACAGCTTTCATACTGAATACAGTAGTAACTTTATAAATCACTGCTTATGCCAGGGTCCTCCCATAAGTCAGGCCCTTAAAGTACAAGCATAGGGATATGAGTATCATAGTTAAAATGAATATAACAGTCGGTGCTTTTAAAAACAAATAGTGCTATTTCATTTTATCCTGCAATACTTCCATTATTATACAATGATCTGTGAAAAAGAAATGTCAGTTTGGACAGAATGAATGGGAGATCTGATCACTATTAAAAACTGGTGAGAACCATCAAGAATGTAAAGGGAGTCACTGTCCATGGTGTTCCTGGTTGGAGTCAAGAACTTGAGAATCCTCTAGTGATAATCATCGATTAATATGGCATTTTTATACTTATTTTGTGCTATGTTTATAAAGTCTTTTTAACAAGAACTCAATTGGTGTGCATTGGGTGTCTTAAGCTAGCCATACACGGCACGGATTCCCTGGCTGATCGATTCAGCACCCGATGGATTCCGGCGATTCCGCCGGCATCCACAGGTGAGAACGATCAGCCAATTAGGGAATCCGATCGTGGCAGCCCACCTTGTACGGCCGGATCCGTGTCCGATGGATCGCCTCCCTGACCGCAACGCCCCCTGATCAGAGCAGAATCGGACCCGAAAAGACCAACAGGTTGGTTCTTCCTCGGATCCGATTCTGTGCCCCCGATCCATCGGATGCGGTCGGACGGGCAAGGTGAGCTGCAGGGGATTCCGGCACGATGGATCCGCGTGCACGCGCCCGGAATCCATCGCGCCGGAATCCGGCACGAATCCGTGCCGTGTATGGCAGCCTTTAGAAGTCCCAACTGGATTTTATGTTATCTGGTACAGGGGGTATCCTACCATATAGTTCCGTTCTCAGCACCATCCAATCTTAAAAATATGTTAACATGGCTTGACCAACTTACACAAAAATGGATAGGTGTTTACTTGGCCTTTCACAATTGTAGCCTAAGTGTCTGAAACACAATTAAATGCTGAAATCACCTGACACCCAAGTATTTGTGTATGTAAGGTAAGGGCACACAGAGCAGTGAACGGCAACAACATGTGGAGCTACAGGCCTTATGATGACCTGCTAAGGATGGTCAAGAGAAGTCACAATAAAATGACTTCACATAAAATACAGTATCTCACTGTGCTCACAATGTTATGGACTGGTTGCCACCTATGGTGACATGCATTTTCATGTGAACAGTCCTATTGGATTATATTGTGAACTTTGTGCGCATACTTAACACATGTTAAATGTATAGGTGTGAACCAAGCATTTGGGTTGCCAGCAAGAAGACAAAAAATAAGGCAAAAAATAAAAGTGGGTATTTTTTGTTGCCGGGCTAAAACAAGATGTATGTTTTGAACTAGTTTTAAACTATATAATATGTCAGCTGTCTTTACTGACCTCTTTGTTTGAATATGCTAGTTCCTTGGCTTTTATGATGATGCATTGTAATCTGATACTAAGAATACATTATTATTATTATAGTTTATTTATATAGCACCAAAATACGCAGCTCTGTGTCTTATGACTAGTGATGGCCGAACTGCCCGCAAGGCGGACAGTTCGGCTGCGAACAAGCATGTTCGCACTCCTTCTCGCCAGCGGACAGTACGGGTGTTCGACCCGCCCTGTTCGCCGGCGAGAAGGAGCCCTCTATTCTTCCTCCGGTGGGATCATAAGCAGCGAGATCCCGCCGCAGGAAGAATCTTTTCACTGAAGACCGGGTAGAGAACCCGGTCTTTCAGTGAAAAAACCGGCTTGCAAAGCCGGATGTGACGTCAGTGACGTCACATCCGGTTAGCACACCAGGAACTATCCTAGAGGCGGGGAATTTGAATCTGTCCGCGGACGGCGGACTTTTTTAAAAGTCCGCTCCGCCCGTTCGCGGACAGACATGGCCGAAGTTCAGGCATCACTACTTATGACACAGGAGGAGTAGAGGACCCTGCCCGATCAGGCTTACAATCTTATAGGTGGAGGAACAGATGTTACAATTATGATACTTTATTATCTCTGTTCTTTAATACATTCAGTCACATTCAGCCAGGCAACTGTTATTTTCAGAAGGATAGCACCCTTTTTTTTCCTTAATGGCCAAAATTTAAGAAATATAATATTCAGATGTTGAAAAATATTTCTATGTCTCATAATTCCCTGGGGAAGTTTGTGGGAAGAGTTGACTATGGTAGAATTGTATAGCTATTTTTAGTTGCTTCACCATTAATGAATGTGCAGTACTATCTCTGTGCTTTGCACAGGCTCACTGTTTGTGTGTGTAATTGGCAGGTGGTTCTGTGTGACCTCTATAATAAAGAGTAATGTCTTCTGTAGCCCAAATATGAAGTTTGTATTATATTCCTTAAACTCTTAGTTCCTCATTTTATTACTTCCTATGTAAGTAGCTACAAGATGACAATGTTACTAAATTCCTGCAGAGTTGGGTGTTGCATGCCTATCTTATATAGAGAACATATATTATTCATCATATAGAGCACTAGACTAGATAGACTCTGCGTGAAACACAAAGGCAAACAGATTGTGATTATAACTTTCCCGTCATATGGTATGCCTGATTACTCTTCAGGGAAACATACGTAGTTATTTGTGCTGACAGTCTGAAGGAAAGCTTGTTGGTATGGGACCAATCCTCCTAATCTCCTGCTCCCTGGGGACAGGTTGTGTACTTATGTATGAGAAAGGTGCTTTCTCATGCATGACAGCTGTTGGATTGCTGTACCTCTGGTGGCCTAACATGCACTTCTTCCAATAAGTTGTTCATGGCTGACATATTTAAAGTCAGGCTGGACTATTCAACCTGAACATATAAGAAAATAATGTTTAAGAACAAAATTCTTTCAGTGAAAACCATGTGATGTAGAGATCCAGAAATATAAAATGAATTCTATAATATACCATTTTTTACTGTTACTACACCTTACCTTTCCATCTCCTGTCTGGTTGGTCCTAAAGCTAGCTGTGCGCCTCAAAATGAAGCAAAACTAGCTATCAACATTAACCAATGCAGAACACCAACAATACAATGTGAGACTAAATGGAGACAGGACCTAATGGAGGATGCAGGCACGTTTTGTCTGTGTTTTCGGATTCATTAGTGTTGTTATTATAATGTGTTGATAACCAGTCCCATTTACTCCTATGGGCATTGCTTTCCATTGGATTCCGTTTTGATTGCCATGAGGTGTCCCAGTGTGGGCAATAACACACCTGTGGTTACCAGTGGGTCATGTTTGCCACTGCCAAAATCCCCACATTCGCCAGTAGTAAAACATGGGGATTTCAATACAGTGGAGACTAGGTCATACAAAGATTATGTCCTTGCCAAGAGACCCTTGGTATGCAGCAGGGAGAGCAGTTATTCAAACACACATGAATGCATGCAGTTAGGGTGTAGCGAATTCTGAAAACATATATTGAGTATAAAAGAGGACTAAAACACAATCCCATCTAGGAGATTGGTGGAATTTAAAGAACTAGTTGTTCACAACCAAAAGGAATGACAGAAAATGTTCCATGAGACCTTGACCTACTCTGGTTCCAATGGATGGATGAAGACCTTTTTGTTGGTTTGTTAGTTGTATACCATATGTACTGCAGAAGGTGCTTACTAATTTATCATCTCTTTCAGGCCTTTTGTACTTACCTGCTTGTATAGCAATGGATCACATAAGTTTAACGCATTCATTGAAGACATGCAGAGGTTTTTCTCTACATGAAAGCATTCATTCAGGGAGCAAAACTGCATTACCCAGAAATATACATTTACTCAACAATATTGGTGCAACATGCTGAATTCTAGTTTTGTCCAGAGATGTTCAAGATGTTTTATTTTTCATGTTAAGGTCTGTAAAGGTACCTTCTCTGGCCACTGGATGTCACAATCCATCTGAACAAAACTGAAGATTTTTATCTACAGGAACAGAACATTTCTGAAATCCATCTAGAGAACCAAAATGTAACCATGAAAATTGCATTGTCGAGACAAAATAGCATTTTAGAACACATTTAAAAAGGTTATTTGTATTGTATTGTATATTGTATAATAAATAGTTATATATGAACTTTACAAGACTTTCACACATTCTGTTATATTTACCAATATTTCTTTAATATATATTTTTTTAAAATTTTGTGTCGGACCACATTATATTTGTATTACCGTGCTTCCATTGTGCTTGGGAATACGTTCACCTTTATTTAGCCTTGTAAATATGGCAAACTAGTGTTTATATATTAATCTTTCAATCACATTCAATGCAATTCCTTGGTTTTTCATTCCCTTTACATAAATTTAAATGTATTTAAAGTAAACATAGCTACAACATATTGCTAAACTTAAGGTAACCCTTAATTTGCAAGCTAAATAGTATCTGCTTAATAGTTAATGACCCCCGCAGACTTGATTAAAAGTAAAGAGGAAACAAAATCTGCATACTACATATAATAGCAAATATATATCTTTTTGTATTTATTAAAAATGGAACTATACATAGAAAAAATATTTTTAAATATTCTTTTATATGGTGATGGTCATATATATGTGCAAAACATCAGAAAAATCTATAGTTTCCTTTTCAAATATATGAGGATAGGTGAAGAAAGTTAATTAATAACTAAGCAGATGCTTCGATTTCTCTAGTAATTCTTCCAATCTCTACAACATGTTATTCAAATAGACCGAAGTTAGTCCGCAACATTTGGATATTGTAAGAAACAGATTTCGCAGTTTTAACTTCCCATTCAATTAACAATCCAATAAAATGATTTAACCTCAGTAGACTGATTGTAAGTAACAGATTTTCTGCTCCTCTCAGACATTAATCAATAAATGTCTGTGCGCTTGCTCCAAAATTCAAAAGATCGAATTAACTACTCAATCCAACAGAAGAATCGATGTCCAGATTTACACAGTTCCCTAGATGGGAAGATTTCCCTCCCATACGGTTCTTGTGACACTTAACTTTCAGATTTTACCTTGTGACAATAGTCAACAGCACAAGCAGTGTGACTATTACTGTTGTGCTTTGCCAGTTTTTTTCTTGTGGTAATAGACCTAGTTGTTATTTTTTGGAGAAATGCTTATATATATATTTATTTTTGTATATTTTTTCTATGGCTTCTATTATATTATCCTATTGTGATTTTTTTCTGTTACAGCCCGGTTATGCTTTATACCATTTCAACCGAAAACTGACCTTCGAGCCAAAGGTGACAATTAATGCCCGTATTGTGGTAGTGGGAGCTTCTGATGTTGGAATATCTTTTTTGGAATCGCTTGTTTTTTGGTAAGATTTCTGCTATAACATTTCAGCTTTAGTCAGATATAGTGGCACATTGGGAACCCCCAAGTGGGGACACACACTGATATCATTATTATTGTTGTGTGATTCATTTGTGCCCAGGTAAAAAAAAAAACATTTATGCATAGATGATGCCAGTCAGTATGGTTTGCCTGGCTCCATAGAAACCAGGGCACCAAGAATGGGCACCAGAGAGTCCAGCTGCGCATGATGCACAGTCCATTGTTGTCCCCTCTATCCCCATAGTAGTGCAAAAACACATGATTAAAGTAATACAGTGGGTTTAAATAGAAATAAAAGAACATAAATAAAATAGACATAGTGCTCACATGTCAGTGGTTCACATCCTGGAAACTTGCTACACAGAAACAAACATACTTACAGTGTATAGTGCAGAACCCTCCAAATCTGTCAGATTGCCAGGGCATCTCCTGTGCACAGCCCTCTTTAGATCACCCCACAGATTTTCAATCGGATTTAGGTCTGGGCTCTGGCTGAGCCATTCCAAAACTTTAATCTTATTCTGGTGAAGCCATTACTTGTTGATTTGGATGTATGCTTTGGGTCGTTGTCATGCTGGTTTCAGCTTTCTACCATAAGACTGAATGTTTTGTGCGAATATTGACTGTATTGACTAGTATTTGGAACTGTTCATAATTCCCTCTATTTTAACTTAGGCTTCAGTTCCAGCTTAAGAAAAACAGCTCCAAAGCATGATGCTGCCATCACCATGCCACTGTGGGTATGGTGTTCTTTTGGCGATGTGCAGTATTGTTTTTGCGCCAAACATATCTTTTGGAATTATAGCCAAAAATTTACCCTTGGTTTAATCAGACCATAATACCTTTTCCCACATGCTTTTGGGAGACTTCCAATGTGTTTTTGCACAATGTAGCTTGGCCTGGCTTGGATGAAGAAAAGGCTTTCATCTTGCCACTCTACCCCATAGCCCATAGCCCAGAAGAATATATGTTCCCTGAACTTCTGGGTCCCTCGAGCCAATCAGGTCTCTAGAGTCAGCATTGTGTATGACCCCTGCTTCAGACTCTTTGGATTAACCTCTGGATACTGTGTTTGGTTGGACCGATCTGTGTATGACTCCTGTTTGCCTTTGGACTACTCCCCTGAGTGTAGATCAGTGATCCCTCTGAATTTCATTTTATCTTTGTCTCATTTTTGTTCAGCACTGTACCTTCCTCGCTTTTTATATTCTTAGTGCCAGCTACTTAGGTACTGGCGAACCGAAGCCACTTCTAGGTGCACACCTACTATCACTGCAGCTGAATACAATTTTGCTTGCTCGACTACCCTTGGTGGAGGGTACCGATTGCTTCAATTAGTTGCTGCTTGCTGCTGTCCGCCTGTTCGCAGGCAGATTCAAATTAAATCCAAAAAACTCATAGTTCCAGGTTACAATAGCCGGATGTGACGTCACTGACCGTCACCAGCTTCATGCCTGTTCTTCTAGTGAAAAGATTCTTCCTCTGGCAGGATCTCGCTGCTTCTGATCCCACCGGAGGAAGAATAGAGAGCTGCTTCTCGCAGGGCCGGTCAAACTCCCATACTGCTTGCCGGCGAGAAGAAGGGGAAACATCCATGTTCGCGTCCGAACTGTCCACCTTGCGAGCAGTTCGGCCATCACTAATTGCTAGTTATAATGATAAAGGTCTGCTTGCATGCGCCAAATTCTGATTGGATAAAATCTATTGAAACACCTAAAAAAAACATCAGATACTCATTGACTAAATCTTTCCAACCTGACTGATCATGGCTTTTTCAATTATGTTCAAATTCAAAATCACTTTTGGTTGATTGATTCAGTTGAAAAGGAACTGATTTTCAAACAACTGATCGATTTTTTTTAAGTCGATCAAACTGAAAAATCAACCCATGCAGGGCCAGCTTTTCTCATGAGGTTTGACTTGCTTATTTTACATACTGTACAGTAAACAGTGAAAAGGCTGTCAATCTTACTAGCTTTCAGTTAGTTAGTTGTTCATATTTGCAGATTTTTGATCACATCATCACCTTGCTCTGTGAACCAGTTCATATTCTTATATTAGTGTTTCTGCTTACTGACTTCCATGGCAAAGTTTACTTCTGTTTAATAAGTAATATGTAATGTGTGTTACCTGCAGACACAGTTCAGTAACTATTGTCTGCCATTATGTTGACCTTAATTTAATGAATTGGGGTTTTGTTTTTTAAGGTGAATACACTACGTGCTGGCAGTATAACCCTCCCTGGCTACTATGGCCATGTCGACAGATGGCCAAATTTAGATGTTTAGCACTATTACACTTCTATGCAACATGTAATTGCATCTACCATACTAGTCCTTTAATATTCAAGAGGATATTTTATCTGCCAACCTTAGAAGTCATGTAGGTTGCCCTAATGCTCAAATTACATCTCAAACAATTCATGTATGCATAGGTGCCTTCATAACTGCAGTGATTTAATCTTACACTGTTTGGAATACTAATTAAATTTTGAGCCAGATCATGTATGAGGTAACCAGAGATTTCAGGTCCAAGTGGTTGTCCAAGAAAACCCAACTACACTGCTCAAAAAATAAAGGGAACACTAAAATAAGACATCCTAGATCTAAATCAATTATATATTCTTATTAAATACTGACAACAAAATTACACATAAATGATCAATGGAATTCAAATTTATCAACCCATGGAGGTCTGAATTTGAAGTCACACTCAAAATTTATGTGAAAAAAACACTACAGGCTGATCCAACTTTTGATTTGATGAATTGATGTAATGTCCTTAAAACAAGCCAAAATAAGGCTCAGTAGTGTGTGTGGCCTCCGCGTGACTGTATGACCTCCCCACAATGCCTGGGCATGCTCCGGATGAGGTGGTAGATGGTCTCCTGAAGGATCTCCCACACCTGGACTAAAGCATACAACATTTGCTGTGTCTGTCAGTGTAGTGTCCAGAACTGGGAGGCACTACCAGGAGGCCAGTACATCAGGAAACATGGAGGAGGCCATAAGAGGGCAACAACCCAGCATCAGGAATGCTATGTCCGCCTTTGTGCAAGGGAGAACAGGAGGAGCACTGCCATAGCCCTGCAAAATGACCTCCAGCAGGCCACAAATGTGCATGTGTCTGCTCAAATGGTCAGAACAGACTCCATGAGGGCGGTATGAGGACCAGACATCAACAGGTGGTGGTTGTGCTTACAGCCCAACACCGTGCAGGACATTTGGCATTTGCTAGAGAATGCCAAGATTGGCAAATTCGTCACTGGCACCCTGTGCTCTTCACAGATAAAACCAGGTTCACACTGAACTCTTGACAGTCTGGAGACACCATGGAGAACGTTCTGCTGCCTGCAACATCCTCCAGCATGACCGGTTTGGCAGTGTTGGTGTGGGTGGCATTTCTTTGTGCTCAACATGGTTTACCGAGATGAGATCCTTAGACCCCATGTGGGACCATATGCTTCTGCGGTTAAGCCCTGGGTTCCTCCTAATGCAAGAAAATTCTTGACAATTCTAGACCTCATGTGGCTGGAGTGTGTCAGCAGTTCTTGCAAGACGAAGGCACGACGATGCCATGGACTGGCCCACCCGTTCTCCAGACCTGAATCCAACTGAGCATCTTGGACATCATATCTGACTAACGCCATGATGCACCACAGACTTTCCAGGACTTGGGGGATGCTTTAGTCCAGGTTTGGTAGGAGATCCCTCAGGAGACCATCCACCACCTCATTAGGAGCATGCCCAGGCATTGTGGGGAGGTCATACAATCACGCGGAGGCCACACAAACTACTGAGACTCATTTCGACTTGTTTTAAGGACATTACATCAAAGTTGTATCAGCCTGTAGTCTTTTTTCCACTTTAATTTTGAGTGTGGCCACATTCTCCATGGGATGATAAATTTATGATTTCCATTTATAATTTTTGTATGATTTTGTTGTCAGCACATTTAACTACCTAAATAACAAAGTATTTAATAGGAATATTTCAATTATTCAGATCTAGGATGTCTTATTTTTGTGTTCCCTATTTTTTTGAGCAGCAAACCAGGGAAAGCAAGGCCAAGGCTGTTCACCTGCAGTTGTAGGCAGATGTGGCCAGTATACACAACAACATCAGGTAGTACCAATTATTAATGTTAGTAGTAGGAATGTACAGCTGCCACCTTGCCTATGGGTGCCATCCTGGCAATATCTTTATATTCTTCTATCATCATGTTAACTTGATGTAGACATTCCTTTAATGCATGTGTATTTATAATATAACTGTGTTCAGGCTTGTGTTGTATAATATAAAGTCAACAGAATAGATTTTTTCCATTTTTTCCGTTTTAATTATGTATGAATTACCCAAATGAAAGCAAGACTTTGTTGACTCTAATTCAAAGCAAACACTTTTCGACTGGGCAAGAGGGGCGTTTGTAAAGAAAAAGATGAAACAAATATGCTATTAATTTATATACCGTAGTTACCAAATATACCTGCTTCTCCTGGATCCGAAACTCACCATATAGGAAAGAAGGCAAATAACAGCCTTAAAACGTGCACAACAAAATCACTATTGCCAGCTTTCATATTTCTTTATTGAAAGGTTGCTTTAATAATGTAATATATTCATGGATCCTAAAGACTGACTCTGAGCAAGCTATGGCATTCAATTATTTGCATACATTAGTTTTAACAAGCATTGAGGATTGTTTTAGGAAACTCTTTGTTTGATTGCAGCCACACTGACATTATTTCTCCTAAGATTCTGAAAGATAAAATCCCAAAAGCCTCTCATCTTAGTAGAGAATTCTATTGTGTTATGTACAGTCTGTATTTTGTTTTGTAATTTAATCTGCAATTTTAATGGTGGCCATGGAAAGTGGGAACAAGAAAAGTGCTGACTCTGCATCTCAGTTGATATATGTTAAAATGTAGGGTTAACTAAAGTTTTAATTTAGCAATTTATAAAACTTGATACGAGAAAAGTATGTAAGTTGTTATTGCTGACTTATTCTTTTGACAGTGTTACTAATTTGGATTTTATACTGATCCTTAGTATTTAATTTTATTGATTTTCTGAGATCACCAAGATTTTCAGCATATAAACACCCAAAAGGGATGAAGCTTCTGTATCAGAATGAAAAAAAGCTATCATTTCCATATAGCTGAGCTTTCAGTAGATATATAAGGCACACATTAAATCAGCTCTGTATTCTTCAATACATCATGCAGTGATGTAACTGCAAGTTGTGTAAAAATGTCTGCCAGAGTGTAAAAGGATACCATCTGTGCTGGGGAACTACAAGTCTTCATATTCTCTACACAGCTTAATAGTTGGTTTATAGATGTGGTTGTGAGTTTCCCAAACAAAAAATTACTTATGGAGGTGCCTGTTATTTGTACATAATTCCTTCGTTTATTATTTTAAGGAAGACTAAAACAACACTAGAAATATGATAAAAATTGTGATAAAAAGCTGGTTAATGTTTAGTTTGAAGTTCAAATGATTTGGTTTGTAAGTTTAATATATAGTACATTTACAAGGGACTTGACTTATGACCAACTCTTTACAACCTAACTTTTCCCTTTTACAACCAATGATTTAAATGTTACTTTTACTTTCAACCACTTTTTTTAAATTACAATAAAAGGGCAAAATGTGTTTCCCCTTATGCAGTAGTAGCAACAAAGTGCCAGTTAGAAAAGATAGACGGAATGAAGAAATAGAAGGTAAAGAAAGCAATCATAATTGAAAAGACGAATGAAATTGAGAAGAAATATGAGAGTATTTGACTGATCTTACTAGTATATCATGTCATAATGTATATAATCATCATCATCTCGCCAAACTACCAAAGTCTACTCGCATTCTTGATGTTCTTATGAAAGGGGGCTCTCCTTCCAAACCACCTTCCATGTCATCCTCTCTTCTTGAAAGCCAAAGATGTCACCTTGAATGGTGATTACACATTGCTGTTTGGTAGGCTAGCCACATTTACCCCTTTTGTGAGAACACCAGGAAAATTATTTACACATATACACAATGCTTTTTTTTTATTACGAAAATGTTAGGTAAGTTGGGCTCTGAGGGATTCGGAATGGTCTATGGGTATTTTCATTATTTCACTTCAGGAAAAATTATCTTGACTTACAACCAACTTGATTTACGAACAGCCTTAGGAAACAAATTAAGTTCTCAGGTCACTATAAAAGTGTGTCATTCATCTTAACTATCATGCTTTTATAACAATAAAATACATAATATTATAAAAATATAAGTCATGTATTTTGTTATATATTTTAGTATACCCTTAAGGGTGAATCTACACAAGTGGTTGTGGGTTTTGTGATCTACTGTTGGCAGTCTGTAGAGCCCCCTTGTAAATTTAGTTAAGTTTTCCATTTTTAACCTAGCTCACGATCACCCTGTGTTCAGCTTGGGGTAAAGTTGTTTTACAAAACCATTTCACCCTGAGCATCACTTGGGGTTACTTACCACCCGTGGAGAGCAAGTGCAGATGTTCCGCATCTGTGAACTCAATGATTGTTCTGGGTTCCTCCTCTTTGGCGCTATCAGTGGGTTGCTTTTCCTCCTCACGACCCCTGGCATCATCAGTGACACCAGGTATGTGAATGAGGAAGTAGGACCAGATATCAGAGCAGATTTCTCTGTAATCTGTTTGATTGCCCATACTGCATTTAAAAAAAAATAATATCTATACAGTCCCAAAGTGGGAAGATTTAACAGTAATCAAAATTACTATGCTATGTGTCTCCATGCAGACAATATATTATTTTCCTCCTCAGCAATTACTTTTAAAAAAAATTTTTATAATTGTGTTCATAAGGAGATGTGAATATACTTAATATTGACCATCGCAGTCCAAAATTGGAGATCTTAGCAAAAAGCTTACAAATCAAATAACATCTTCCGGAAGTATATTGCAATAGGTGAATCTGGAGAGTTAAGGCTTTCCCCCACACATAAGTTGAGTGCATCGTAAATACAAATAATCCACAGCGGGGTTCTTTAGTGAAAACATGTTTTATTGTAAATATCTTTAAAGTGTAATGAAACTATAAAGAAAATCTCAGCTTGCCATTTATAAGTATGCCATTGACATGAGGAAAAATTTAGAAATTAAGCAAAGCATTATAAAAACATTTACTGGCAATTTGTATAATTTTGGAGCCACTTTTGCTGTACATTTCAAAGGTTTCTTTCACAACAAAATCCAGTGATTGAAGCAGTTTAACAGCCTTTAATCCTTTAAAGAGGTAAGTAATTTTCTTATAATTTTTGGGATGTAATTATTGTGAAAAGACCGTATCCATGGATACACAAGTAGATCTGCTATAATTTCTAATTTACCTTGGAATATAGCTATTTAATTAAGGCAGTGTATGCAAAAATGTAAGTGCTTGTTATAACAAAATACAAATTTTAGATTAAATAAGAAACTTGCATGCTGCTAGGACTGTGGTAACATAAGCTAGATTGTACACATACTGGCATGTTTGTGACTTCCATTCTATGCTAATCTGAAGAAGGTTTTCTCTGGGAGCCAGCTTTTAGTTTTATGCCTGCCATACACACCCCAATGGTGTGCATGCAGACTAGTCCCGATGTACACCGAGATTCAAACGTGATGACGTCATCACGTTTGCACCCCGGTGCATTATGGGGCCCCTTCAGTCGTCCTGCACCCTTTGTGTGCCGGCATTAGCTTCAATGAAGAAGCTAATGCGCTCGGCTCCCATCGGCCAGAGATTATCGGACATGTCCGTTCTCTGGCCGGCCGAGCAGTGGGGCGACAGGGATCTGTCTCCCCATGTGGGCACATGCCGATTAGCGGCCGCCGGTCAGATTAAAAATAGGCCGCTTATCGGCATGTGTATGGCTAGCATAAGGGTGGCTTTTCATAAGATATTGGAGTTTTTTATCTTTCCCATTCCTCCAGAAGGACAAGCACTAATATTGTGCAAGGGGGTCTGGCTCACAATCTCTCTTCTTTTTTTTTTTTAATCATTCAAATTCTCTCTTCTAACTCATCTCACATGATTTCAGTTGGAGTGAAGTCAGGTCTCTGTGCCAGACAGTCAAGATCTTCCACGCCAAACTCAACCTTCCATGTCTTTTTTACTGTGGTACAGTGTTTACTTAAATGTGAAAACTTGGTTTGTTGAAGCATCAAGATGACCCTGTAGTGTAATAAAGTGCCTATCCAAGGCCTGACAAAACCGGCCCTAACAAAAAGCAGTCGGGCAGGAAGCATTCTCCTGGCATCTAACAATTCCAGGGTTGTCCAAGCTGCCATAGAGAGAAACATTATTCATCATTGAACATGTTTCCACTTCCCAGTTTTCAGCTCCAAAAGTGAATTTCAATAACCTGACTTATTGCAAAGGTGACATTCTATGAAGGTACAAAGCTTGAATTATCCAAGCTCTTCTATTACAAATGTTTGTGAATGCAGGCTTCATGGTTGACTGAACATTTGCATGCAGGACACCAAATTCACTCTAATGCTGTCCCTACCGATGCCATTGTAATTGCTGCTTTAATAGTAACTACCAGAGGCTGAAATCAAGTCATTAGAGACCTCTGCTTCTAAAAATGTTAAGGTGGGTTTACACGTGTAGATTTTTTCTTCAATCAACTGCCAATTAGTTTTTTTGTTCAATGTCGTTGTCAAACATCATTCGTTCATTTATCGAATGTAACATTAAATTTTTTATCTTTGCATCCTGATGCTGCATGCTTGTTCAATGCTTGGCTCAAAAATTATTGCAGTTACTGAATTGGCATAGCAGCCAGGTAACTTACATTTTCAGAAACAGGATAAGTTCAGATTCCATATTTCTTTCAATGTAGGGTGTATTTCACAAAGCGAATGTGTATGTGAATGGTAGTATGGGTACTTACACATTTATAAAGTCATATGCTTTACAATTGTGCCATGTTTCTACTGGCTTTAGGACTGTAGAAGTCTCTAGAGTGCATACATAACAAAAAAAGTCCAATTATGTGACCTGTTAAATTCCTATGATTGGCTTTCCTCCAAAAAAGAACCAGCAGATAGAACCCCAAGGGGCGTCGTTAACAAAATAGTGTACCTTAATTTTTATAAGTGGACATTTATTCAAAGTTTATTCGCAAATTCGAGATCTCCTGTCCATAATAACGGTATTTGTAATGCGATTTATTGCAAAAGCAGTGTGTTGTCATGGCGACATCTAGTGGTAGAATGTGAAATTGCAGCTGCCGTGTAATCTTATGAAACAACACTCAGAAGTAATTTGCAAATTCTTCATGAAAATTGGCATTTGTACATGTGAATATTGCATGCGCAATGCATGGTATTTTCTCAAATATTCGAGATAATGAAGATAAAGCACTATATTTGAGATCTTCGCAAATTCTTGAAGTACCGGTATTCGCAATAGAAATTAGTGATTAGAATATTCAAGCTCAACACTTGTCACAATTAGAGATGGTCTAATTTGTTTCAAAAATTCGACAATTTTAGCGATTTCAAGTTAATTGCAAAGCCCCTGAAATCAATACCAAACTTGCTGGAGATGTAGAGAAGGGTTAGGGATATACTACAAAAAAGAACAAATAGTTTTTCCACAAATGATGTTTAAAGTCAAGTCAAAATTTAAAAAATCGGAATTTCGACTTTATTTTTTAACTTAATTTATGCAAAAATGACATGTGCTAGAGCAAAACTTTTTTTAAATGTTCTCACAGCCCTTCTCTTCATCTCCAGAAATGTTGGTGATGATATCATGTTCAGGGGCTTTGCAATCAGCTCACAAAGTTAGCAAGTCGAAAAATTCAACCATCTCTAGTCACAACCACTATAAATGGCTAAAGCCGACCATAGACGTGCCAATTCCCGGCCATAGTTGCGGGTGATCGACCGGACTGCGCACTCACGTCAAATGCATGGTGGTTGGTCACCCACAACTACGAGGGGTGCCTACCTTGAGGTTTCGGTTTTTGGGACTTTTTTTTGTAAGTTCAGATACCATATTTCTTTCAATGTCAGTATGGCTACTTACACATTTATAAAGTCATATGCTTCACAATTGTGCCTTGTTTCTACTGACTTTGGGACTGCAGAAGTTTCTAGAATGCATAAAAAACAAAATAAGTGAGAAGTCCAATTGTGTGACCTGTTAAATTCTTATGATTGGCTTTCCTCCAAAAATGAACCAGCAGAGAGAACCCCAAGGGGCGTCGTAAACAAAGTGGTGTACCCCAATTTGTATAAGTGAACAGACAGCAGTGTGCAAAATAAACAGTAGCAGAAGATATAATAGCAACATCTGTTCTATGGAAACCCGTTGTTTTCTTATTTTATTTCTTGGATAACAGTTTTGGAACCTTGAACATGACATTGCATATTCCATCATTTACCAGTGACTTTTGTTAATTAGAGTGATGTTTTCAACAGCATCTAAATTAACTCTGACTGCAGTGTCTTGTCTGCACCTCGGTTTAGCAGTTGGATTTAATCCTTCCCTTTGTATACAGGTGGAAGTAATGTAATTGCTTCTTGATAAGGGTAAATATCCTTTGTAATCCCTGATTGAAAATATCTTCTTAATCCATCCGGTACTGGAAGTAAGTTTCAAAGAGATGGAGAAATGTAATGTAAATACTATAGAGATAAGCAAAATGACATGAGCCTAGGAAGAGAAATAAAATAAAGTGACATTGCTCTATGCGGATTAAGGAATCTGATTGATCATTCATATGTGCGGAGGATTATTTTCACTGGAAATATGCTGATATCTTTGAAATGAGACCTCGTTTCTTTGAAAGCCGCATTTAAATATTGCTTTCTCCTAGCCCTCATCTGATCGCTGTTTTGTCTTTTTACATCCATCTCTTTCTCATGTCACTGTGCTTTTAATGCGTCTCAGTGTGTCGCTAGCTGTTCAATTATAGCTGATTAGCCATTGAGAAGCTGGAAAGGAAATTAATTATGAAACACTGAATTATGCAGTATAAATGGAAATATTATTATGAGTAGAAATCACACTGTCTTTCTGTGATGTGTCTGTTTCTCCCCCGATGGCCATTAAACCATTAGAACTGACAGGTGACATGTACGGTCTTGTCTATAAAATTGCATGAGCACATAGAGATGGAAATGTTATATTATTTAAAGACAATGGTACTTTGGCCTCTTTATCACCACCACTGATTCCTCTACAGTAAACGTGGGCAAACTAAGGCCCGGGGGCCAAAACTGGCCCTTTAATCTTTTCATTTGACCCTTTGTCAGCTGTCAAGACGCTCTTGCTGAAGATAACACCTAAAAGATAATTGTTTGGATTGTTTCCTAGAAGCCAAAGTTTGCTGCAATAGAATGTTTAAGCTCCTCTATAAGCTGAAGCTTCTTTTTTTTTTTTTATATCCTACCCTTGCTACGAGGACTTAGGACCCCTATGCCAGACAGTCCCTGCAGGCTATTGGTCCGGCCCCTGTGTCACATATAAAAACTCATTGTGGCCCACAAGTCAAAAAGTTTGCCCACCGCTGGTCTATAGCAATGTTCCCCAAAACATAGTACCATTGACTCGGCATTCTTATAGCACGTGATACCCACTAGGCGTTGAATTCCTCAGATATCCAGAATATCTTCAACCCTGCTGAAAAGGAGTGAGGTATAGCGCAAGGAGGCAACATGGGTTACCATTCTCTTGTAGAGAAGTTGGGATCCTATGTAAAGCCTGGGCATAGGATACAAAGCCTCTACATGAATTTAGGAATGCATTTCAGAGTTAACACAGGTACCTGCACAGGTACACTTCCTGATTCCTGAGGTGATCAAACAGGGATTTACCAACATGTCAGATTCCTGTTCGATTAATATTTCATTCAAGCAGGATTAAACGCTCAAAGTGGACCGCGTTTGATTCCCGAACGATCGCTCCTCATTCAAAATAATGGCGATCAAACAGGGATTTACCAACATGTTTGATCAACATTTGTTTGAGTGGGATCGCTCGAACAAGGGTTTTCGCATTGGAGGCCTGCGATCAATTGGGAATCTAATGAAAAAGTGATACCCACTAGGCGTTGAATTCCTCAGATATCCAGAATATCTTCAGGTCTGCTGAAAAGGACCATTCTCTTGTAGAGAAGTTGGGGTCCTATGTTAATCCTGGGCATAGCATACAAAGCCTCTACATGAATATAGGAATGCATTTCAGAGTTAACACAGGTACCTGCACAAGTACACTTCAGAACTGTTGTTACCTTGGAAAGTTTCTGAACCATGTCACAATTAGTAATGAGCAGCATAGGCAATATTTGGTATATACAGTTGATTACAATCAATCACCGATTTTCCTGACCCAAATTTTTTTTCTTTTTAAGCTTTAGATATCTCTGTCAGATATCCTTTAGGTCTACCAACAACTATGTAGTATAGGGTTCTCTATGATTGAACACAGGTAGACTTGACGGTTTAGAAAGTCCCTCATTTTACATGGGTTTGGTAAAACAAAAAGAGGAAATCTGACAGAGAGATCTCAATGTGTATGGGGGCCCTTAATCAGGGTACATTACAGGGTACAATACAGGGGATATTCGAGCCGTCTGATGTACCCTGCAGCAGCGTGATGACTTCATCACGCTGATGTCAGATATCGGCTGGCTGGGGAGAGATGGCTCTGCTCTCTCCCCGGCAGCTGAAGCTTTTCTTGGAGACCAGTGGTCTCTATGCAAAGCATCAGACATCGGCCGTAGTTACGGTCATGTCCGATAAAGCTGTTTTATCTATCTGACCCATATAATCTGCGCCCACCGCAGTTTTCGAGTGGGACAAATCAATCCCGCTCGAAAACAGTGGTGAGCGCAGATTACATGGGTCAGATAGATGGCCGTGACCCTGCTTTAATTAGATGCTTTGTACAGATTCACATCTTCAGGTTTGCACGCATTGACTCATAATTCATACACGCAGTCTACAGATTTATGTCTGTTTTTATTCTGGTGAATACCGGGTGTCGTAAATATTAGCAGAATTTACTCTGTGATAATATGCAATAATGACATATGCATTGTAAAATGTATGAGAACTCCTAAACGCCGGCTGCAGATCTATCGGAGGCTGACCAGTATAATGACAGTGCAGTGATAAGTTCTCTTATCTGGCTCAGCAATACACAATATCCTGTACATCTGTCCTCCCTGGCAATCTCCTGTCCAATGCTGGCTGTTTAATTAGGCATTTTATCTCTACATTTATCTGAGGACATCTGAAGCCTTCCACCATTGCCTGTCACTAATTAGTTGACTAATTAAGTAGTTAGTGCTTACTTGCTGATCACAGGGCTAAGAGGTAATAAATGGTTTGGGGGGTCTTTATTGTATGGTGCTATCTGTAGCCTCCTCTGCAGGCTGATAAAGCATCTCCCTGTGGCCTGTTTGTATTGTCCTAAGCGGCAAGCTGGACAGAAAACGACATTATTATGGCGGAGCACTTGCTACATGTTGTCGTTAACCTCTCATCACTCCAACGTTATTGGAACGTAAGTGAATAGAGCCCGGATCATGTGTGTAAATTGATTGGAGGAATTCTAGGCTGTTGCTACGGGGAAATATATCATTGACTGAATGGAAGAAGAGCTTCCATAACCAACCATGCTATATTAGTTTAATCTCTACTTATTGATCTAGTACATAGGTAAACACAAAGGTATAAACTTGCGTATATAGCTTATTGCTACATTGCATAAAATATAATTTGTTTAAAATAGTAGTCCCGTATTTGGCTCCAAATGACCCTCATACCATCTAGTTTTATTCATGTCAAGGAGGCAGAATGAAATAGCGATTGCTTTTGACAAGTTGGAATAAATTGTTTTGGGTTTTTTTTCAATTTAATTTTCTTTTTCAATTTTTAAAACCAGACATTTAGGTTTCCAGACATATTTTCCATCACATGTCCTATTGGTCAGCCAAGTTTTAATGATGAGCCAATTGGAGTAGGGTAAAGAGTGGGGAAACTCCACCTGCATGTGTTGAAGTACTGTCTATTCAGAAGAGCTTAGAATGTGGGGACATCAGAATGAAAGTTGGTATATGCAGTCATCTCTATGTATAAAGCACCCCATGCACTTTGTGTGCCAGCACTAAGGGTCCCCATACACCTTTAGATTTCTCTGTCAAATTCAGAGAAATCTAAAGGTGAATGGCCAGCTTTATGGAAGGTCTGTGTTTTCGGAGACAGCTGATCTACATTGCCTGTCTGCAGCAGCGGCTGTTCTCGTTCTGCTTATCCACCAGCCTGAGATTGACAAAATGTACTACGTTAACCTTCTGGCCAGTTGGTCAGCAGAACAAGAACAGCTGTTGCTGCAGACAGGTAATGTAGAACGGCTGTCTTCTTCTATGTGTTCTCGGCTCTGTCGGGTCCCTGTCAAAGGAATGTGCAGGGCAGCCGATGGAGCCTAAAAACAAATTGGAGACATACCCTGAAATCCCCATTCAAAAATACCCATTCAGGAATCGGCAATTGATCGGATTGGGAATGCAACACCACCTTGGGAATCCAATTTGTGGCTGATTTGAACATAAGGTGATCGCCAAAATGGAAATCAATCGATCAGAAAGGCTGCTGCATAGGGCTATGGGTCCATCGATGTACTCCGATTGCCAAACGATCGACCAAAAAAAACAACATGTAGGTTCATTGTCCGATCCGATTTTTTGGGTTCGATCATCCAGGGTGAGCAAAACCCGATTTATTGACGATCGAACTCGTGAACGCGCGCAGTAATCGTTCGGTCACAAATCGAGTGGAAAATCAACCTGTGTATGGCTGCCTTAAGTTCCTTAATCGCCTGAATGATCGGGTGAACATCTAAACGTGTATGGGGGGCTTTAAAACTGAGGTGACTTCCTTTTTTTAAATAAATTAAAAATTCAAATTTTTGCATT
>CM070035.1:133354692-133369550 GCA_036250615.1 Ptychadena robeensis
TTATTATGAATATAAAAAAAACATAAATATGAATACATACTGTTTTGAAATATTTCATACTGAATAAGTATTTTAGAGATTTTATCAAATAATACCTTTTATTATATATATAATTTTTTTTAAATGTAATTTTTTTTACAGAATTGTTTGTTTCCAACATTATTTGTTAAATGTCTTTGCTACAAATTATTCCATGGTCACCTGCTAATGTATTATAGCACAGCAAATTCTTTTAGAATGTGTATTTATGGCCACTTTTTACTAGGGGCAAAGGACTTCTTTTAGTTTATATAGCAAGAAAAGTCAGCTCCAGTATAAATCCTCCAAATCCCAGAGGAAGATGTCTTAGCCTATCAGGAGTGAGCTAAACTGACTTTTTAAGGGAGAGCAAAGACTGTGCAAGTACTATAAGTAACTAAAAAGGTTTTGATTTGATAAAAGCCATCAAAAATCAAAAAGAATAAGAACATTTTGTGATTGTGTCCTTATGTCATGTACCTACACAGAGTTATGAACAATCTCTTGTTCTCTCTGCTTTTGGAACGCCAACACAACAGGCTTAAACCACTAGAGGCCCTCCACCATATCAGCAGATGTCTAATTAATGCCTGCTGTCAGCTGCTAAAATGTCATTTACGGCTTTTCTCTCTTCCCAGCCACTCTTATAATGATAAAGATTACGCGCTGATGTCACTTCGATCCTGGGTTAATGTTGTGGTTGGTAAAATGACTGGCATAGACAGAGCTGCCAAGTTTGTGATTGTTTCCAATGACAGAAAAGTGCCTTATGACCATTTCATTCTTTGCACTGGACAACAATACCAGGTAGGACACAGCATGCAATTGTGGGACTGTATGTATTTTGGTGTGTTTACAAATGTGGCCTAACACAAGTTCAAATATAGCCAGCAAAAGCCTTTTCTTGGTAGCACACAAATAAATACAAAAAATGAAATACTATATAAATGCACAAAAAACATCAGAGAACTAAACACATATGCTGCAATTCTTTGCAATCCCCATTATCAAATGTTTTAACTGAAATTCAGGGGGAAACATGAATATATACATTGCGTTTATTTTTTTGTTCAGTGTATATATATATATATATTGTGACAGACCGGTGGTCTGCCATGGTGTGGATGGTCCATATGCGGCAGTGAAGGGGTCTGCTGGTGTGTATCCACCAAGATACACCTGCTAGACCCTAACGAGATGGCCGGGTGTGTCTCCAAAAAGGAGCTGGGACCAGTCAGGGCTTCCAAATGAGGTTGGAGACAGTGCTGCTGGGTGCAGCAAACACAGGGCACACAGGGAGTGTGTGGCCCCATGCCAATGGCTGCTAGGAGACAGGTCATTAAGGATTCCTAAAGGAAGGAACTGTTGTTGATCAGTGCCAAGCCAGGTGGCTTGGCATTTTCAAGTTACTTTTGTTCATTTGGATGTCTATTAACCCCTGCGAGGGTAATCCTTTATTTGGACGGTGTGCTCAAATAAACATGGGCAGGAGCCCTTAAGAGGATACAAACGTGTGGATTCCCTTTGATTCCCCACAATATATATACACTGAACAAAAATATAAACGCAACACTTATGTTTTTGCTCCTGTTTTCCATGAGCTAAACTTAAAGATCTGAAACATTTTTTACATACACAAAAGACCCATTACTCTTAAATAATGTTCACAAATCTGTCAAAATCATTGTTAGTGAGTGCTTCTCCTTTGCAGAGATAATCCATCCTACCTCACAGGTGTGGCATATCAAGGTGCTGATTAGACAGCATAAATATTGCACAGGTGTGCCTTAGACTGCCCACAATAAAAGTCCTTTCTGAAATGTGCAGTTTGATCACACAGCACAATGCCACACATTTCACAACATTTGAGGGGGTTCTATTGGCATGCTGACTGCAGGAATGTCTACCTGTGAAATGAATGTTCATTTCTCTACCATAAGCCGCCTCCAAAGATGTTTCAGAGAATTTGGCAGTACATCCAACGGCCTCACAACCTACCACTATGTTTACCCACACCAGCCCAGGACCTCCATATCCAGCATGTTCACCTCCATGAACGTCTGAGACCAGCCACCTAGACCGCTGCAGCAACAATCGGTTTGCATAATCAAAGAATTTCTTCACAAACTGTCGGACACCATCTCAGGGAAGCTCATCTGCATGATCGTCATCCTCATCAGGGTCTGGACCTGACTGCAGTTCATCGTAAACCGACGTGAGTGGGCAAATGGTCAAATTCAATGGTGTCTGCCACATTGGAAAGGCGTTCTGTTCATGGACACATCCTGATTTTCACTGTTCAGGGCAGATGGCGTATTGATGGCATTTTGAATGCACAGAGATACAGTGATGAGATCCTGAGACCCATTGTTGTGCCATTCATCCAGGACCATCACCTCATGATGCAGCATGATAATGCATGCACCCATATTGCAAGGATCTGTACACAATTCCCAGTTCTTGCATAGCCAGCATACTCCACCGGAAATGTCACCCATTGAGCATGTTTGGAATGCTCTGGATCAGCGTATATGATAGCATATTCCAGTTCCTGTTCAGCAACTTTGCACAGCTTCGTGATAAAGTCAACAGCTCTGGTAGACATTCCTGCAGTCAGCATGCCAATTGCACACTTGCTCCCTCAAATATTGAGACATCTGTGGCATTTTGTTGTGTGATCAAACTGAGTGGCCTTTTATTGTGGGCAGTCTAAGGCACACTTGTGCAATATTCATTCAAAAGCAGTATTCAAAAAAAACATTTGATTTTTGAAGAACCAAATAGCAATTTTTTTCATAGCATATCTTCTATGTTATTGGTTGCTTGATAAGTGCTGTATTTTCTTGTAATCAGCTTTTTTAAGTTTCTTTTTATACTGTTACATTCTTGTCTAATCGCCTGTTATAAAGCCTTATTCAGGAGTGGTACTAGGAATCTGCACCTAAAGCCTATTTAACAAATGGCTTGTTCCACTTTCAGAGCCAGTTGCATAAAATTAATGTGCTTTATGCTCCTCCTTTTCCTTGTGTTGGGGTCAGCATATGAATTTAGGGTTCTCATGTGGAGCCCACCTAATGCTGCTTCCCCAATGCAACTCAGGCAGGGGATTGCATCTAATAATAACCTATTGCTGTTTGTGATCAGCCAGATATATATAAAGGGGTGATCTGTTTCTGCAGAGAGGCAGGATAGAGGCAGGGAAGTCATGTGACAATTTTTGTGTAAACACAATGTAGAAGCTTTGCATTGTGTTTACAACTTGGAACAGTTTTTTTGGTGTTTATTGATGTTTAAAAAGGATGGGAATATCACATATTAGTTGAGAATTCCCTACTGCAGCGATGGCGAATCTTTTAAAGACTGAGTGCCCAAACTTTAACCCAAAGCCCACTTATTTATCTCAAAGTGCCGACTTGGCAATTTAACCCGAAGTACACACACACAAATCCTCTGGGTTATAACTCGGGGCCCAGTTGTCATTCATAGAGGATAAGTGCAGGTACAAGCTTCCTGTCAATCCTAGGCTGCTGATGGACTTCAGACCCCAGCATGCATATAGTATTCTGTTAGTGTCCCATGGCATTCTGATGACATAGCATAAAAGGCAAAGACCCAACTTGCTTTGTAAAACTTTGTAAAGAAACTACAACTGCAAGCATTACATTCTGCCAGAAGTGATGAGCTGCATAGACAATATTAGAATTTGCAATATTTCCCGAAAAATTCTAATTATATTCTATTCGATATTCGCTAATATTAGCAATGCAAGTGCATTGCGAAAATATATTCGTAATTTTAATGTGCTATTTATTTTTGCATTGTGAATATATATTCACAATCCATGGCCATAAGCATCTCAATGCAGAATATCGTGAATGAAATTTGCGAATTCTCGAATAAGCGATATTCGCCGACTATATACGCAATTCGAAAATTCGAGCTCAACACTATCTGCCAGTTGCTAAAGAACTACACTACCCAGCATGCCCTGCTGCCTTTTTTAGCTGTTGTAGAACTACAACGTCTATCCTGTAAGAATTCTTCTGCCTTCTCTTATCAATCTGACTTCTACTCACTAAAGCTAGCCATACACGGGTAAATTCCCAGTCAATCGACCCCCGATCAATCACAGTGTGATGACGTCACCACGCTGTGATTGATCAATTGAATGGAAATCAATGTGCACCACATGGGCACATCGATTCACGTTCAATGGGAACCTCCTGGTAGCAGAGTTCTCCCCGGCTTCCAGCATGTGAATACGAACACATTAGAAGCTGGGCAGAAATCCATCCAGCCTTCTCCCCGTACAGCAGCCAGATGAAGAGTGCTGACTCCGCCCCCTTCACTGACAGCCGACGGCTGTGTGAAGAAGGCAGAGCCGGTTTAGACGGGACACAGGCTGTTCCTATACTTTACATGAAGATTCTTCTTCATGCAAAGTATTGGAGCTTAAATTGGGTTTTCCAACATGTTGGAACCCCGTTCAATCGAGTTCCTTCAAGCGGGCTCTATTGAACCTACTCGTAGGAAAGCACACACGGGTAGGATTTTAAGCAGATTACAATCAATCACCATGAGCGCGCACATTGATTGATTGTACTCGAATCTTTTTACAAATCGACTTGTGTGTGCCTAGCTTTACACACATTACACACACTCTCTCTTAAACATTTACATACATACACACACATCTTTTTCTCAGCTTACTGCTTGTCCCTCCCCTGGCTTCTGATTGGCTGGCAGTGCTAGTGGAGGGTATAGGGTGCTGTGTGAAATCAGAAGAGAGGGGAAGAAAACTGACACCATTGAGAGCCAATAGGCTGCAGTTCTTTCCTCCATCAGCCTCTGTGTTGGCTGACAGGTCAGGTGCTCACAGAGAGGGCTCCGAGTGCCACCTCTGGCACCTGTGCCATAGGTTTGCCATCATTGTCCTACTGTAACATCTAATTTTTAAATATTTTAATAGTGTATGGTTACCTAATAGCCACTGTGATATTTGTATCATGATATCACCTGTATTTCATGATCCTATATTAGTTTCTTACTTTGTGTAGCACTTTTGAAAATGATGGCCACTAAATAAATCTAAACCCTAATTATGAATGATTGAAACAAAAGAAACAAATATTTTCTGGTTCTCATGTACAGCACATCCACCTTTGTCTGTGTGATCTGAAATGGGAGGGGCGAAGGGCTGACATTTCGTTTTTGGACTGGCTAATGAAATCCAACACAACATTCAGAAAAGAAAAACATCATTATTAATCATTGTGTGTGCTTTATGTCTGAAAAATATTACAGATATATCTTGTGTGACATTGCAGATTGAATAAACTTTGATATGGTTTGCTAGCAACCAAAGTCGCTTAAACAATGTTTTTGATAGCAGGTATCGCACGTATTGACCCATTAGGCTTGTTTACATAGGCTTTTACAGCCTCTAGACATCTGGACATTTGTGCAGAAGGAACGTCAAGCATGTTTTTCACATAATATGACACAAATAATCGTGGAGCAACATGTACAGCCACAAAGCTATTTGTGTGCTGCGTTGGTTTTTTTTTTCACTGCTGCCTTTGTTATGCTGCCACGGAGCCGACTTAATGCATAACTATGAATGAGCGCTATCTGCTTGTAACACATTAGATGCCCCAGCCGCTGACTTCCTGGTAATGTAGATGGTTTTACAACAACAACATGCATTAACGAGAAACTGAGATGAACGCAGGTTTTTCCTCTTACATCCTTACTTGATTTGCGTTTATTTTTTTTAAATGGCGCTTCAAATGGGTTTAATTTGTTTTGATTTTTCATCAGTAATATTGTCATACATTTTTTTTATTTGATTCTCTGTTACAAGAGGTGATTCCAGTTCAGCAATAAAATGATCTTCCCATTTGTTTTGTAAAGCTGAATGAGTTCGCAGTGCTCACCAAAGCTACACTTGGGTGCTAGGCTTACAATTTCCAAAACTAATGCATGCTTTTGCACGATGACAACACTGAATTAACAATACTTTCTTCAGGAACACCCCTACAAATTGAGATTCCCTAATAATTTGTTGCTTTTAAGTGACACAGAATCATTGTGCAATATACACACAGTGATTGTTTTGATCTGGAAATAAGGCAGAAACGTGGAGGATGAGCAACGGGTACCCCACTGCATACTCCAACATAGAAAGTTGCAGTAGTTCCTACTGATCCGACATCATCAATGACATTGAGGGATTGAGGGGATTATGGCCATCCCAAAACAAAGTTAGCACTTAACTATTAAAATCCTAGTGGCCTTCAGGGGGAAAGAGGACAAAATCCACTCACCCTCCTTAAGCTGGCCACAGACGTATCGATCTATGGCTGGCTTTTAGCAGACTCCTCACAGCGTTGCGAGGCCCCCCCCCCCGCTGTGAGGAGTTGGCTAGAGACTAGAGAACTGACAGGAACCCTGTGTGTTCCACTTAAGGCTGCCATACACGCACCGAGCGGCGGGCGATTTTGCCGTCGACCGATGGGCGTGCGCGCTCGCGGCCGTCGAGCCCCGGCAAAATCGTCCGATGATAGGGGGTGCCCACATGGGGATCTGTCGCCCCATGTGGGCACCCCCGATCGGCGGCCGATTACCTACAGCTCGGCCGGCCAGAGAATGGACATGTCCAATAATCTCTGGCCGATGCCGTTACTTTCAATGGAGACCGGCGTCTCTATTGAAGCTACGGATCGGAGGATCGGGCACAAAAAGAACCAGCAGGGCAGATCCATGTGCGGTCCGACCTGCCAGGTCTTCTGGTCGGATCCTCAAGGTGGGCTTCCCTGTAGTTGTGGGCGACCGACCTTTATGTGATCGGCGGGAGCGAGCAAGGCAGTCAGTCGCCCACAACTATGGCCAGGAATCGGCCCGTCTATGGGGGGCTTTAGTCCACCTAAATTTTAATGGGTTTTTTGGGGCAGTAGTATACATTAACAGTTACTGTATATATAAAAAATTATTTATTATCAAGAAAATGACTTAATCACAGAATTACACATATATAACTATCTAAAAAAGAGAAAGTTCATAAATAAACCACCACCGTTTATCATATGGTTAATGTTCAAAACGTCTTTTTGAGTCTGTATGTCGGGCATCGTCAGGGACTAACTGGATTAGATAAGAGATATTTGGGGGGACCAGTGCCACAACCCACAGGAGTGTCAGTCAGGGCTTATTATAAGCAATTATAAGCCAGCCATACATGCAGCAATCTCTGCGTGACTTTCGAACAAACAATTGCAGCGTGATTACATCATAAGGCTGCGGCCGGTTGTTCAGAGAATCGGAGAACACCCTTTATGTGCCAGCCGATACTTTGGACGGGGAACCTAGTCCCATCCAACCTGGTTACCATCCAAAGTAATGCGATCGGCCATGGAAAAACAAACCTGTCCATTCTCTGGCTGATCATGATTTTGGGCCACATGGATCGGTGGCTGCATGTGGGCTGCTGCGTTCTGTGGGCCTGCAAAATCACCCGCGGATCTATGAGTGTATGGCCGGCTTTAGCCTCACAATATTCCCCAATCCAGAAGCTATCCCGTGTTGGTCTGGACCAACCCCGTAGAGAGTATGTGGGTTATCAGGAGGGGGAAAGCCAAATGGAGACCTGTCAGCACCCAAGATCAGGTCAGAAAGTGCTAAACATCTTCTCCAATGATAACCTCTGCAGAGGGATGGTGATTTATTACAGCTCCTACTGTGTTTCTTGGAACTTTAATGACGTTTTAGTGATGAATCCTAATCGTCACATGTATGGTCTAAACATGTAAGCCTGAAGTTGTTCATCCATCTGAGCACCTAAAACCTATATTGTTTGTCCTCTTTGCCCCTGAAGACTACTACTAAGACACTAGGGTTTTGATATTTATGGATTTTCAAACAATGTCTTAGAAAATGAATAGCTAGCACATATACAAGGCTTAACACTTTGCCCTCTAAGAGTATCTTTGGGCAGTCAATACACTTTACTCCATTAACCTGACCTGGAATACAAGAAATGGATAGTCACATGAAGTCAAGTTAACAATAATAATACATTTCTTCTACAATACCTAAAAAGAGTGTTCATTTTACATATAAATATGTAAGTAAATAATACTGTACATCTAGTATGTAATGTGATGACGTGAACAACTTGACTTGTTCTTTAAAAAAGAAAAACTATACATCCTTTGGCTATGATGCCAGTAAAGTCCCTATAGTTCTGATCATTCTTGGCCAGAAAATGCTGTCTATTCCTTATCCGATCCTATGCAGTAGCAGGCAGCGTGATGACGTCGTCACGCCCGCCTGCTAGTGCCGAGAATCGGACAGCACTCTGCAGCTCATTAGTTTGGCTGGGGGCAGCTGTCCCCAGCTGAACTAATGGGATCGGACTAAAATTTACCGTCCTGTCGGATAACTGTGCGATCCGAAAGGCCGGCTGATTTTAGCCCAATCCACGTCAGTTGCAGCCTCCAATTCCTGCCCGAACTGATCCTTAAGGGAGTGCGCACGGCATCTGATTGGGGATCGGATCGTGCAGGAATTGGTGCATGTATGCCCAGCCTAAGGTATCATCCTTTAAGCTAGCCATACATGTTCCGATTCCATGGCCGATCGATCACCCATCCGATCGATTCCGCGATGCCAGAGGGAATCGGATGTCCGATCGATCGCCCAATTAAGCCTGTCCCTACCACCTTGGGCCACCGATTCCTGGATGATTCCGTGCCCGATCGATCACTTCACAAATGGCAACTCCCCCTGATGTGTGTCGGACGTGATCGATCGGACAAGTTGGGCTTCACGCGATTCCGGGACGATCGTTTAGCGTGCACGCGCCCGGAATCGATCGTCCCGGAATCCCTTGGGAATCGGACCCGTGTATGGGGGCCTTTAAGGCTGTCTTTTCTAATGTACACTTTTCCTCAGCTTCATAATGAACATATTAGACAGTGCTCAGTTTGGAAACAACTTTAGTTTATTTCTTTTTTTACTGCATAAAAATATTTTAATAGGGAAAAATGTCCCAAATCACAATGTTTTGTCCTCTTCTAGATACCTAGTCCTAGCGGAGCAGATATAAAGGAACTATTAACAAACCATGAAGTACCTGATTGCTCCAAGCAAAGGTACACAGGCAAAATTCCTTCAAACCTGTTTACTCTGCAAGACGAAGAAGACTGTTATAAGGCAATGAATTGGTTGAAAGACAATTTAGTCAAGCAAGATGGTAAGAAAAACACTTCAGTCTCGTTTTTTTTGTTTGCAAAATTCTACAATGAATACCGTTCTTCCTCCCTGCCTCAGCATATAATTAGTGTCTAATTAACCACTGCAAAATGTTGCATTTGCCTTGTCTTGTTTTCTTACTTCATTGAAAGCATGTTGATTTTTTTCTTTTGGGTGGGGGGAGAATAATAATCAGCATATGTACCAGAAGGAAAAAAAAAGCCTGATGTAGTTTAATTATATATAATTACTATACAACAGGAATTGAAAGTCCTGAAAGCAATGTATGGCTAAAATCATTAGCTAACTAATTAAAGAATAATTTGATTAACAAGTGCGCTTTGCAATTATGTGAAAAAATATGTATCATTATGAACTCTAAAAAGCTGTGCGGAGGAAAAGATACGTAATTTAAAAATAATTTCCAAAGTATTTAAAATCATTTTTATAATGTCTTTTTTGGCTGGGAGTCATTTACACTAATAAAGGGACAAATCCTAATTTAGGATTCTTTGTTTACCTAAATTGGCCTTGAAGCAATTCGGACTTGCCCAATCACCTGCTTCCTTACGCTGCACATCCTTTTATGGCGACTATTTTTAGTGACTGCTCTAATTAAAGGGAGTTCAGGTTGGAAGGAAGGGTGAGGATAGAACTATGAGAACTGCTTGTACACAGACTATATATTTGTATTGCTTAGATAATAAAAGTGTATTTGAGGCTCCACTTTTCTGGATAGAATGGTAGGGGGTTTAGCACCCTTGTAAAGTTTAAATCATGGTATTCGTTCCTGTTTGGGAGAGTTACGTTATTTTTCAGATCATAAGACACACTTTTTTACCCCAAAAATCAGGGGGAAAAGTGTCTGCATCTTATGGTCTGAATGCGAGACCCTTGGTCGTGTTTTGGCTCCCCGCCAGCTCTCCCGGCAAGCCGGGGAGCTGTCAGATGTGAGAACCGCCCACGGCTGGATCTCCCATCTGAACTGTATAATTGCTTATGCCAACAGAGCCCTGCTGGCATAAGCAATGAAGAGAGAGATAGATGAACTGACATCTATCCCTCTCTCCTGTCAATGGAAACTGCAATCACTGCAGCTCCCACAGAAACAGCAAGATTGGCAGAGAGAGAGCAGAGGACTGGGCAGCCTTCTGCCCCTCTCCTCCTGATCAGTAAAGAGGTGACATCATGTGCTGTGTGTGTACTGCTGCTAGTGACATCTACTGGTTGAATCTAATATTGCATTCATTTAATCTATTGCATTAACCTTATAGATGTGAACACTTTTATATATCAATTATGTATTTCCTGGTTTGTCTGCTTTAAAAACTGGGTACGTCTTATGGTCCAGTGCGTCTTATAGTCCGGAAAATACGGTATATATATATATTTTTTTTAATAATACTGTCAATGGGACTTAACCTACCTACAGGGAGATGTTGTTTTACGTACCAAAAGCAGTACATAGGAAGATAAGTATCCAGCACTGGACACAGCTAAGTAACCTTTATTTACAATTCAGCTTACCCCAAGTCCCGCTCGCACTGCTTGTTTGTTCAGCCCAAGCTGGGCTCGGCTGACCGCCCAGAAGGTAAAAGAGTTGTTGAACCCTCAACAAAAATTACATTTTCCTATACATATATATTATTGCCTACCCTCAAATTTTCTCCACAGAATTGGTACTTACCTCCATAGTTTCCCCTGTAGAGACCATACAATATTGTAGTTAGTCATCTTTCAGTTCTCCATTGTAGAGAATTTGTTCCACAAGCTGAATTTGTGAGTGTAATGTAAAGATGTGTAGTGAATGGTTGTGGGGACAATACAAAAAGTATTGCTTTAGCATATGGAGTTTTTACATAAATTAAGTTCAAAGTTGAATTTAAAATTTTTACATGACTTTGAACTCAATTAATGCAAAAACTATTGTGCAATACTTTCTTTTTTTGTAGTATACCCTCAACCCTTCTTTACATCTCCAGCAAGTTTGGTGATGATACACTGCAAATTAGAACAAGTCAAACCATTTTTTTTTTTAAAACAAACTTCATTGTCTACCTTGTACAGGAACTATGGAGATCCCCGGGTAGCCACCGCACGTATGTGTGCTTCTTCCCTGATAATTTTTTTCTCTGTGCACCAATAACAGAACCACTAAATTAGAGAGTACGCATGCCCAAAACATAATAACTGGAAGTGTTCGTGGGATATGTAGTTTACTTATGAGAACGCCCATCTAATTTTGCTTTAGTGTTCTCTGGCTGAGCCAACATGAAAGTGCCCACGGTGACAGCGAACTCTGCAATGTGGACTGCACTGGTAAACTCAACAGGTTACATATTTTAAGACATTGCAGTGGGATTAAGAGAAAGCTCCAAATGTGCTTAAGTACTGTTCTATGTATTTTTTATAAAATAGAAGGCCATATTTGTACTTTAAGTCACAGTTCAAATGTTTGAATAACACATATATCAGTACTCATTTACTTACCTACAGAGTTGTTAATGGCTGTATAATGAATGGTCTGCATTAGCTGTTTTCCAGCAAATGCAAAAATTTCTAATATTTTGCCAAGGTTGGTTATGCATTTCCACATTCCCAAATTCTACCAAGTGAAAACAAACTAATGAAGTGACAATTATACCAGCAATTTTTTTCTGAATCTCTCCTTGGCATTTTATTTTATAAAGACACATCAGTGTTTTCTAGTTTCTTTTAGGCTTGCCTTTTCTATATTTTGTATATTTTTGATTCGTCTATATTCCTCGAAGCTGTAACTTGTAGTTCATGTACTGTATACTTTACTGTATTTGGATAACATTTAAAATGAGAAAAGGCATTGTTTAACGACGACTAGTCACATCTATGAGGGCTCAGCACAAACAAACTTTTCCTATTGTTCAAATACTGCAGATAAATCTCTTTTTATTGAACATTATCGATCAAATGCAAGACCTTTACGTTCCTTTTTTCTACATGACCTTAACTATTTTTTTCTATCTAGTAAACCAAATAGACAGTTAAGGAATGACATGCCACTGTATGTTATTGTATATGTGAGCACAGGCTCTCCTGCTGTGGCCTTTGTTCAGTCATTTGTAGTCACCAAGGACAAATATGATACTGGGATACAATGTAATGTGTAAGGCAAAGGTTTGTTGCTGCATAGTAATGTATGTGAAGAATAGAAACTGGTATTATTTCCACAAATATTCTTCTGGAAAAGGGACTTGAGACATCCCGAAAAGGTTCTTGAGGTCATGGAGGTGTGCTTCAATATTATGTTGAAATACTGCCCTGTGGGCCAGTTTTAGAAGGCAGGGGTTCAGACTCTGCTTCAGTCAAAGTACATGTTGGCATTCATGGTTCTCTTAATTAATTGTATCTCCCCAGTGCCAGCAGCATTTATGCAGCCCAAACCATGATACTCCCACCACAATGCTTGACATTAGGCAAGACACAGTCATCTTTGTACTCTTCACCTGGTTGTCACCACACATGCTTAACACCATCTGCACCAAGTGAGCTTATCTTAGTCTCAGACCACAGGACATGGTACCAGTAGTCCATGTCCTTAGTCTGCTTGTCCTCAGCATATGGTGCTCTACCACAGATTTAACAACAACTGTCCAGGTGGACAGTGGCCAGAGGAATGTAGAATAGTGTTCTATTCAACAACGTTCCAACTGTTGGCATTCTCATGATGATGCCTCTGAGAGTATTCAATAGACCGTTTTAAAGTAGATAGAGGCAGTGAAGGTTCAGTAACCCTTGGCTGCAATCTAAACGTAAATATTTAATTATGCCATCTTTAATTTTTCTTTGGAGTGAATACACACCAACATAGATTTAAAGTGGACCTACCACCTCACTGGGCACTTAACACTATCAGCAACAGCACTGCTGATAATTAGGCAATCACTGCTCAAAATGTAAATAACTATTTCCTTACATCAGGAGAGGCGATGTTCAGGCTCTTCCCTCCCACTGTGTGACGTACCCGCCGTGGCAAGCTTATAAAACAATCATGAAATTAAACATCTGCAGAATCTAACGTGATGTAATTAAAGCTCCATCTAGGGGCGTTTTATAGAATTACAGTCCCATAGTCAGAATTAAGTATGCCTGAAGTATGGGCAGAATTGCTTCTATCTGCCCTTAATAAATATAATTTCCCTGGGAATGAGAAAGCGAGGAAGGTAAGTATGTTGTTTTATTTTATTCTGTAGCAGTTTTCACAGATGTAATGTATGTGTTTTTTGTTTTATTTTGAGTATAGAACCGCTTTAAGTTTAAGTATCAACCTAGAGCTTGGGCTTATACTCTTAGCTACTCTGTGTGAAAAGAAAGAGTAGGGTCCCAAAAGTGCAATAAATGGGTCTCAGGACAGACCTAAGAAAATTCTTTGTTCACTAATTATATACAGACGAGTTTCTTTTTACAAGATAAAATCATATTAACAGGGATTTTGCTTATCATTAGCAAAGCAAAGATTGCTTACATCAGCATTGTGAATATTGGGTAAAACCATTTGGAACCATGACATGTCAGATGCTTCATTTTCTAGAATTCTAGTATCAGTAAAGAGCAGATGTATAGAACAAACATAGGTTTTGTTTACATAATTAGTTTCTTAGAATAATGGTATTCATGGGTTTTGTGGTGCATTATGAATGTACAATATGGTGTATGTGCTATATATTTTCTTGGAATTTTATCAAAAGCATATTTTTCAAAAGGATCAAAAAGGATTTTAAAAGGATCATGAACTAGGGTTTTTAGGTAATTAGTAATTAAAGCCATTATGACTTCTGTTTTATTGTCTTTGTTGAAGTAGCACACATATTTCTGGCATGAATTGAAATACCAATGAACTTTTAATGTTCTCTAACCTGTCCATTGATGGTTGGGCATAGTCAGTTAAGATTTTTATATAGTTAATATGCATATCTATTGATGTTTGAGGGCATACACAGCTTGCCCATGATATAGCAAACTCATTGCTATCAAATTTATCAAAGCTTTGTTTGCTATTTGTATAAAAGATATAAACTCATTATTTTTTTCAAGTTAAAGTATGCCTAATGCGAAATATATTTTGATGTGGGAAATTTGGGCCATGCGTGTCATTTTTGGCGAAATCAGAAAATAAGAGTATATTTTCCAAGCAAATCCTTTTAAGTAGTTGTAATATCAACTCCTGTTCCAATGACAACTTTTTGAATGCTCACACTATTGACTATTTTATATTTAATTAATATGTTATCAAATATATAAAAATGCACCATCCCACCCTGATTTAGGCCATATGTGGGCAAACTAAGGCCTGGGGACCAAAACTGTCCCTTTAGTCTTTTAATTTGGTCCTTTGTCACCTTGGTGGCAAGACACTATGGCTACCCTCATTCCTTGCAATAAGTGAAGATAACACCTAGAGGATAATTGTTTGGATTGTTTGCTGCAATGGAATGTATAAGCTTCTATAGCAAAAGCTTCTATCCATTATTTTTTTTTACATATTTTCATGTTTAAAGCGGAAGTAAACTCAAAAAAAAATCCCCCACATACATTACACAGACATAATACAC
>CM070035.1:133378190-133413470 GCA_036250615.1 Ptychadena robeensis
AATAAAATTATTCCTCAAAAATACCACTTGCCTAATAATTCTGCACTCCCTGTATGATAAGTATGCGGCTTGCTCAGTGAAGTCTGACATTCAGTTTCAAAAAAACAATTGCCATAGATGTGAGGAGTGGGTTTCTTCCCTTTTTTGTTGGGCACCTCTGTTTTTTCAACTGTGGTGATATTAATTAAAAAACGAAAGAATGAGGATCTTATTAGGAGCAAGTCACTGGTTTGGGTGTTACTGTGGTGGACTGTACACACTTGGCTTGTGGAATACTTACTTCTGAGGTTGCTGGCAATAGTAGGGCCAAATGGTTTAAGTCCATTGTCATCAACCTTTTGAAGATCAGAGCGTGTAGGGGATTTTTGACTGCCCCTAACAAGTGCACTGGATTCTCAGGCGGTTGCGATCAGTTGGCCTTTCTGGATAACCAAGTTTCTCTCACTGCCAGCTCTCCCTTGTTGGTGCAAAATGGGTGTTGTTGGTATCCAAAAAAAGGAAAACGCTCAGATTGGAATGCCCATTTTCTTCAACTTTTTTACTATGATTCAAAACAAATCAAAAAGAGTAAACATTGATGTGTTTGGTGACTACATATCACTTCTTAAGGATGAGAGTTTTGTAAAGGGTCTCCGTGTTGACATGTGTCTGTTTTCAGAGACCAATAGAAATCTATTCTATCAACACGGAGACACGTTGATGTATACAATTTTATTTGTTTTGAATATGAATTAAAAAAAGTTGGAGAAAATGGGCGCCTCAATCTGAGCTGTTTCTTTTTTTGCGTACCAACAAAAAACAATTGCCAAAGACGTCTTAGGTCCATGCAGAGATTAAAGCCAAACCTGTGCCTTCCTGCCATAAGGTCTACCCAATCTTCTGTCAAGATAATCACATTTTCCATGTTTTTTGAAGTTAATTAAGCTTTTTATAAAAGACAAACATAACATACACCAAAAACATAGCAAGCCTACCGCTGACAGTACCGGTATTTCCATAAAAGCCCTCTCGAGATTCATGTTTACAGAAATAAATCAATACAATGTATCCCTGAGACTAAAGCAGGGAACACACGGCTTGATATTGGAGCCGTCCGATGTTCCCTGCAGCAGCGTGATGATGTCATCACGCTGCTGTCAGATATTGGAGGAGCTGGAGACACAGCACTGCTATCTCTCCAGCTCAGCCGATGCTTTGCATGGAGACCTGTGGTTTCCATGCAAAGCAACGGACATCGGCCTTGATTAACAGTCATGTCCGATATCCCTGTTTTCAAGTGGGATTCATTGGCCACTGGAATGGCGGCATATGATATGGGCCAGATATGGTGGCCATCGATCTGACCCATATCTACATGTGTGTACCCTGCTTAAGTAGTGGAAAGGGACCCAAAACACCCTAGGCCACAGTAATAGTCCTGTGGGATAATAAGCACTTGCCATAGAACCAAATATGCAAAGAAGTCAGAAGGGAGAAAACAGAAATATATAGAGGAGAAAGAACAGAGAGAAGAAGAACAGGGAGAAGGAGGAGGGGATGGAGGGGGGGGGGTTGGGGAACTTAACAACAGGCTGTGAGAGATAGCCCACTACCTCCAGTGACAAACCCCACCAGTAACAATCATACCTGTGATAAAACCGTATTTCCCAGATTTATATGTTACTGCAGATGAAAGCTGACTGCATATTCCTGCATATTCTGAATTTTGGCAATACAAAATTATCTGTAATTTCAGCAGCACTATTCCCAAAAGTCATGCACAATTTACTTTTATTATGTCTGCTTTCTTGGGTAACTATCATAATGGGCTTTGTTCTCTTGTGCTGTTTGTTGTTGAAATTGCTCCGCAATATTTTCTTGGCTAAATGTTCTGTCGTCACAGAAAATAAAGGAGCAGTTAATATTTTTGTAATACATTACCAAAATAAAGGCTAGTTGTGTAAACAGGAAGAGAACAAACATTGCTAATTATAACACAACAGCACTGTACTCAACAACCACACAAGTGGAAAACCACTTTCTTGTACCTAAGATATGGAATATGAATTTACATGAATTGTCCTAAGCATCCTGTTCCAAATAGAACTTTTGGTTATTAAGTGCTTTTTGTTATAACATTATTATTACTTGTGCTGATTGCATTAGGTAAAAATGTTTTTCATTATTTACTGGCTGCTATTTGGGTGTTACTCACAAAGAAGTAACACAAATTTGATTGGGCACTTGACTAGAATTTAACTCTGCATCATGGAATCAGACTGGCTTCAGTGGGCACTGAATAGTAAGAAGGACATGAGGGTGGACAACCTAATGCCAAGTTAAGTTCTGTTAATTGTAAACATAAAGTTATGAAATCACATTAAAGCCGTCCATACACGGGTTAATTACCCAGCAATCATTGTGTGATCTATCGCAACGGGGTGACGCAAGAATCGCTCAACAATAGTATGGCGATTGTGCACCATTTTGGGTGCTCAATCCCTTGCCAATACTTTATATGGAGATCGAGGGTTCCCATCCAAAGTAATGTGGGTCGAACAGCAAATTATCAACATATCAGATCCCTGTTCCATCGACATTTGCATTTGCAGGGAATCAGACACTCGAGGTGGGCAGCGTTCAGTTCCTGAACAGCGATCAATCCTTAATGGAGGTACAAAGCAGGTTTAGCACGGAGTAGTGATTTCTTACAGGGTGGCACAGCAACTGCTAGGCCTGCATTGTACCTCCATTAGTGTGAGCATTATTTTATATTATCCTTTACAATTAACAGAACTTTACTTTGTTGCACTCCAATCCTTGTTCCTATCTGTTTTACATGGGGAGTGCGTGGTTAGATAGGGGCAAACTTAAGCAGGGAACAGGCGGCTCGATATTGGAGCCGTCCAATGTTCCCTGCTGTCAGATATGGGAGCAGCTTGAGAGACAGCTCTGCTGTCTCAGCCGAAGCTTTGCATGGAGACCCGCGGTCTCTAGGCAAAGCAACAGACATTGGCCGCAATTAACAGTCGTGTCCAATATCCCTGTTTTGAAAAGGGATTGATTGGTCCCGATCAAAAACTGCGATGTCCACGTATGATATGGAGCAGATAGATGGCTGTTGACCTGAGGAATTTTTGAGGTACCCACTCCTCACAGGACTCCTCTAAATTAAGGTTGTGGTGGATTTATTTGCTGGCTGCAATATATACTTTTGGTCACATTTATCCAGACTTTGTGTTTATTTAAAAACGGCTGCTCTGGTGATCCCTATGCCTTGAACTTTACAACACACACATATATATTTATTTATTAATAATACAAACTATGACTTTTGTTTTTAGGGACAAGAAATTGTCACAGGCAAGGCAATGGACGGGGATTATTTCCGGATACACATCAATCAGTACAATAAGGTGGAAACTATCACTTGCCTGTCTTTGAAACCTTTTCCTGCTTCCAATTGGATATGCTTGTATGGACACCATGAACGCCTGCTGAATAGCCTGTGTTTCAGATTTAAAGAAGGGCTCATTCAAGACCTCTACAGGTAAGGACTCAAATCATACACAAATATACTGTATAGAACAGTGATGGCGAACCTATGGCACGCGTGCGAGAGGTGGCACCCGGAATCCTCTCTGTTGGCATGCCAGCTGTCAGCCAGCACAGAGGAGAGAACTGCAACCTATTGGCTCTTCCTCTTCCTTCTGATTGCACACAGTGCCCGAAACCCTCCCCTTTTCTATCTTATTAGAAAGTAATGGTGTGTTTACATGTTTCATGTGTGTATATGATGATGATTGAGTGTGTGTAATTCAAGTTAAATTGCAATGCCTCCACTTGGGTTTCAGTTTGGGCACTCAATCTCTAAAAGGTTTCCCATCACTGGTATAAAATATCCACCTAGTTACTAAGCATGTACATGAGAATGCAGACACCTGTTGTACTTGCAATAACTTGCGTTACACGTTATAGGCTTTATATTTGGAGGTTCAAATATTTAGAAGTGAAATATAGTCATCTATCTCTAAATTCTACCAAAATCTTCTTTTTTCTCTTAGCAGTGAGTACTAACTTTACAGATTTCACACTAAGCAGGAGTTGTGTCTGACCTTCTTGGCAGGGAACAGACTTTTTTAACAGAGCCTGGGTCTGATTTGTAAAGAAAACCATGCGAAAACTTTGTACACAGCCTGTTGTGATGTTCAGTACCTTAGCTGCTTTAAGAGTAAAAATTTGGTTGGGCTTCAAATTCAGTTTTTTAGAAAAATGAGTCTGCAATTTCAAGCTATTTTATTTTCACTGTTGTCCAAGTGGAATATTTAGTTGTAGAGAAGATGCTATACCATTTCTCTGATTGCCTTCCATTCTGCATTTCGATGGTGACTATGACCCATAATAATTGACTCTGTTACATTTCAGCTGGTGCCTGGACATTCTCTTTCATAAGACCATGCATAATTTCTGCTGCTATGCAACTTTTCTCCAGATAGATGCGTTTGATGTTTGATGAATAGGGGAAAACATATTTTTGGGGGAAATAAAAGTTGTTTTTTAAATTATAATACTATCTATTTTGTTGTGACTGCATCAAGGATAAAAGTATAGAAGAGCAAAAACAGATCTCTGCATTTGAAAATATGTTCATTCCAGAGCACCTGAGTCCTAAAGCTGCCAAAGAGTACATTCACTGTGTATATAATTAAGCCATATATTCAATTACTACGTGCATGTATACCAAGAATAACCCTAAGCCACTTTCTGTACTGGGTGGAGAGAGGGATACGTGTCACCATGTAGCACAAATAAGCATTGTAAGTAGAACCCAACAAGGCCAGTTTTGTGATTTACACAACTACACTGTATGGCCAGGCAGATGGTATGTCAAATCAATCAGCTGGAATAGATAATATTGTGTCACCAGCCTGTCTATAAGGCATGGCAGAGGGGTGCAAACGGCAAAAACAGCTTAGCAACATCACTTAAGATTTGGCAAGTGAACCAGTTACTATACATTTATTGATTTATTGACAACCAACACTGTTAGGTAAAAAAAAGTATTTAAGGATATTTAAAATAAATAAATAGGTTGCATGAGTGTGGAACCCTTAAAACTAATACTTTGTTTGCACATCCTTTGATTTAATGGCGTAGCGTGTGGCAGACGCAGTCAATTTTTTACAATGGGCCACTCTCCACAGGCCTGTTGTGGCCCACAACCCATCAAGTCATGTCAATAACGCAGGGCCCTGTGTCATCATTGCCGGCGGCAACTATATTTGACACATCCATTGAAAAGCAGTTGACATGTCAAATGATGCATGAAGGCATGTTTAGCAGGTTTGACCAACAGGATTAAAGGGGTTGGTGTTATTGCCACGTTACAATAATGCGCCCCCTTTATATATACTTAACACCTGCAAAACCTGTGACACATCCCTGAGATCCCCGCTGAACAGAGAACATTGAGGATGAGGTTTGACCAACAATTATTCAAAAGACCCCTGTGTGTCAGGCATCATCACTAGACTGGAGAAAGTGTAGGAGTTTAGTTTGAGTTACAACCTCTTCAACTATAGAACGTGGGCACCATAGCAGGCTTGGTGACTATTTTTTTTTTTTTTAAAAACTGTGTATTGGTAAAATAATAAACCCCAAAGCTCTGGTCACCTTGACCACTTGTATAGTTTTCTAATCACAGCTCAAGTTCGGATGATGACCTTTAGTCAATGTAAGAAAATAAAATCTTGTATTTCCTGCAATTTTATTCATGGTAAAGAGAAGAAATAGGATCAGCATCCAGGAGTATATTCAGTTTATAAATGGGAGGTCAGAGTGGGTTCATGTATTTGGAACTGGAAGTCTGTGAATAAAGTCTATTAATTCTCCAGAAGAACTGTCTCTTTAAAGTACCATAGCATAGCAGATAGCATAGCAAGCCATGTTGGCTCTGAAAAGACATTAGAAACTAAAACAGAGTCTGGAGCTAAGTGGCATAAGGCAGGAGAAAACACTTTGAAATCATTTTATGTTTCTAAGAAATCCTTAACAAAGAGCTGAAAAAGAGAGAGAGGACTTTTTGTGTCTAAGTCTCTCTTTTGTGGTCACCAGTGTCATCAGCCTGAACCTCCCTAGGACAAGGATTGTAAGTGCTACTTACAAGTCAATAGCTAGACGTGGTAACATGCATTACCCAGCTACTCATGTGCTTGTCTCTCCTGGCAGTCAAGCACGCTGACCTTCTGGAAAGCTGTAATGCTTCAAAGCATTTTGAAACAAACACTGTCATGAGCGGCAGAAGAAAGATAAAAGGAACCGTGGAGATGTTCATTTGAAATATTAATAAATAGGTGACATTGTTCTACTGTTCTGCTACTCTGAAATGCTTTTCTATATGGGGTGAATGCTTTGTGATATAGGTTTCAGCAGACGTTACCCATTATTAGATAGAAATGACTGTAAATGATTAGAGGAACAAATAAAAAGCTGATATGATACATTGAATGGAAAATGAAGAAAATGCCTATTCAAATCCGGGATCTAGGAGCGGCAAAATACATTATGTACAATGCAGAAAGGGCAGCTGTATTAAGAATAAATAAAGACTATTACGTATGTGATGAGCATAAAGCAAACGTCTATAGGCAGCTAATACAACAAAGTATATATTTTAAGGGCAACAACAGTAACGTACATTTAAAAAAATGCCAAGCATAGGAATTTCTTCAGAAGAAAAATTGTTCTGCAAAAAAATATTTTATAGAATCTTCTTTGTGCACTTTATGGTGAACCAGATATGCAGTGTATATTCATTGCTTATTCTTTTGGTTTACAGTTATAGGCCAATTTCTAGAAATGATAAAACTGCGCCTAATGGTTATCTTCATTTTGACATGATTAATCCCCATTAGTTGTCTACATATTATCATGATTGTCCATTGATTGTTTACATATTGTCGTGATTGCCTTTTGGTCATCTACATATTGTCATGATTGTCCATTGGCTGTCTATATATTGTCATGATTGCCCATTGGTTGTCTACATATTGTCATGATTGTCCATTGGTTGTCTACATATTGTCATGATTGTCCATTGGTTGTCTACATATTGTCACGATTGTCCATTGGTGATCTATATATTGTCATGATTGTCCATTGGTGATCTATATATTGTCATGAGTGTCCATTGGTTGTCTACATATTGTCATGGTTACCCATTGGTTGTCTACATATTGTCATGATGGTCCATTGTTTATCTACATATTGTCATGATTGTCCATTGATTGTCTACATATTGTCATGATTGCCCATTGGTTGTCTACATATTGTCATGATTGCCCATTGGTTGTCTACATATTGTCATTATTGCCCATGGGTTGTCTACATGTGACAGTTGTGCATTTGTTGTCTGTATAGGGTCAGAGATGGCTGTTGTATTGGACCATGTGATGGACCATGTATTGTCAGGATAACCTTTTTTAGATGACCATGTTATTATGATTTTGTCCCCTCTGGGTACTTTATTATAATAGCACCCTACTATCCCCTGCTTTTGCAATGATATACTACATGCTTTACAAGTAACCCCTAATTATTTATGTAGCACCCTTTGTGCACTATAACCTTGAATTGTATTATACCAGCACAAATATATATTTATACCATCATAAATATATATACACCATTCAATGTGCAGTAAGTGCAGTGAATAAATTGTTGATAACACTTGTAAGATCCATCAATGAAAGAAAGAGAGCACCCAGAGGAAATAAATATTGCCAATTGACTTGTGACAAATACTGTAATATTTTCTGATGCAATTTACTCCCTGATAACTTTTATTTGATTGGATGGATTTTTCTGTCAAACTTTAATTAGTGCAAAAATAATATGTTTTAACCCCTCACTTTAACTCAGGAGACAATACCATGCTGAAGATTTGGACTTTAATTTATTCTGTTATAATCTCAGCAAAAATACGTGCTTAAACTAAGTTTCTCAATGTCAATCATCCTTAAGCTGGCCATACACTCTGAGATTAAAATTAGGATCCATTAAAACAGACCAATGTATCCCGACGGCGGTATCGGTTTGGATCGTAATATTCGGCAAAAAAGCTACCACATTGAAAATCCAATTTAGGATCGTATTTTTTTTATGAGAATGTCATCGAAATTAATCGCCGTTTATATCGGCCATTGGGAAACCTCGGCAGTAATTGCTCGGTAAACACTATGAAAACAGTATGAAGTTTCCCGATGTTCCCAGACCAATTAAAATTTTTCAACATGTCCAATAAATTACGACCGTAAAAAAACGGCAATTACGATCGTATTTTATCGGTTGTACCATGTGGACATGTGCGGATTTCAGGCCGATAAAATGCTTTCATTGGTTGGTTTTAATGGATCGTAATTTTAATCTCAGAGTGTATGGCCAGCATTACTCATTTACAATGTTCAACTGTTAATTAATCCATATATTATCCAAAAAAATCACATTGAATCAATGAGTCATGATCCTAAGCCCAAATTATAGTAAAGGATCGCCTTTCTCATATGAGCTCAATTGGCTATGAATAACCTACCCTAGGTATTTTGCTTTGAGATTCTGTATTCAAAGTAGTAACTGGGATCTGTGACACATTTTGGCATGAGCCATTGAAAACTGCAGTATTGACTGATAATCAGCTAATATTTGCGGATGCTTTTAAACCCATTATGGCAGTTTCTCCAAAAAAGCACTCTTGCCTCGCCCTACAACAAAGATAACAATTTGAAAATGATACTGTAATATTTTTCTTATCGATTTTGATGCCCCGTCTTTGTTCCCTATATACTCATGTCTTCAGACAGCCGAGATGACATCACTAATACCCAACATGCCTCCAGCCAATTATACAGCCATCATTTCTATACTATGCTGCATTCATTAGCCTTGTTTGTAATTCCTATAGCGAAATAGATAATTGTACCATAAAATAACATGCCATTTGTACTGAAGAGAACATTGCCGAGCACAAGAATGGGACTTGCATTTAGGGGAAGTAATTGAGGTGGATTCAGACATGAAATGGACCCATCTGTACTTTTTCCTCCTTGCCTCTTGTGTTCACATTAATCGCTTATAATCTTGTAGCGGCACTCACCTACACAGGCAGCGCTCCGAAGATGATATTTACAGCCAAGTAACGGCACAGCTAATGTTTTGACCCCTCTGGCCTTTTCACTTAGACCCAATTTATATGGACCATTGTTTGCAAAAGGCTAAAAGTGATTAAATAATTATGGCAATTTTAATGAGATGCCATGATAAAATTGCATGTGTAATGAGATAATTATAATAAATGCTAAACCAATAATGGGTAATAGAGACATTAGGGTGGAAGAATAGCGACAGATCCTGTGTAATACGAACAGTGCCTTTTAACAGGATTGGGGGAAAAGAAATGAATTTGTTTGACAAAGGATTTTACACAATAATAATTACTAATCAGATTATGCTAGATGTGAGACCCGTATGTTATATGCATATTAAGAATAGCACATTATTTGTTAAAATAAAATAAAAAATGAACCAGCCTCTGGAATGTACGCTGGATAAATAGATCCACAATTATATAGAAGATGTGTCATCTTGTTCTTATTGTTCAGCACTTCAAATAGTGGGAGAGGAGGTTTTCTTTTTTTTTTTTCATCCGAACACTGGAAAATGGGAATGACTATGGTATTGACTGAGCATCTGAGTGGGACTAATGCAACTCGGTACACTTTGCAGTCTAATTAGAGGTAAATAGGTGTGCTTTTTATGAAGCCGGCAGCAGAATAGCAGAGGAGGAATATATGAAGGCAAGCAAAAGATCGAGCATGTTTCTTTTGTACTGGAATTAAATGGCAGCCAGCCTCCAAACTACTAATTCTATCTCGCGGAACTAAATCAATAAAAATCGCTTGACAACTTAAGATGATTTCAGATATTTCATGTTATTTATTTCATTTCCTCTGTCGTTTTGCTGCTCCTGCGAGTAGACTAGACGGCTAATTTCGAGGCTGGAACAAATTTGCAGGGGGAAATGTGAATTGTGGTGGAAATAGACAATTCTTCCTAAGGATAACAATATAGAGAGCATTTATATAGAATAAAAATATGGGGTGTACAGGAGGATAAAACATTTGTGATAATAAAAATCCTTTGGTATTACGGTTGCATGACCTGGGTATTTCATAGTTTTTTTTTTAAACAGAGAACAATACAAACTTCAGCTTAGCTAAAAGAACTGGATATGCTTAATAAAACTAGGAGGTTTTACTATCACTAAACACAGTTAAAACCCTCACCAAGGTAATTTGGAAAACACTGTATGGTATCTAACATGAGCAATGCATGAAATCAGGGGTACCCAACAGGTAGATCGAAAAGCCAACTGGAGTAGATTGCGGATCCCTGCCTTTTTTTTCAATTCTTTATTTAAACATTTCTCAGTACACACAATACTGAATATCATAATATTGTAGAACTGGGTATGCCTAATAAAACGAGGAGGTTTTACTATCACTAAATATAGCTAAAACCCTCACCAAGGTACCTTGGAAAACACTGTATGGTATCTTACATGAGCAATGCATGAAATCTGGGATACCCAACAGGTAGATCGCAGAGCCAACTGGAGAAGATTGTGGATCCCTGCCTTTTTTTCAATTCTTTATTTAAACATTTCTCAGTGCACACAAAACTGAATATCACAATATTGTAGAACTTGATATGCTTAATAAAACGAGGAGACGTTACTATCATCAAGGTTATGTGGAAAACACTGTATGGTATCTAACATGAGCAATCCGGGGTACCCAACAGGTAGATCGCAAAGCCAACTGGAGTAGAGTGAAAATCTAATATCAGGTGAGTGCACAACCATCTAAACAGTGCAAAGAAAGACCATATCTGATTGAGAATTACCACCTAATTCAAACTAATAACCAATCTCAAGTTTTACTTTTAAGAAAAAAACGAACACATATAACACATGGTGGACAAAAAACTTTCACAAAAGCAAAAAATAAATACATCTTTATTAACATACAATAAGGTAATGGCCAAAAATGTACAGCATTATATTGTGCCATACATGCTCATGGTGTTATGCAAGCTAAACAATATACTATATTTTTCAGACTATAAGACACACAAAATCAGGGGGGGGAAAGTGCCAGTGTCTTATGGTGGTGACCACCTGCATCCTTGCTTTCCCGGTGAGGGGGAGAAGCTGTCAGATAAGAGATGCGCTCACGGCCAATCTGAACTGTATTGTTTATAGCAGTAGATCCCTGCTGGCATAAGCAATGCAGAGCTGCATGTGGCAAAGCTGCACTCACGCTGGCAGCTTCCCCACACAGCTTAGAGGGGAGACAAATGGAGCAGTTCCCCCCCCCCTTCCCCGCATGTGAGGAAGGTGACTATATGCTGTAAACTGTGCTCTATAGTGACAACAGTTCAGTTGTGGCTGAAGTCGGTGCTGCAGGGGATATTTTAAACAAAGAAGTAGCGTTGACTATACATAAATAAATATATGTTTACCATTTTTATTATTGGTAGATCATTTTGACCTAGTCGTTTTAAAAGTAGCTCACAAGCCAAAAAAGTGTGGGCACCCCTGCTGTAGATAATTCAAACTGCTCACATACAGCAAAACATTGAAGGTTTATATTGTATCATGGAAGCTGTGATTTTTACTGAACTCCCCAGATGTGACATGCTAAAAAGGAATGAACATAAAATAAATGTGCAACCATTGGTAAAGAGCTTATAATATAATAAAACTGTGTGTTTTTTAGAGTTGACGTGACCATCATTTTTAGAGGGTATAGGGTTGCAGTTGTGGGCTGGTAGAAACACCACTATCATTGATATAACCTAACTCCAACTAGAGTTACCATCACTGATTGGAAAACATTCCAATGATGAAAAGTTGGGTCTGAACAACAGAAAGACAATGGGTCATATAGCTATGTCTCATAGATCTGTTTCATATGTGGATTTTTAGAGAAAAAAAAAAGAATACACAGGTATGAGGAACATAAAATGGAAAAGTTCTAAAGGGTTAGAGTCCAGACCATTATAATCCAGTTCCCTCTCCCGTTTAACCTTCCCTAACTGGGGCTTTTGATTCAGCAATATTAGATCAAAATATTAATGCTAAAAAGTCTTTATTATATAAGGGGACTTAACATCATAAAAGTAAATCACGAAACTCCCCACACATGGAGTTCCAAGATATAAAAATGTACAAAAACATAAACATTAAATGTTTAAAAAACATATTACCAATGGTGGACATCAAAAGCCTAATTTACATTTAGTTTTTTGAAAGGACCTTTAATAGATTTTTTCTGACGCGTTTCGCCTTAATGAAGGCTTCACCAGGTAGTCAAATAAATTCATCTTAAGGCTAAAACATCACCAACTATACATAATCAACTAACATAAATACATATACATGCATCTCTATCACATGATCAATCCCCAAATAATGTGGCCATCATTACATATATATTATAGTACGTGATCAGCTAGCATAAGTACATGATCAACTAACATATATATTATTGTACATGATCAACTAAAATAAGTATATCTATAATGATTCATGCATCTCTGTGACATAAGCAATACCCAAGTAATATGGCCATCATTGCATACCGTGTTTCCCCTAATATTAGACACTGTCTTGTGTAAATTTTACGTGCGAAAAGTGCACTAGGGCTTATTTCTGGGCTTAGAAGAAGTGTCAAAACGCCTCCTGCCATGTCTTTTCTAAAATTGGAAGCTTACTCTGGGACATGGTAGGTCTTATTTTTGAGAAAGGGCTTATATTAGAAGCACAGGGGGGGATAGCAGCTAGGTCTTTTGGGGAAGGTCTTACTTTCAGGGTAGGTCTTATATTAGGGGAAACAGGGTATATATTACATATTACATCCAGAAAGTATTCACAGCTCATTGTATATATATTACATAATGCATATAATTTGAGTTTGGCATTAGTATGTGTATATGACAATTATTAAATCTCAAGACTATACTTGGTGACCAATTATATTCTTGAGATTTATTGATTGCCATATAAACATACTAATGCCAATCTCAAATTATATGCACTGATTATGTAATATATATACAATGAGCTGTGAATACTTTCTGGATGCACTGTAGGTTATAAAACCTCTTCACCATTATCTTCCAAACAGTCCTATTGACTGATGTAATCACAAATAAGCAAACCCTTCCCATTTTCCCTTAAAAAACTCCACATGTTATATAATCCAAGTGGGGCATTTTTGGGGGGGGGGGGGGGGGGTCATACTGGGAGCATACATCCATCTCCTGTACAGCTCCTGCCTAGTCCTCTGCTTGTTATGCGTTCTTCAGTTACTCTCTGCTGGTGTGCATATTTTTTTAAACGATTTAGTCCAAAACTCCACAACATTTGGCAAAAGGCATCTTTTGCACTCCCCCATTCATTTTGAATGGAAGTGTCCCCATTTGAAATGTGGAGACGCGCCCATTTAAAATAAATTGGTGCTATTCAGACCTGTATCTATAATGAGGCTCAATGAGTCATTCACAACACTAGGTGGTGGTTTGTTATTCACACTGAAATTGATACTTACAAACTAGCATAAGCATTCAGAAGACATACCCTGCCTTAGGAGACCTGACTGTTAGATCAGGGAGTGATAAGCACCTTAATGATAATTCCACATAAGGCCAGATTTAAAAAATACATTTAAAGGCAAAAGGTCCTGGTGTGTATGCAGGTATATTTTGTTTATACTGGTCAGGAATATAAATATTCTGTATATTTATTTTCCATTGAAAGTTTTTGTGATACATTGTCTGCATCCTTATTAGCTACATCCTAGTTAAAATATAAAGTATTTAATATCACTCATCATGGATTTAGCCCTTGGATACATTATACCAATGTATTTGAGTTTTCAGAAATTAAAATTATTAGGGACTTTATTCACATGTTTAAACATACTGATATTATTGTGAACACACGTCTTTTTTTATAATTAAAACAGTTACTAAAATTTCACATAATCAAGTCAACCTTCAAAAGTCATGGTCCTATTTTTATCATTTGTTTTTAACTCTCTGGAACTCTCTCCCTTGCCCCATTAGACTTGCTCCTATTTTTGGCACTTTGAAAAAAGCCCTAAAACCCACCTCAGTCCCATCCCCTACCTATTGTATACCTTGTTCCCTAACCTATAAAGCTGGCCATACACCTTCAGATTTCTCTGTCAGATTTCCTTCAGATCAGATCAGATCTACCAACAACTATGTAGTATAGTGGCCTCCCTGATAGAATACATAGTGATTGGAAGGTGTAGAAAGGTCCTCATATTACATGGTTTTGGTAAAACAAAATCTGATCGGAAGGAAATCTGACAGAGAAATCTGAAGGTGTATGGCCAGCTTTAGATTGTAAGCCTGTCCGGGCAGGGTCCTCTACTCCTCCTATGTCATACCTGTGTGTTATTGTGTGTTTGTATCTCCACTCTAATGTATTGTACAGCGCTGCGTAATATGTTGGCGCTATATAAATAAATGATAATAATAATAATAACATTACAATAATGAGACTTTTTTTAAATAACTGAACTGCTTCCGTCCTATTAATACAACTTCAGGATGATGTTCAGTGATAATAAAACTATAAAACATATTTATGATGGTCAAAGGTTATGGTTAATGTTCAGTCATATCAGTGTCAAACACCATGGCAGAAAATTTCATTATAAAGGTGTTCCTTTACATATTAAAAACAGGGTCCTTAGGAGGAAAAGAATAGGGTTGGGGTATAGAGTGAGAGAATGGAGTACGAAATGCAAGGCAGCAACTTTCATTTACATAATACCTGGTGCTGCTTTAGGAATCAATGACCCTTAACAATGACATGCAGCTGCCTAGAAGCAGATGCACATGGGACAGGAAATAACTGCAAAAAGGTTGAATGAAAACAAATAGCATTTAAATAAACTAATCATTGTAAAATTAGTAAAACAGTATTTTTTATGTAAAAACTAAATACGTTTAAAATAAAAATCTTTAGCACACTAATGTGGTATTAATGTGGTCCTATTTAAATCTATGGTACTTTGTGTTTGTGCGCAAATTAATAGGAACCAATTAGAGACCTCCTCTATTTGCTGAACTATAAAACCAGAAATCTGATTGGTTGGTAAGATTTTTTCTGTTATTAAACAAAGTCCCTGCCTCTGATTTTCCTTCTTGATATGCTTTGTGTTATGCCTGCTGGGTGTAGAAATGATTTGATTTGTTGTGGTTTGTGGCATCCGGAACAGAATGGAAATGGTGATAGTTTAGTGTTATACGGATAAATAGAATTTAAATTATAGAAAGAATTTTACCACCGTCAGTAGCCTTTTTTCCTGTGTTATCTGTTCAGTCAATCCCAATAAATTTTATTGCAGCCTAGGACAAGACTGTGACATATGGCCGTGTGTTTCCTGCTTCTATCTCCTCACTGTTGGTGGTCTTTTAAAAGCATTGTCTGAGACTTTACAAGCCGTGGAGGTTATCTCTAAATCTTAAATTACTCTCTGTCATAACAGTATTTTTTTTTATAATTCTACAATGTGTTAGCCTGCTAAACAAAACACGTTTTCAGTGCGCAAAGCAAGATTCTCCGCAAGGAGCGGAAAATTACCAGCACGATACCAAGACATTGTGGAGAAAATGAGCAGTTAGTACAGTGCGAGCCCTAATGGTCTTTAGATAATTACTGAAGTAAAACTGAATTATCCCGCTCTGATCTATGGAATATAAATTAAAGAGCAAGTATTAATCACAAGATCAAGGGTTTATGATGACACCATTAGCCACAAGATTTAAACGACTTTTGGTTCTGGGAATTGTAAATGGCAATAAAAGTCACATCGTTTAATAATTGGAGTATATTATGATAGCACTAAAAAGAATGATTATCCCCCTGTTGAGAACAGTATAAAGCAGGGAACACACGGCTCAATATTGGAGCCGTTTGAGGTTTCCTGTAGCAGTGTGATGACGTCATCACGCTGCTGTCAGATATCGGATGAGCCTGGGAAACACAGCTGTGTCTCAAGCTCCGCCATGCAAAGCAACGGACATCAACTGTGGTTTACGGTAATGTCCGATATCCCTGTTTTCGAGCGGGATTGAACAGGGATGGCCGCATATGATATGGGCCAGATAAATGGCCGTGAGTGTGCACAGCGCTCAAAACATTCATCGATCTGGCCCATATCTAGGCGTGTGTTCCCAGCTTTAGTTGGTATTCTGAGCCACAAGGTGTTTCCTGGATATAGGTAGGAAGTATAATAATATGCTGCTAATGTAGGGGTGTTGAACCATTAACATTAAATTAACTATTTATTTAAACCTTTTGAGTGCCAGATGCCAGTTGAAGCCACTTGTATTATTATGTCATACAGTCATGTCACTTAAGGCCCCCATACACGTGTCGGATTCCCACCGGATTCCGGCACGATCGATTCCGGCCGCGTGCACGCGAAATGATCGTGCCGGAATCGCGTGCAGCCCACCTTGTCCGATCGTTTGCGTCCGATTGATCGGGGGCTCAGAATCGGATCCGACAGAGAACCAACATGTTGGTCTTTCTGATCCGATTCTGCACACATCAGGGGGAGTTGCCATTTGGATGTAAGTGATCGGACACGGAATCGTCCAGGAATCCGTGGGACAAGGTGGTATGCAGCGATCGGATACTCTTAATTGGCTGATATTTCGCTGAGATCGCCGGAATCGATCGGGTGAGTGATCAATTGGCCATGGAATCCGACACGTGTATGGCTAGCTTAACTGTCTCTAAGAGGAGTCCCTACTAGAGATGGTCGTTTTTTTTTAATTCAACAATTTCGAGTTAATTGCAAAGCCCTTGAGCACGGTATTATCACCAAACTTGCTGGAGATGTAGAGAAGGGTTGGGGTACACTACAAAAAAAGTATTGCTCTAACACAAATAGTTTTTGCATAAATAAATAAAAAGTCAAGTAAATGTTTTAAAAATCGAAATTTTGACTTTGATTTTGAACTTAGTTTACATTCAAGAACCAGAGTTTCAATGTGTTTGCTTCCACTATAATATTTGACGATATCTATGAGGCACATAACCTTTGATATATATGGGGCATTCCATATATCACCATGTGTGGTGATCACATGCTGACCCGGCTTTCCTAATCAACTTTGGCAATCAGTAAAATTGTCAATGTTGATCAGGAAAACCAGGTCTACATATGACCGCTGCACCCAGAGGTGGGGGGTGGATCCTGTTGGGCTTTGACTGCCTGCCGGGATATGGTCTACTTCCTGCTGGCATCTGTTGGCGTGGGTGGGGCTGGATCGGTGTTATGTGCGGCCTTTAACCTCTTAGCAACCGGCTGCAGCTTGATAATGTCATCACGCTGTAATTGGCTGAGATTTGTGCAGTTATCGCTGTGAGTATGGGTAGCTTTAGATTTGAGCCTGGGGATGAATGCTTTATTTCACCCAAATCTTGAATGGCTCCAGCCTTTTTTCTCTTTAACCCACAAATCCTGGAGCACCTTAGGTAAGTACTAAGGTGACACACACACCACACCATCCACAACCCTGTTACCAAGTGCATTCATATGCACCCACCACAGTCACAAACTAAAGAAGAACCTCAGAGACTCAGTCACCTTTGGTTTCTCAGTTCATGTGCACAACAAGTTTGCTTTTTTCCAGTCCAAATCTTTGAACATTTGGGTTGTCAGTACAAAGAAAAGAGCCATGACATCATTAATGTTTTGTGAAATCTCTACAAAGGTCAAAGACTGTAATTGGTACATTAGTCTATGTGGAAATGCTATCTTAAAATAAATGTCCTAAACACCTCTAGTGCTAAGATTACAAGAGGCAAAAATCTCTTCACTATGGGCTGCACATAAATGATCTCTTATGAGGAGATGCAGAACTAAAAAGTATCCAGAGGCTGCACCAGACAGTATTAAGGTCCATCATCCTAAACACCAGAGGAGAACACATAGATAGCAACTTGGGAAGTAAAAAATTGCAGGCATTTTCAAGATAACATAATGCAATCAAAATGACTCTAATCAAAGAGGGGGACATTACAGAACTACCCAGTATAAAATACCGTTCTGAATCTTCTTGTATGATTGATAGAAGACAAGAGTCTTAAAGGACATTTCATACAGTGCATAATGGTACAAATGGGAAGTTAGCCTTATAGGGGCACGTTGTATATGACATTAAAAAAAAAAAGGTTATGTATTGATAGGGAAGCTATATATCTTTTAAAGACTCATTATGTAAATAAGAAAAAATATATCTTGCACATATTTACTTGTCTTATAGAGAGATTTGTGTTTAAATAAAAAATTTCTAATGCATATACCACATATTGGCTAGCCATACAGTATGCAAAATATTCCATTGAATAGGGTCAGTCAATTAACCTGCCAGTATGTGACCTATGTTATCATTAACACATCATTTATTTATATTTTTTTAATTCTCTCAACGTGGGTACCTTAATTTGATATGTCCCTCTACAACAGGACTAGGAGTATGAAAGGGAAAAGCAGCACAAGGAGATAATACGTTTCTTTAGAGAACCACATGCTGCCATATCTACCATAGATCCTTGGCACATAGAGCTTTGGAAGGTTTTATAAGGTATTTATCACATATCATATATAAAATATTGGTAAATACACTCATATACATCACATTAAATATTCAAAGTTAGTCAGTCAACTTGTAATAGTAGTTACGTTGAAGTGATGTCTTTTACTATTTGAAGCACCCTCAAGCAGGGTGCAGACAGCTCGATATTCGAGCCGTCCGATGTACCCTGCAGCAGCGTGATGACGTCATCACACTGCTGTCAGATATCGGCTGGCTGGGGAGAGACGGCTCTGCTCTCTTCCCGGCTCAGTCGAAGCTGTGCCTGGAGACCAGCGGTCTCTATGCAAAGCATCGGACATAGGCCCTATTTACGGTCATGTCCGATTTGGCTGTTTTCGAGCGGCATTGATTTGTCCCGTTCGAAAACAGTGATGGGTACATATTATATGGGCCAGATAGATGGACATGAGCGCACACGGCGCTCGAAACAGCCATCGATTTGACCCATATCTCCACGTCTGTACTCTGCTTCAGTCTGTTTAAGCTGTCTCTAGTTTTGTAACCAAATGCTAAGAGGAGAGTCGTCCACTGTAAACTGTGAAGCTGGGTACACACATGTAGCTATGGGCCAGATCAATGGCCGATTCGAGTGCCGTGCACGCTCACAGCCATCTATCTGGCCCATATCATATGCAGCCATCCCTGTGTTCAAGCGAGACCAACCAATCCCGCTCAAAAACAGGGATATCGGACCGTAAACCACGGTCAATGTCGGTTGCTTTGCATGGAAACCGCTCCAGCTCCTCCGATATCTGACAGCAGTGTGATGATATCATCACCCTGATGCAGGGAACATCGGACGGCTCCAATATCGAGCCGTGGGTTCCCTGATGACTCTCTACTTTCACAGATTGCAAAACTGAAAACATACTGTAGATTTTGTAACCAACACTGTCCCATATCAACATTTCCTACAGTAACCTTGATCTACAGACATCTTACTAGGCCAGGCAAGGATGGCATAACCCATTTTAGGCCCCCATACACACTACAATCTTACCATAAAATTTCTGTACAATCAACTTTTCTTCTACCAAAACCATGTAATAAGAGGACCTTTCTAAACCTTCCAATCACTATATATTCTATCAGGGAGGACCCGGCACTACATAGTTGTTAGTAGATCTCAAGGAAAATGTATGAAGTGATCTAAAGGTGTATGGGGGGCTTAATTCCGACACTGAGATATGAGGAAGTAGTAGACTCTACATTCATGCACACACAAGAACCCCCTCTTGGTTTTTTTTGCTAGATACTGGAATTATTGAACAAATGTACAGAAACCTATAGTAAAGCTAAATAGGGTAGCCCCCATATATTATTGATGGCCAGCAGTCACAATTCCTTTACAGCCTGCAGTAATCTAGATACTCATTCATATCTAGGAGGCATGTCGTCCTTCCATGGCGTATTTAGAGTGGGTTAACTTATTTTTTTTTGTGGACAATTTAAGTTACAGATTTACTGCTGGGTTAAATTGTGAAACAAATTCATTTAATTTTCCTCAATGAATAATACATCTAGTTATATCTGTAATACATTTTATAGTTTCATTCTGGTTCTGACAATATATTTTATGAATGGTGAAGTGATAGAAATAGTGCTATGTGTTGCATACTGAAACAGTGTGCTGCATAATGTACAGCAATCTATCTGATATTAATTTGCACAAATGGTCATCATTCCTGCACTTTGCATATTAGTATCATACTTCATACAATTTCATCAAATAGGAATAATATAGTCGTTTTCCTATTCAGTTCTAATCTGATTGAATGTATGAGGCAATGGGAGAAGAAGTGGATGATGGAGAGGTCCGGAGGTTAATGTCAATACTAATTTCATGCACTTGAGTGGTTGCTTTCAGTAAAGTAAACCAAAGGTGTATCCATTGCCATGACCACAAGACTACTATATTACCAGCAGCAAATGGGGACAGATTTCTACAGATTTCATGGCTCATACTCTTTCCATGAGTTTTTAAGACAAACCGAACAATTCAGAATACCTCACATTTAATAAAGCTGGCCATACACCTTTAGATCTCTCTGTCAGAAATCCTTTAGATCTACCAACAACTATGTAGTATAGGGTCCTCTGTGTTTGAACACAGGTGAACCCTTCCAATCACTATGTATTCTATTAGGGAGGATCCGGCACTTCATAGTTGTATACACATATACATAGGTGTATGAGGGGCTTAAGGCTGGGTCTACACTAGGCAGCCCAAGAAAATGCGGGTGGAGGCATGGAGATGTCTGCGTGACATGTCCATAGCAGCCGCCCACAGTTGGGCGATGTTTGAGAGAGTTTAGAGCGTGGTATTCACCATGTTAGCAATACCGAATCCTATCATTTCCAATAGCAAACCGCGCTATGCCACACACCTGTACACACATGTACTGGCAGCCATGCCCGACCAGGTGTGAGTCCGTCGCATATGTTGCGCTGCCCGCTAATGCGGTCATGACACACCAGTATGGACTGGCAAGACATTTCCCATAGGAGAATTCAGGAGGTGGCTGCACTACACAGTTTTCCCTGCAGTCAACGTGCAACAGCACAAAAAAAGTAGTGTAGACCCACCCTTAGACTGAGGCTGCACTGGGGCAGTTTGGGAGCAGCTCCGGTGCGTTTTATAGATGTGCCCAAACTGCTCTCATAGTCCCCAATAGAGCCGTCTCCACAGGTATGGTGTGGCTGTGAAACAAAACGCAGTTTATCAAGTTTTAAAAACCGCAGTGCGTCACAACCTCAGAACCTCCTTGGAATCATTGGATGCTGATGTGGTTTTAGTTGATTGAAATCAGTGGGTTTTGTTTTTTGTTTTTTAAGATGCCTTGAAAAACCCAGGTTAATCTTTTGTTAACAGCACAGAAAACTCATGCTTTTTTGCATGCGTTTCCTGGCCACAGCAGTGGAGCCTTAAGATGGCCATGCACGAGCTTCTTCAATTGAACGAAAAATCGAGATGCAGCAATTCAGCAATTCAGCACAATCGATCCTGTCCAACACTTTGAATGGGGGCCCTCAGTCCCTCTGAAGTAATGGCAATCGGACAGGAATTTACCAACATGTTGGTTCCCTGTTGGATCGAAGTTGAGGATAGGGTAGTCACAATCAATTTGAGCACAGCCAATAACCGAATGCTTACGGTGATTCATTGTGTCACCTTTAAGATGACCATACATCTCAGATATCCCATAAGGCCCCCATACACGGGTCCGTTTCCCATCGGATTCCGGGACGTTCGATTCCGGGCGCGTGCATGCGAAACGATCGTCCCGGAATCGCGTGAAGCCCACCTTGTCCGTCCGATCACGTCCGATCGTTCGGGGGCCCAGAATCGGATCTGGCAGAGAACCAACATGTTGGTCTTTCTGATCCGATTCTGCACACATCAGGGGGAGTTGCCATTTGTGGAGTAAGCGATTGGACACGGAATCGTCCAGGAATCTGTGGGACAAGGTGGTATGTAGCGATTGGACACACTTAATTGGCCGATCGATCGGACCTCCGATTCTCGCTGAGATCGCCGGAATCGATCGGATAGGTGATCGATCGGCCATGGAATCCGACTGTGTATGGCTAGCTTGAGATCTACCAACAACTATGTAGTATAGGGTCCTCTGGGATTGAACACAGGTAGACTTGATTGTTTAGAAAGGAAATCTGACAGAGAAATCTAAAGGTGTATGGTGGAAATTTGGAATCAGATCTGGTGGTCTGGCTAGACCACAAGTCCTGCGATTTTAGAGCTGCTTTGATCATTTTGAACTAGTCCTTACAATTTGGTCCTTGTCAGTGCGTGTTAGATCCTTATGCTTATCCATTTTTCCTGCTTTGAACCCATCTTCCTCAAGAACTGGCTGTGGACTGCTGCATGATATATAGATATTGAGATATTCCATTTAAATAAGGTAACCAGAATTGTACACTTCACCTGACAATGGTTTCAAGTTTATGGCATGTGCTGTGTTCTGTTGGTTTGGCCTTGTTTGACTACTTAGGTCATACCAGGACTAGGTTCTCAGAAAATCAGGGCTGCTTTATTTTTTGTCTCACCGTTATTGATAATCAATGTTTGAGGATGTATTTTTTGTATTTTTATTTTGGCAGTGTAAAGTATTTTCTACATTGGTTGGTTAGTTTGTTCCTCTATACCTCTTTTCTTGTTATGTATTGTCTTTCCTGTACTAATATTATTTCTTAATAAAAGCAAATGTACAGTGGTGCAGAGACATATGGCAGGTTTTTTTGTGGTTCACCGTCTGACCCAAGGACAACAATATTCTGTGTTTGCATACTGCACGACCAATGTGTATGTAATGGCACCTGCTGCTCATTTATATAATGTTTGATTTTAGAATATCTTTGTAATATTCAGCATCTTGTCTTCAAAGCAATAATGTATTTGCTGCAAGGCTTCAGGAAAGAAATGTGAAAGTAGTATTTATGGGTAATTTCCATTCCCAAACATTCAGCTATTTTTCCCTATTCATCCGGCTTTGTATCTCACCCGTGTCATTTGACATCATGTTGTTTTCCCCGGAGACACCTGTCCCCGCAGCATCCTTTTATGTAGTTATCTGCCTCTGCCTTCCATGTTTATTCTAATCAGTAATGTTATTCTGGTCCTCTTCTTTAACCACTAGAAGTTAGACTTTATCCGCTGCCCTTTCGGAATCCTTGTTTGATTTCCGAGCTAAGTGGCATTACGTTTTATTTGAGCGGTTTACAGAAGTGTCATTTATTGACAGTTACGTAAATGGGCTGAAGTCATGGTTACTGTGCTCGCCTTATCAGTGGCTCATTTTCTTCTTCTATACTGAATGCCGCGAAGCACAAGGTGTCAGCTTTCATTTTGTCTGGACGTCTTGAAGTGACCTGGAGTGAAAGGCCTTGTCGTGTTTGTCTTGTTTATAAAAGGCTTTCTTCTTTTATCTGTTTCCCTCAGTCACTCATACAATTAATGTGGCTCAATACTGTCTAAGCAATGTATAGGTCTGCTTAAATGTTGAACTGAGTGTGATGTCACATTACATTTAAGAATGTAATCATTAGGTTTACATTTACATTTGTTTTTTTAAGATTAGGTTTTGGTTTTCCAACAAATTTGTCACAAAGGGAAAACACTACATTTGTCTAGTGTTAGATAAAATCCAATAAAGTGATTCTTGATTTTCTTCTTCTATACTGAATGTCGCGAAGCACAAGGTGTCGGCTTTCATTTTGTCTGGATGTCTTTAAGTGACCTGGAGTGAAAGGCCTTGTCGTGTTTGTCTTGTTTATTTTTATTTTTTTTCTTTCAGTGTCTTGGGCGCCCGTACACTTGCTCCTCTTGATGCAGTTGTTGGGTTGTGCCTGGTTCGCCTTGGCTGTAACCTCCTGGGGCGCCTGGCAGGGGCCTCCTGGGGTCTGGGGGCGGCACCGTGGTGGGTGTTTCCGGTTGGTGTTTCTCCCGGGGATATTTTGTTGCTTTTTCACTGTGGTGTGTGCTTTGTGTCGTCATGGACTTGCATCTGTGCGGTTTTGCGTCCCCGGTTGCTTGTGATTCGGGGTTGTTTGATTGGTATGTTTGTGTGCGGGCCTTCCCCTTGCCTTGTGTGTTGAATGTTGATGGGTGGGTTTTGGTCCTTCTGACTCGCTCGCATTGGGGGGTTGTATTCCCGGTGCTTTTGCCTTGCCTTGGGGGTCCCGTCTTGGGAGGGCCTGGGGGATTCCCGTTGGTCACATGGGGCGCAACATCCTGTTTTTTTTTTTTATTGCTGTATCCTGGGATGTTGGCACCTTACACTTCACTAACAGGGAACTATTAATTCTTTGCATATGTGTTACTTTATGTATGTATTTTTGTGATTAGAAAAAAAAAAGAATGTAACCATTAGGTTTACATTTACATTAGTTTTTTTAAGATTAGGTTTTGGTTTTGCAACAAATGTGTCACAAAGGGAAAACACTACATTTGTCTAGTGTTAGATAAAATCAAATAAAGTGATTCTTGATTTAAAAAAATTATCAGTGGCTCATTTTCTTCTTCTATACTGAATGTCGTGAAGCACAAGGTGTCGGCTTTCATTTTGTCTGGATGTCTTGAAGTGACCTGGAGTGAAAGGCCTTGTCGTGTTTGTCTTGTTTATAAAAGGCTTTCTTCTTTTATCTGTTTCCCTCAGTCATACAATTAATGTAGCTCAATACTGACTGTGGGATTGTTATCCAGTTATTCTAAATATTTTCCAGCAAAAACTATCTCATTTTGTCTAAAAATCTGTCATTATTCACCAGCCAATTATTCATATAGAAAACTTAAAATGGGTTTGTGTGTGTATTACATTTTAGTGTACATTCACTCATTAACCTCCCTAGCGCACTGCTGAGGTCCAGATTTCTGTACCAAAAGTGCACTTCAATGGTAAAAAAAATTTTAAGCCTGTAACTTCCCAAAATCTGTCCGTACAAGGGTCTAATAGACATCCTACATATAATAATGCTTGATGTAAAACAATTATGTAAAATATTTTTTTATTTAATAAAATTAATGAGAAAACATAAAAATCAGGGCACAAAGCTTTGCTGCTATGTACTAAATCCCGCCAAAATAAAGTCTCTGGTGCCCTAGATGTGCCCATTTGCAGTTAACCCTCTCTAACCTGGTGTGATGAAGGCTCTGGTCAGAATAATTAACATAAACATTACTTTCCCCTGAGCTTGATTAGTGGAATCTGCTCCACAATCCTAATAACAACATACCAAAATCTCATTCTTGTGAATCTAGGGAAAGGAGTGTCATTAACACAGTGACAACTCCCTTCCCAAGTCTCCTCGGGCCTGGCAGATCAAGGATGCTTTACATGTTAAATGTATTTATTTTTATGTGTTTAATGCATGTTTTTCTTGTTAGTGCCATCCTGAACCACAGCAGAGTATGGGTCTGCTTAAATGTTGAACTGGGAGTGATACCACATTACATTTGAGAATGTAACCATTAGGTTTGCATTTACATTTGTTTTTTTAGGTAAGGTTTTGTTTTTGCAACAAATTTGTCACAAAGGGAAAACACTACACTTGTCTAGATACTTATTGCATGCACAGTTCTACTCTATTGATAAGCATTGCCTATGCTCGGCGCATGGCGCTACTCGGACGAGCACGGCGTGTGCTTGTGTGCCATGATCAGGTCTGTGCCCTGCACGTTTAGCTGGTTGTAGAAAGGCAATCCAGGGTCAGGTAAGTACTGCACTTACTGTAAAGCCAGTAGCCATGTTAGGTCTTGACATTACAGTGATTGGCAGGCCAGAACACAATTGTCTGGGAGTCAGGGAGAGGCAATAACATATTTATTTTACAATGTAATCATTCCAAAAGAATTATGCTTTTTTTTTGGGGGGGGGGGGTCATGTTTTTTTTCCATTTAAGAATCACTTTATTGGATTTTATTGTGATTGGATTGCAGAGCTGGAGTGGACATATTTATTGTAAGTAAATGTACATTTATTTACTGTTATTTTCAGGGGGTTCTGGTCATTTATAAATTGTATTGCAGGGGTATTGATACATATAGGTCATTTAATTATCGACATGCTCTGTGCTCAGTAGAACACATGAACATCACGATGTGTTCGGACTGAATACCCGAACACTTTTGTGCTTGCTCGTCACTATTCTACACTAGTTGAGATATGTCAAGTAAATGTCATATGACTTTAATCAGATATTTTTGAGTAATTTTATGGGCAGAAATAGACACCTAGAACAACCCCCTGGGACAGGATCCCCTCCTTTTGTAAGTAAATGCTAAATATAATTCATGGCACACCAACAGAAACACACCTAGTTCAGTATTCTGCAGTATACTTATAACACACCTAGACTTCAGGTTTCTGAATTATACAAAAAAAAACATGCACAGCACTGCTGTGATAACCCTGCTGACCTCAAGCCTTTTGCTCGATCGATCACCAATTTAATTGCCTTGTGCGATTCGAACGTCGGTTGATCGCCGAACATTGATCAATCGCACTACCACACAATACGAAGTTTATCTGTATTATGATAATAATACGAACCTAACACGCATGTGCTCCATAATACTTGTGAATGGAACCAAATACCTAGAAAACTTGTCAGATGCTTACAAGATTGACTTCAATTTACCAACATGTCAGATCATTTTCGATCAATTTTAGGACCAATTTCGATCACTTTTATGCCTGCCATACACACCCTGACGGGTGCAGACAGACCAGCTCAGATGAGCTCCGGAATGCAAATGTGATGACGTCATCACGTTTGCATCCTGATGCATTATGGGGCTGAACTAGTTGGCCGGCACCCTTTGTGTGCCGGCCATTAGCTTCAATGAAGACGCCGGTCTTCATTGAAGTTAAAGGCATCGGCTTCCATTGGCCAGAGATTATCGGACATGTCCGTTCTCTGGCCGGCCGAGCTGTGGGGCGACAGGGATCTGTCGCCCCATGTGGGCACATGCCGATAAGCGGACGATTTTTCCGCTGACCAACGGTGCAAGCGCCCACGCCCATCGGTCAGGTGAAAAATCGGCCCCTTATCGGCATGTGTATGCCAGGCATTAGTAGATGATACCAGGTGGGCAGGAATGGATTTCCGTTTGATTGACTTAAAAATGTATGGTATAGCTTTAGACTTCAGGTTTCTGCATTATACTCCATTATCATCTGGAATAAAAAAACAATACATATGCACAGCACTGCTGCGATAAAGCTGCCGACCTCCAGCCTTGTAGAGCTTCTCTATCCAAATAAGCAGAATACGTGATCTGTGCCTACACGCCAGGCATTACACATGTGGATTAGATAAATGAATGTAGAGATTGTAGAATAGAAAGGACAAGGTAACTGGACTCCGGGTCCAGCGTGTTTGCCTCATCCTGTACAGCAAGATGTTTTGTACACCTGAGGGGTCCAATTTACAGATGTAATTGAAGCTAAAGGACGGGTTCATTTTCGGCACACCTGCCCCTTCAACACACCTGCCTGTCTCTGAATGCAGCACAGGACACTGTCATCCATCAATAGGGAGAGCTATTTAAAGGTTGAAAAGCATAATGGAAAAAGGCAGCGTGAGTAAAGAGATGAGCTGATACCTCTAATGCTATGATATTCATCAGTCAGATATTGTATAGATATTTCACCTTTGTTATACCACATTAGTACGGAACGCAATACTTTCTGTACTTGTACAAAAAGCAAAAATTTCCTCAGTGTATGGGTTTAAAGCCGGCATCCCTGATTTAATATTAATAAATGTAAAGCTAATTTCTTTCTATAGTGAGACAGAAGTTATAAATTATAGATCATTTATTCTCAATGCTTATAAATTAATGTTTTCAGTCCTTCATAATATGACGCTTGATTTAAAGCAAATCTCCATCCTTACCTCCCTCTCGTAAAGTTGTTGTGGGTCTTTGCTATGGAAATTGCACATTGTAAAGATGTCGATTTTTTTGTTCGATCAATGAAGAACAAATGATTTTTTGGTTGATTGAACAAAAATCTAGAATGGGCAATTTGTGCGAATTTTGTTCGACCTCAAACAAAAAATAGCTCACCGAACATGTTGGCAAATTTTATCTGTTGTTGTCATTTCGAATGTATTTTCATTTGATATCAGCGATGAATGAACAAAAAATCTAATGTTACATTCGATAAATGAACAAATGATGTTTGGCAACGTCATCAAACAAAAAATACAATTGGCACCCACTTTTAGTTTTTATCAATGTGCAACCACATTTGTTCAATGAGAGATTGGGCAACACCCTGAAATCTGGTGCACCATCCCCCTGCCTCCATTGTGAGGATTTATTTACCATAACTGTTCCAATAAAAGAAAGAAAAGGTGAGGTGCTATCTACTCACATATAAGATTTTATAAATCAACTTGTATTTACAATATTGAAAATCCACCAAACATGAAACATTGTATCAAAAACTAATTGCAAAAATGTATCGCCCAACGTGTTTTGCCCTAAGGCTTTATCAGGAAAGTGCTGCATTAATAGACCAATCATGTTCAATTGGCTTTCCACCAAATCTCCATTGGGAGCATCAAAACGTCCCCATGGCTTCAACCTCCCTACACCAAAAAGACTGGTGGTCTTGTGGGTGATTTCTAGAGGAAGAAGAAGAAGAGGAACAAACTACCTCCTTACTGATACTCTCCTGGCTGAGAATTGAACTTGGGGCACCAGTGGTGTATGGCTAGAATCAATATGAACAAAAAGAGCTAGATAGTTGCACCAAATTGTCTTGTGTGCTGTCCCAACTTTTGGTGGTGCCACAGGCAATAGAGACTTTTAGGCGGGCATTGCCATTTTTTTGGGGGATCGATGTGGGCAGCCGTGATTCCCACATAATTGATCACTGCGAAAGCTCACAGCAATTGATCGCGGGAAAATTGACCTCTAAATTGACACATTTATGAACTGATTTGCCTATGAAAACAATAAAGTCTTCTAAAGGCTGTGCTGGATGACATAGTTGAGTTAATAATTTGAAAGGAAAAACAACCCCTAATATTTATAGTAACATAGAATTTAGCTGTTTACATGTGATACAGCTTTGTATATGTTTCTTGAATGACAGAAGAGAGCAGAGAGATCATCTTAATGATGTACTGCTGCTCCTTCATTGCCCAATCACAGATCAGGTTGGGTGCCAATGTGGTTAGGAGAGAGGTCAACAATGGACAGGATGTGGCTCTCTTGATCACATGACAGGCCAAGCTTAGAAAGCTCAGATATGTATTTTACCTCTTTATATTGCCATTTATGTGATGTTCACTGTTAAATAGACAGCTCTGCTTGATTAGATGTTTTGTTTGAAGATTCTAAAGAAAAATAAGCAGCTCCAGGTCTGGAAACAGAAAACCTTATTAAACACGTCTCCTTACCTAATTGAGGGTCTGGACCAATTCAAATTAATTCCATTTAGCTAATCAGAATTAATTTATCCTCTTATACTAAGGGAAATGTTTATGGCTGTACAGATTGTAATATCACAAAGAGATTAGCATTTTACGAAGCAAAAAAAGCAAAAACAAAATTTCTATTTAATATGTTTTTGATTGAAAACTCTTTCCCAGTGAAGGGCTCTTGGTCTTCTTGTAACCCTTCTAATTGTTGATTGTTTCATTAAAAATAAAACCAGACGGCACCAAAAAAAAGCCTGGGAGTGGGCTGTGTAGGTTGGTTGCCCTTGTTCACCTCCTGGAAATACTTGCTGATGATGATCCTTTGAATAGAACATTTTTGGATTCAGTGACCTGGAATAAGTACACAGATCAGGGGTCACGAAATACCCAAATGTAGTATGTAGCAGCTTACCCCTACATACGTGCGGAGCCTGCATTTGTTCTCTAATTTATTTTTACATTTATTTTTACTTGTGTGACAACACTGTACCATATCTGTGGAGAATTGGTGTCACCCTAAACAGAAATAAAAAATTCCTGCCCTATCACTAAATGTATTAAGGCCCCCATACACGCCCCGATTTTCCGTCCGATCGATTAAATACAATCTATGTTTTCCGATATGAGGATGTTTGATCGATCGGACTGTATTTCATTATACCCCCAAATAAAGCAACCAATTATTGTCCGATTTTACCTACTTCGATCGAACATTTTCCATCGGCCGATTTTATGTTTGATCGCAAGTGGAAGGGTTATGGCAGGGATCAGCAGGTTGAGGCAAACAATTAGACCACCCGAATGGGAGTTTTGACCAGGGCCAGGTATCTGTGGGTGTCTGTTCTGGGGGTGGGGGGGCTTATTTAAATTTTTTGTGAAAAAAATCTGGGGTTGCCTTTGATGGGGATAGCTAATCATAGGGAAAACAGGGTCTCAACTTCAGTTTAGTTCCCATGAATAATAAAAAAAAAGAGAAATACAGGAGAATGTTAAAACATATATACATCCTAGCACAACCTGGCAGATGATTTTACACGCACCACAATGTTTGAAACAGGAAGTAAAAGTATGATAATTTGTTAGATCGGAACTTAATTGGTCGGGTCATAAGAAATAGCAGCCGATTGAATACAATTTAGATTCGATCGAGAAAAATTTTCCAACATGTCCGATCACAGACCGATTATTCCCAAAAGTTCGATCGAAGTTACTTGGTCGAACCATGTGGGCATTGACTGATTTTTGGAAGACCGATGCAAAAAATCTATTGTTTTTAATTGATCGGACTGCTAATCGGGGCGTGTATGGGGGCCTTTAAGTAGAAACATCAGAGAAATAATGGGGTATGCCACCATTGACAGGTATCAGAAGGACAGATCTCCTAATTAAGAAGAAAAAGGTATTTATTACATAAGGTAACATTATTTTCTCTAAGGCTGCGTTCACAATCAGGGGCGGTCCTAGGCATATCAGTGGCCTGGGCGAGCACACCTTTGGGTGCATTCCCCCTCCCAATGCAGCATAATAAGTACAGAACTGCAACTTCACCACTGTGTACACATGTACGGAAAGGTGGCAGGGGGGCTGTCAATCCATACCTGTCAACTTTTAAAAGTAAAAACCCAGGGGAAATACAGGAAGTGACGTAACCAACGTCACTTCCGGAACCTGGACCGTGGTTCTTCCGTGTTCCAAATTCCAGAATTTACGCCACTGATGTGATTTCTGGTTTCTGGTGTAGTTCTCGGCTAATGTCCCACCCCGCTTGTGCGGATAATGTGCGGGTGGCACATTAGCAGGGAGAGTAACACCCAATTTGGCCGGGAAAGCCACATAAAAAAATTGACTTTCCAGGTATATGACAGGTATTTGTCAATCACTCACCAACCATCCCCCAGGTATGCCTATGAGCAATGGTTCATGGTTAGTCAGGAGTGGCAAACACGTGGCTCTAAACTGACTGCGTAGGTAGATCCTTATATACCGTAATACAATGTAATAATAATTTTAAGGTAGACTACATACAGATTGCTGGGAAGCACAACCTCTATCCATACCAGTAAAGTTTGGCCATTTAAAAACCGGGGGACGTACAGGAAGTGCCGTCAGTGATGTCACTTCTAATATATGGATCGTGGTTCTTCCGCGTTCCACGTACCGGAAGTGACATCATTGACGTCACTCCCGGCGTCCGCCGGCCTTTTAGCGGATCTAGCAGGGGGAGGGCGTTACTCTCCCTGCTTATGTTCCACCGTGCTTGTGCTGATAATGTGCGCGGTGGGGTGGGAGTAACGCCCTCTCCCTGCTGGATCAGCTCGATTTCAAGAACCCGGGAAAAATCTGGGATTTCTTGAAATCGTGATTTGGAATAAAAATGTGGCTTTCCCGGCCAAAACAGGAGACTTGACAGGTCTGCCTCTATCTTCTATGTAGAGAATAGCAGAACTCTGCAAAAGTGTCAGGGCTGTTAAGACCACAACCACCACTCTTCTTATTTAGGTCCAAACTAAAATTAATTTGCCCTATTTTTGTGTTTTGGGTATAGAAGGGGAGGAGTTATATATTATTAGAGATATTTCTTTTCATAAGTGCCTTAAATAGGACGCTTGATGTGCCTTAATGCTGTACATGGTATTGATTTAGTGTCTTATGTATTAAAAAGGTTACATTTCAATTAGACACTATAATAGGAGACCCTGTATTCAACATCCCTTGTCATTGTTTTCACTTGATATTGATTACAGTGACCCATTACCTGCCAATGGTTAAATCACATCTGAATGTACAGCTTCACATTAATTCTAACTGGATTTGATTTAAATTTTTTTTTAAATGAATTGAAACACATTTCAGTGACTTACCGTATTTAACGGTCATGTCAGATATGGCTGTTTTCAAGCGGGGCACGGCGCTCGAAGCGGCCATCGATCTGGCCCATATCTGCACATCTGTACAGTGTTAGGCCTCTAGATCAATGTCTGTCCTTTGAGATAAGTTGTACAATTCTTGGGAAAAGGTAGCTTTTAAGCTGGGAATAGACGGTACGATTTACCATCTATTCCTTATGCGATTCTCTGCACTAGGAGCGGCGTGATGACGTCATCACGCCCGCCCGCTAGTGCCAAGAATCGGACAGCTCTCTTCATCTGCAGCTCATGACTTCTGCTGGGGGCAGCCGTCTCCAGCTGAACTAATGGGATCGGGCTAAAATTTACCATCCTGACGGATCTCTGTGCGATCTGACAGGACGACTGATTTTAGCCCAATCCTCGTCAGTTGCAGCCTCCAATTCCTGCACGGCCCGATCCTAAAGGGATGCGGGAGCGCGCACGGCATCGGATCGGGGATCGGATCCTGCAGGAATTGGTATGTGTATGCCTAGCTTTAGCCCTAAAGTCTTTGCTGCCATTCTTAGTGCCTATTGTAAAGAAGATATAGAAAACTCCAATCCACAGTGGTTTCAAGTCCAGTCCAATGTTTTATTAATAGTAAATACAAATAAGGGAATAGCCATTAGGAGCCCCCCTTCCTCTGGGCTTTGCACAGCAGTAATAGTTCTTATAGTGCTTAAATTGGATGTAAAAAAAAAAAACTTCAAACATATACACATAACTCCCCTTTATCAGGTCTTCATCCAGGGACAGCAACCCCTCACCTTTCCTGCCTGCTCGTTCCCGTACCCCCATACCTGGAGCGCCTCTTTCAGGCCGCATCTGAATCCCATTCAGATGTTGCTGGCCGGGGCGCATAGGCAAAGGAGAAGGTAAAAGTTAGAAGTGACGTCTGACCTCCCATGTCCCCTTGCACACTCCACAGCCAGACGTCCCTGGGGGAGGAAGGGGCTGGAGCGTCGCTGCATTATTAGATCGCGATCCGTGTTCACAAACATGGATATTCGAGATTCCGAATATCAAATAGAATATCATTGTGGGTTTTTGTGAAATAACACAAATTAGAATATTGCCTAGTCGCTCATCACCATTGACTACCATTTTTATGTATTGTATGTTATTTATTTCTACTTTTTTTTTTATGAGTTTGGTGGCTTGAGTCAGTAGGTCTGTTCCATATTCTTCTCAATGAAGCCAAATATCCTTATATCCAATAGGAAGTGGTCTTCCAATCATTAAAGCAAATGTGTGCTATTGGACCAATGCATCCTAAGTGAAAAGCAATGGTTATCAGACAATACTTTCACTCTGACTATAATAAAATAGGTTGCAGTACTCACATTTGGGCAAACATTTGTCTACAGGTGAATGGGGCTAAGCTTGCTGTTAATGTGGCTCAATGTGGCACTTTGCCAGCTGCCATACTGAGCAAACAACATGTTGTGATGTCACAGAAGTGGCAGAGACGCCCAGACAGGGAATTTTATAAAGAAATAAGTGAACATGTACTGAATACTGATAGAACACTTTTCTGTTTATAGAGAAACAGAAATATTACAGAAAATGGTATTCATTAAAAACAGAGGATGAAGTAAATACTTGAAGTATAAGCTTCATGTTTGCACACCAACGTTCTGTTAATATTTCGCCGTCGTTGTTGAGCAGACTGTTTACCCGCATGACCCAAAGACAAAACGTATAGTTATGAAGCCAAGGCCACACATGTTTGTACATGAATTATAATGCTTATAAAGAAGATTGTTAGGACAAAACAAGAACTTTGAACATTAGAGTTGCAATCAAGTCAGCGCGATGGCCTGTTTTCCTGTCACGTATTAATCCTGAGACCTTAAAGCCGAACAACATTTGTGTCATTGTCTACACAAATTTAATTTGTTTATGCACCAGTTCAGTTAATCCTACAATCTGCTTTTCTCAAATGAGGCCGGATAATGGAGTCATGGTCCCTCACAGGTCTGCAGGCTTTTAAATTCTGATAAAATCAGGATTCTTCACTGGGCCTTGCCACAGCTCTGAATTAAGCCACTTTAAATGTAATTACCAGAGCTGGCTGTACATCAGGAACATCCATTAAAAAAATTGATTGACCATGCTGTTATGGGGAGGCATTTTATGAAGAAACGATCCTGATGGGCTCTGAGCTATAAATTATGAAAGCAAAAAAAGGGGGGAAAAATCAGGTAAATACTTTATTAGCCGTTAATGAGAGGTTCACCGGATAACTCAATTTCTTCTTCTTCTTACAACAGCTACTTCATGGAAGCGTGGTGCATGGCCATCTACCACGATCGCTTTATTGATTTCCAGCAAGAGGTGCGTGAAATCCTGGCATCGAAGAAAGTAAGAAAATCACTAATTCTTTCTTTTCTTTATAAGGTCTGACACTTTTCTAGCACTTCTCAGTTTGTCGCGGCTAGCCACTTTGCCGCGGATTTTTCCAGCCTGAAGCAAAACGTATTAGTCTGAGCCCTACATAATTATACATGGTTGTCGCTGTGAGACTGAGAGATAAACTTTTATAGACAGATGACTTTGGTTATTATTGCTGATAAATGAAATGTGCCGATTGTCTCTCATCTAACATGAAGACCAGAATTAGCTTAAGCTAGCCATTCATGGTTCAATTGACATCAAATCGATCATCAATTCGATCGAAGTTTTCGATCATTAAAAC
>CM070035.1:133413570-133426639 GCA_036250615.1 Ptychadena robeensis
GTATTGCATTTCCCTCCTCCCTCCTCCCAGAAGTTACAGTATGCTAATTGATTGAATCAATACAAAAAAATGTACAAAAAATGAGACACAATGTGGGGACAATCAATCAAAATTTTCCAACTGGTCCGATCAAATTTCGTTTGAGCAAAATGACAATTAAAATCGAATTTCAACGATCATACCATGTGGACATGCTTCAATTTTCAATCGACCGACTAAAAAAATTGATCGAATTACATTGATTGTACAGTCAATTGAACCATGTGTGGCTAGCTTTACCATTATCCATTGTATTTCCATGCTGCGGAGGTTCACACTCTATTTGTCCTTGTAGACTATAAAAGGAATTGATGGTAAATGCAACATTTTGTAGATGCCACCATGGCAGCAATATGCAGGAAACCTTCCAATTGGAACACCCTAAGAGGAACAACTGTCTAAGGCAGTGGTTCCCAAACTGGGGGCACAAAGGTATTCCAGGTGGCCACGGGCCCTCATTCTTAACCTGTGTTTAAATAGGGAGGCGGGGCTCGATAATGTTCCTAAATGGAAAAGCGGGGCCCTGCAAGGAAAGTTTGGGAGCCACTAGTCTAAGGGGAGATTTATCACAAAAAATATGTTATTTATATTGTTATATTTCACTCCTAAGGGACAGGTGATTTTTTGTCCCAAAACATGAAACCTTGGAAATGAAGCTACTGTATCTGCAGAATAAGTGGCATGTCTTCACTAAGCAATAGCCTTTCACAGGGTCTACAGAGACAGAACACCCAAAAAGGACAAACCAGAAGATATATGGCACAAAACTAGGACTGCTTCCTAAGATATAGCGCACCGGACCATAAGGCTGAAATGTTTCAAGTGTTTAAAATAATTAGGGGAAAAAATCCCACTGCAATACCAAATTTTATCCACTAGATGTCGCTAGAGTCACTTGCCATCATATTACAATCTTCATCACACATCATGGAGAGGGGAGCCACGGGAAAGCTGTGCAGATGTCTTCCCTCCATGGCTCTGTGTGAAAGTTGCATCTTTCACTCACATGCAGAGATGGATGGGAGAGATTGCATGCTCTTTCATCTATCTCTCTGCTCTTCATTGCTTATATCAGCAGGGCTTTGCTGATATAAACAATACAGTACGAATGGAAGATCTGGATGTGGGCGGATCTCCTATTTGACAGCTCTTCCACCTCCCTGGCTAATGTTCTTGCCAGGAGAGCGAAAAGGCTATCGGGGAGAACCCTTGGTCTTCACGCCTTTGGACCATAAGACGCAGGCACTTTTCCCCCACGATTTCTGGGAGGGAAAAGTGCTTCTTATAGTCAGAAAAACGGTAAGTGGAGATGTTCTTTTACTCTATTTCAAACCTATACATAAACGAAACCATTGTATACAATTTGGAATACATTGCTTTATGATATTTGGTTATATAGGCTTCGACATCAATTGTGAATAATAAATAGACCTGGATATACATATCTATTATAGAGGCTGAAAGTCTACAACGTTTTGCCATACTGCGGGTACAGTCCCATTGAAAATGAATCGGGCGCATAGCAAGAGCGCAACCATTATAATTTTACCACATTTCAGCATAATGTGGTGGCGTTTAGGACTATGTGTCCTCTTTTGGTGACTGGCAGCATAATGTACTGACTAAACTAGAAACAAAACCAAGGCCAGTATTTTCCTAATTATACTCATTGTGAAGAGAGATAAATGTGAGCTCCTTAAGGGCTCTTACACACTAATACCACAACACAATGCAGCTAGTGTTAACGCAAGGTACACCCTATTCATCTGTATAACCAACGCTGTTCGCGCACTGCTTTTCTGTGTTCCGCTTACACATCCATTGATCTTCAATGGACGCTTTAGTGGCGACCCCTTGCGTTGCCATGATGACAACATGAGAAAGAAATTCTCAGAAAATTCACCTCACATTGCATTTAAATAGGACATGTTGGCGTGGTCAGATGCTACAAAACACCTGGCTTGGTGTTTTCAAAAATGTGCTCGGCCCATAGCGTGCCAATGGGCACATATCCAATTTTTTAACGCCCTATGCAGTGAAAAAAACAAAGGTAAACAAAGTGAAGTCAAGCCCAACCAACAAGCATGTCTTCTGACAGAGATTCATCACTTCAATCATTTTTTTGAGTAGTTTCCCTGACCACTGGCCTAATGGTAAATGTCTTTTTATTGTGAAGCCGGCACAAGAGTAGGGTTGTCTTCTTTTTTATAGCTACCTGTTCCCAGCTGTCTTATTTTTAGAGGCTTCCAACCAACTTCTCAGGAAGCTTTCAGAGCATACTTCAAAGGTGGTAGCATCTTTGAGATGCAGGCACACTGGTGCTGAAGTTGGCCATCTTGCATTGATGGGTAATAATAGTGTTCTACTTGAGGCAACAAGCTGGCTTGGCCTGGAAAGATACTTAAATCTACCTCTACCAAAGTCATTGGTGCTACAAAGCACTGCTTTATATGCCCAAGTCACACCTAAAGCCATCTATCTGGCCCATATCATATGCGGCCATGGCAGTTTTCGAGCGGGTCAGCCATATGGACATGACCGTTAATATGGCTGATGTCCGATGCTTTACATGGAAACTGCGGGTCTCCAGGAAAAGCATCGGCTGAGCTGGAGAGAGAGCAGAGCTGTCTCCCCAGCTCCGCCGATATCTGATGTCATCACGCTGCTGCAGGGAACATCTGACGGCCGAATATCTGCTTATGTTCTCCACAGTCCAACCTGATAAAGAATTTGGCCAGGGGAATACCCGGGAGGACCCGGCACATAGTTGTTGGTAGATCTAAAGGAAATTGTATGATGTGATCTAAAGGTGTATGGGGGGGTTACGTGTGGGAAAAGCACAATATCCTCAAACTAGTAGGTTTGGCTGAGGACATCAAGCAGCAGAAAAAAAGCATTACAAGGAACATCTCTGTATTAAAGATGGATATTGCAGCAAATGGTGATTTTGTTATTTTATTGCTTAATTCGTTATTATTTTTCATTACTTTTTTCAGTTCTGTAAAATGTTTCAGTTTCTATGCATTACCAATATCCTAGTTATCTTGTAGCAAAAAAGAGTCTATTTGTGTGTTATGAATAATACAAAACAATTTATCCTTTGTCTATCTGTACAGGTTTTATAAATGTCCTTGGCTTTTTTTGTTAACACAAGAACTCTAACAATGCAATGTAGTCACTACCATTGTCAGCCATGACGTCCTCACCAATCTATCACAATTCATTGCCCATGGCTAATAGTTTAAGAAGACTTATGCTTAATTAATTCTGACAAGCCATAGCAAATATATATTAGTCTGTTGTTTATGAGGTGACAGAAAGGTGCATTTCTTATGTGATTAGGGGGCAGAAATGCTGTTTCTACCACTTGATATTATAGCAGTGAAGTTGGCCATGTGCAGACACAAGAGCGTCAGCTAATCCTCTCAGATAGCCACAACCACCAAACACATTTAGCTCCCGCTGTGAGCCTGGTGGGCCAGCTGCCTCCACGTCTGATGCCAGCCAAGAAGAATCCTCTGGGTAGTACATGCTGATGTTCAGCCTGCCGCCTCCCCAGGGACCAAGTCATTTTTACAGAGCAGCCAAGCGTCCTTTATTAGACGGACCGTGATCCCAAATCTCTACATTTGTAATGCAGAGCTGAGCATTTGCTATCCCGAGGACAAAGATGAATTACATTTGTCTCTCTCGCCCTCAGACATAGCTGCATCATCCTATTTATTATTTTAGCAAAAAATGATGGACTTTACAATGAAGCAGTATCCTGCCTGCCCTGACCATACTAATTCTTTACTTTCAATAGCCGGCAGGTTTTGGTCAGGCCAGCGCGGGCTTTAAAATGTGGGAATGCAGCATTTTCTACACTTGATTCATTTACTGCTGTCTGCTGATTTAATTAGGTTTGCATGGTTCTATTGTCCATGGACAGTGGACAAACTCCAAATTTAAAGTCTGTAAAAATTATAGAGATGTGCGTGGAAAGGTGTCCATATCTCTATGAAATCATTGTCTGTACATCTGTTTAGTAGATGTTGAAGCAGAAATACAAAGCTGGTAGATCTAATCTCAGTCTATGGGTCAGATTAAGTAAGGAGGCATGCTTAGATGCAAATGAATATCATCCATAATATTGATGAGCACCATCTATGAAAAACATTTAATTTTGTCCCCCTCCAAGCCAGTCAAAGTGCCTAGTGAGTGTGGTACAAGGAGACTTTAATGGCAACAACTATGTCACATGATTCCATATAATAATTTTACATTAAAGTACAACATAATAATAACATCCATAGTAATATATAACAAATATATAACAACAAAAGAAATACTTCCACCCACAGTTATTGAGTGTGATACAAGGAGGCTTTAATGGCACCAACTATGTCACATCATTTCATATAATTAATTTGACTTAAAATAATAACATACATAGAAACATAGTACTATATAACAATTAATTTTAAAACATTTTTATGACATCAAGATTAAATTATGATTCATTAAAATTATGATAATACAATCCACTTTGGAGAGGATCTAGAACCTAGGACCAAACAGTACTTAAAGATTTTACATATTTATAGCTTATAAATAAACATGTTTCACCATTCAGGTTTATCAGGAGAATTATAACCAACTTAAATGTAGATACAAGCTACAGAATAGTCATTCATCTTAATTAACATATACGGTATTATAGATTTATAGATCATGAATTAGAATTTTGACCAAAGGGAATGTCCTGGCACTGGGGCACCACATTGGATTACATATATATTCTGTTACAACATATGAATCAACATATCATATATATATATATATACATACATATATATATATATCATGTTTCATGTTTACTATCTACATATGGTAGTAGGCCAGACTAATAAGGCATCAAATAAGTCTCTAATATTAGGAATCAAATCACCTACTCCTGTGTCAGTGCAAGGAAAAACAAACAAAAATCACCATCATTGGACAACTAATATAGCACTTGGGTGTTTCTTGTTTCCATTGCTTAACACCACAGAAGTAGAAACTCCTCCTGATCCAGCAATGATCTTTTTTATATTTTACTCCATTATTAACATAATATATAGGTAAAAGGTAAACAGGTACAATATACATAAAAGTGCTATAGTGTGTACAGAATCCAGTGACGATAACCTGACTGCCACCTATCACTATCACTTTCCAGCTTTCGAAAAACTTAAGAGATCCAAATACCCATATAAATCATGAACCTACAGAACTATATACCAGTATATATATATTTTTTTTTTTAAAAGGGTTTAATACATTAACTTAAATTGATAACTTGGTACTTTAAATTATATATATTTTTTGTTTTTTTAAATAAAAAAATGTATGTTTACTAGAGGATACATCCAGGACATTCCTTTTTTAAAATTTCCTATATGCTTGGTAGCATCCTGTGTGTATCAGTTTTAAAGAGACCACCTGGCTTAAAGATGAGCCTATGCCCCGGTTAGTGGTTCCGGTTTTATTCATAGTTTAATTTATATATGTACAATTGGAGTGAACTAGCAGCTCCTATTACTAGTAGAGACTTCACAGTCTATATATTTAAACATGGAGAAGGTTTGGGGAGCTGCAGCTTGAACAACTTGATATACCTTGAACAGTAGTACCCAAGCTATGAACATTTAATTGGCTTGTGGAAGTTTGTAGAAACTTAATTTGGGCTGTCTGCCATCTTTGCGTTGTTGTGGCTGCTAGTCTTCATTACTAATGCAGGGAACACACCTATAGATATGGGCTAGATCGATGGCCGCTTCAAGCACCGTGCGCGCTCACGGCCATCTATCTGGCCCATATCTAATGCGGCTATCCCTGTTTTCAAGTGGGATCATTCAATCCCGCTCAAAAACAGGGATATCGGACATGACAGTAAATCACTGTTGATGTCTTTTGCTTTGCATGGAGACCGCGGGGTCTCCATGCAAAACATTGTCGGAGCTGGATGACACAGCAGAGCTGCCGGGAATCTCGAACGGCTCATATATCGAGCTGTGTGTTCCTGGCTATAGGGTCCCCATACACCTTTCAGATTTCCTTTAGATCTCCTTTGTTTTACCAAAACCATGTATTATGAGGGACTTTCTAAACCATCAAGTCTTCCTGTGTTCAATCGCAGAGGACCCGACACTACATTGTTGTTGGTAGATCTGAAGGATATCCGACAGAGAGATCTAAAGGTGTATGGTCAGCTTTACAAATAGAGAAAAGTGTTGACTTCCTAACATAAAGCTGAATAGGCTCATATTTTGTCTTACCTAGCTTTCCCCAACATTTATCAAGTAACTATTTCTAATAGGGGGGTCAAGCATGATGCTGCATATAGATCATCACTGCACTCTGTCTTAGAATTCCCTTCAGAAACCTTCAATCCTGATTCAAGCAAATCCGCGCTATTCTTGGAAGGAGTCATGAAATATTAAAATTACTTGATAGTCATGAAATATTCAAATTCAGCTCAGAGCCTATGGCTATACATCACTATATATATACTGTATATATTTATTACTATTTAATATTGGACATTAAACATAAAAGCAGAATATAGTTCATACAGTAATTATTCTGTGACATCACCCCACCTCACATTACACTGTAGCGGACATCCCCCCAGATTTCATGTCATTGGGGGCATACGGCTCCTTTCCAGACGTTCTCTTAAATGATAAGGAAGCTGTAATGGGTTTGGACATTAATGCTGATTCTGCCCCAGAATCCCTCATCTCCCTAAACTAGGCGGATTAGGGTTTTTCTTTTTGTTTTTTTTTATGTGCTATCTGCCACTGTTACAATAAACCTACCATTGAAATGATACTGTTCTGAGACTTTCCATTTCTTTGTCATTGGACAAACTTACAAAATCAGTGAGGGGTCAAATCATTATTTCCTCCACTGTATATATTTATTACTATTTAATCTTGGACATTAAACATAAAAGCGGAATATAGTTCATACAGTAATTATTCTGTGACATCACCCCACCTCACATTACACTGTAGCGGACATCCCCCCAGACTTCATGTCATTGGGGGCATACGGCTCCTTTCCAGACGTTCTCTTGAATGATAAGGAAGCTGTAATGGGTTTGGACATTAATGCTGATTCTGCCCCAGAATCCCTCATCTCCCTAAACTAGGCGGATTAGGGTTATTCTTTTATGTTTTTTTACAGATATGTTAAACATAGCCCGGGGGGCACACGCAGCACTGATCTGTACTTTGATTTCATTGACAGCACATCCTGCCTGCTGGTCACTTATGATTTATATTATATTGTGTGTATGTTCCTTCTCTATAGGAAAGCAGCTATAGTAATACTGTGCCCTGGTAAATATATTGTGTGATGTATAAATTCCTATATTGAGGTCTGATTATCCTATAAAAAAACATAGGCCTTGCTTATCTGATAAGAAGAACTGTCTGTTACCCACAGTAACCAATCAGATGTCCTCTATCCTGCTGCTAAATTCATTAGTACCATTGCTGCCTCACAATCAGTCTGAAATGTGTTCGTGTTGTCCTTATTCCCCAATATTCTTTTATTAAAATGAAAATGAAGTAATTGGTGATGTTAAACATAACTCCAACCAAAACTAATAAGATAAAATACACTGTTCATTAACATATAAAAGAACGCCTGCTTTCGCTGCAATGATTATTCTAGAGAATTTGCCCTGCAGTACTTTTTCCTGCCAATAGATGTCCTCAGTTCCATGGTCAACCACTATTACCTATTAAACCCATGACCTGGACCTGTCCCATCTTGTGATCAGTGAAAGGAGAAGCAGTGCAGCGATACGTTCATCTCTATGTCACTCTATACTTTCCTCCTTTCACTATATGCATGCTTGTACTGCTTTTCCACGTGCCAGGCTTCATCACACACAGCTGGGAATGGCGAGAATCGGCCGGGCACCCTTTGAGTGCCGGCCATTACTTTGAATGGAGATGCTGGTCTTCATCCAATGTAATGGGATCGGCTGGAATTTACTGACATGTCCGTTTTCTGGCCAATCAAGCAGATCCCTGCTAATGATTACATTTACATATGCACTTTATTTGCAGTAGAAAAATAAATAACTAAGATTGATTGTAGAGCTGTATTAATTGGCAGCTTTCTTATCGTCCTCAAGTCAACATGGAAGTGAAGGGAAGATTTACAGTTCTATAAATGCCTGTCATTGTTGCTGAGTAATCAGCAGCGGGAAATCCTTGGTTGCGCTGTATCTGGGTGTACACAATGTTATTTACAATGGTTCTTCCAAAAAGAATTGGTCATTGTATGGTAACGTTTACCAGTAGAACACATCAATGTAAGTATGTGATCTAAATTGAGGTCACATGGGCTCAGGCGTGAACGGCCATGGTTAGTATAGACAGTGTTTTGCTCCTCTTTTTAATAAAAGTAACTGAGGAGTGATTTTAAGTGTTGCTGTGTACTGAATGCACTGTCCCATGAATTGGGTCACCCCAGGAATAAATTGTCAGTGTAAATATTGCACCAAATAAAATCTCTGCATGTCATAGGCCGGGTCCACCGGCATCATGCAGACGCACGGCAGTCACGTAATGCACCCATTGATAAACAAATATGTTATAAATACAATTATAAACGTTAGGTGACGTGAATGAAGCATGCCCACTAGAGTTAAGGACACTAAAACAGGTGGCGTTATGGACATGTCGGCAGGACCTGTCCAAGGCGCCTGCCCGCGGTTTTAGTGTAGGCCCAGTGTAAGCTGACAGATGCTCTGGCCGTTTGCTTATAATAATATAATGTAAATAAGCCAGGAGTAAATAAACTGTAAAGAGAACCCAATAAAGTCATCTTTTACAGTCATGTGACCAGCTTTCCACCATTCATAGATCCTTGTGCTGCATTGATAGCAGGAATAGCACCATTGAGTATTGCAGGCTACACTGTGTGGTCTGCATTTTATGAATGGGTTGCTCATTGCTGCAAATCCACCTCTGCCACCATTCCTGGCACCAGTAAGCGGTAGGTATTACCAATGGACTTCCATTTACCAACTAGAGGGGAACAGGGGGGGGGGGGGGGGGGGGGGGGGGGGGGGGGGGGAACTTCTGGGGACAGTGGGATTTGCAAGGGGTGGTCCAGCCAATAAATGTTTATAGGTGGAGGAGAAGTGCTGATATAGAGTATAAAGAGAGTTTACACCTCTACTGTCTGCAGCTAGTTCATATATGGTTGGCTTTCTGTTGACTGTAGCTGCCTACAGGAACTAATCCCATGGGGACAACAAAAGAGAGATGTAATATGTCTCTTGGGGGGTGTTAGCACTCCTGTACTTCCTCCCCCTTCATGTTTAGATGTAATATGTCCCTGCTTTAAGAATATGTCATTTGTATTACCCCCTGTAATAGTTCAGTGCGTTAAGGTGAAAAGATGGGATATCTGACCACACAGGGTGATTATTGGTCACTTCTAAGGCTGTGACCATCATTTAACCCTTTGACTTCTGAAGGCGTTCCCTACATGTTATGGAATTTAGAGGTTTACACTTGTGATTCAGGCAGCTGCCCTCCCCTCCCGTCTTATATAGTGTTAAGGAACAATAGATAAAAGGAAAATCATATTGGTGCTTAAAAGACTTGGAATGTATTAGACCAACACGGTCTCATCTTTCATATATTCAAAATTAGAAGTTTATAGTGTTTTTTTTTTTGTCTGGTTTTCCACAGAAAATATAGATTTGCAGAAAACAAACAAAAAAAACATGTGATGATATGGTGGAGGTGTAAGGTCTACAATGCTCATTTTTGCAATGTTAACTGGAAATTGACCAGGCATTGTTCTGCTTCTTTCATTTTGATGAGTATTGTTTATTTTTCCAGGCTCATGATCAGCTATCTATGGAGGAGTTAGCTCAGAAGGTCACGGAAGATGAGCTGAACCTTGCAGAAACCCCCCAGAAGTATCTAAAGCGCATTCTTCAGCAAAATGGATATCAGAAGGACATGGAGAGGAAGGTCCTGAATTACCTTTATTACAACAGTAACCACCTGTCCATGTTTGCCAGGCCTGGGATAGTGTAGTCTTCTGAGCAGACATTCTCCTACCTGTACCCTTCCACAAGGGTGAAATTCATGAGATCACTGTGCATTCTACACGATGGCCTGCGGGGGGCAGTACTGTCCATTCTACTGCTATACAAACAGCACAAAGTCAATAAAAAAAACATTAACAACGGCTGATTGTGTTATTTATCATGTAGTCATGTGTGTGAATGGTTCTAGTCTCCATATTTCATCTTCTCTGAAATGAGGAGGAAATGAGATGCATAAGGTGAGGATGATTAGGCTGGATTTAATGTTTGTGATTAGACAACAGGTGCACAAAATAATGTGTAGTCACACCCTAGTGATGTCCGTGTACATTCAGATATACAAGGAGTCTGCAATAATAAACTCATAGTGTTCACTAATCACTTTGAATATTAAATAACCCCACCACCTATCTAATATGGCATAGACCCTTGTGCCATCAAAACAGCACTGACCCCTAAAGGTGCCCTGTGGTGCTACCAGCAGATTCTAGAAGGTGCCCTGTGGCACTACCAGCAGATCCTAGAATGTGCCCTGAGGCCCTACCAGCAGATACTAGAAGGTGCCCTGTGGCACTACCAGCAGATCCTAGAAGGTGCCCTGTGGCATACCAGCAGATACTAGAAGGTGCCCTGTGGCACTACCAGCAGATCCTAGAAGGTGCCCTAAGGCACTACCAGCAGATCCTACAAGGCGCCCTGTGGCACTACCAGCAGATCCTAGAAGGTGCCCTAAGGCACTACCAGCAGATCCTAGAATGTGCCCTGAGGCCATACCAGCAGATCCGAGAAGGTGCCCTGTGGCACTACCAGCAGATCCGAGAAGGTGCTGAATGTGGAGTGACAGACACATATCATCACCTTCCATTATAACCAGTAGGTACTGACATCCTCTGTTCTGTTCTCTTTCTGTACTAACAGGCATGGTGGCAGCCTTTTCTTATAGCTCACATTGTTCCCGGCCGTCATCTTCTCTGCAGAGGGCTTTTCTACTTAGAACAGAAAAATACATAATTGGTATTTATAGGTGAGGATTAAATTACCGCTACCCTAGAAAAACATCTGCGTGTAATAAACAGGTGTTACAGGGGAAGAGAATCAATAAACAGACAGCGGCAACCCATGCCATTTACAGGTTGTCACTGTGGGCATGTGCCAGGCTCCATTCACATCATAAGGAGGACCCTCTACACACGCTACATGCTTCCAGACGGGACGTGTCCCTCTGATGGGTAATAAGGAATGTTCTTGTATAGCAGTGGTTCCCAAACTGGGGGGCGGGGCAAAGGTGTTCCAAGGGGGGCGTGGGCCCTCATTCTTTGTGTTTGAATAGGGAGGCGGGGCTCGATAATGTTCCTAAATAGAAAAGGGGGCCCTGCAAGGAAAGTTTGGGAACCACTGTAGTAAAGTAACAGGGACAAAGTATCAAACGTCTGGCACAACCTAAATCTATAGTCAGCATTACATATGTATTTTTGATATAATAGAATTTTTCAAAGAACACATTTTACAACATAAACAGAACAGACAACAGAAGTGAGCACGGAAACTTTCAGAAAAAAAAGTCAGAGTATGTCGGCAAATGAAAACAATGACAAAAAGGCATGGTAAATATGGAAATGTCACGATCAATACCGGGTCTACCAGACCAAGACATAGTCCGGCCATTTATCTTCAGGTGCAATGGAACAGATCACACAGGCTGACACAGGAGGGGCAATTTAACATAATGTGTCCCCACATCCCAGATCGCCATATATACTTGAGTATAAGGCGATCCCTATAAAAGCCAAGGTACCTCATTTTACAAAAACGAAATCTGAAAAAAATGATTTGAGTATAAGCCCAGGGGTGTGAAATGCAGCACCATAGTCACAGAAATGCAGCAAATGTGCTTTTGTTTACAGATGGCATTATTTGTAAAGCCCCTGAAAATGGTGTCATCACCAAAATTGCTGAGAAGTGTTGTAGGAACATTTCAAAAATAATTAATGAATACTTTTTTGTTCAGGTTCAAAAGTTAAAAATGTAAAAAATAAAGTATGTGACTTCCTCCTTATTTAGGGGCGACGTTCAGTCTTTAGTCCTGAGCACCTCACCTAGGACCCCGGTGTATGATGATGGAGCGTACATGGAGTGTACATGGCTGGAGGCAGCGTGTATAGGATGGAGGTGGAGGGGGGGGGGGGGGGGGGGGTGTGGAGGCCTAACCTGCAGCTGTATGCTAATGGGGTAAGAAATCCGCAGCCCCCCACATTAAACAAGCAGGACGAGGCGCACACATCATTGAACAAACATAGAGTAGAAGGAATGAGCAGAAATGAAATAGCATCAATGTACAAACAGCCAGGGGAGGCATGGAGGGCCAACAAGAGAGGGAGCCCAGGCACCAGCAGCCCGCATGGGGCCATGTTTGTTCTTACATTTCCATAGTGATTGAGGAGACGGTAAATGATCTAAATTGTGGAGGCTCAACAACCTGTTCCATGGCCGAGAACAATCAACGTGTCACCGGCACACACGCCTCAACTCCTAATGCATTGTGATTGTCCACCCTGGACTGGGGGCATTGTATGTTTCCTCTTATATACCTGGGGAGCACAAACATTCACTTCTCATCCAATCAGCAACTTTCATTGATATAATACCTAAGATTACTTTTTCTATCCCATGTCATTCTATGTATGTACACAAGAAGTGGCTGAAAAGAGATCACAGGAGATCAGCAGCATTCAGATACACAATAAAAACAATGAAAATAAAGTGAAGTGTGGTGATAAAAAATAAAATGAATGTGACTTGAGTTTATACTTCAAGATGGTTTCCTGCGGCTGGCCTAGGGCTGGGCCTCCCATCTCACAGCAAGCGCTGAATAGAGGCAACAGATTGCAATGTGTATTGTTCAGCAAATTCCTAATGTACTCC
>CM070035.1:133462273-133514361 GCA_036250615.1 Ptychadena robeensis
GGAAGCCTCTCCTCAGTTCAAGACACATGAAAGCCTGCATGTAGTTTGCTAACAAACACCCAAAGGAGTCCAAGATGATGAGAAATAAGATTCTTTGGCCTGATGAGACCAAGATAGAACTTTTTGGCCTGAATTCTAAGCGGTATGTGTGGCAAAAACTAGGCACTGCTCATCATCTGTCCAATACAGTCCCAACAGTGAAGCATGGTGGTGGCAGCATCATGCTGTGGGGGTGTTTATCATCTGCAGGGACAGGATGACTGATTGCAATCGAGGGAAATAATATTCCAGTCAAGTATAGGCATATCCTGCATGAAAACCTTCTCCAGAGTGCTCAGGGTCTCAGACTGGGCCGAAGGTTTACCTTCCAACAAGACAATGACCCTAAGCACACAGCTAAAATAACAAAGGAGTGGCTTCACAACTACTCCATAACTGTTCTTGAATGGCCCAGCCAGAGCCCTGACTTAAACCCAATTGAGCATCTCTGGAGAGACCTAAAAATGGCTGTCCACCAACGTTTACCATCCAACCTGACAGAACGTGAGGGGGTCTGCAAGGAGGAATAGTAGAGGATCCCCAAATCCAGGTGTGACAAACTTGTTGCTTCTTTCCCAAAAAGACTCATGGCTATATTGGATCAAAAGGACGCTTCTACTAAATACTGAGCAAAGGGTCTGAATACTTAGGACCATGTGATATTTCAGTTTTTCTTTTTTAATAAATCTGCGAAAAATTCAACAATTCTGTGTTTTTCTGTAAGTATGGGGTGCTGTGTGTATATTCATGAGGGAAAAAAAGAACCTAAAATATTTTATCAAATGGCTGCAATATAACAGTGAAAAATTTAAGGGGGTCTGAATACTTTCTGTAACCACTGGCCATTTTTTATTTTTTAGCGGCTAATAAACATTGTAAAATGCTACACTGTACTTTAAAATTGGCTGGCAAATTTATTATTTTGGCAGTGTATTTAATCAAAATAACCAATGAGACTTTCTGTATTAGGCTATGTTTCCATTACGTTGGGACCGCTTAGCAGATAGACTTACCTGCTCGGTGGAGGATCTGTCTTCATTGCGCTCCGCCGATGTAAGGCTGAACGTAGTTGAGTACGTTCAGCCTCTGCACCGGCGGATGTGTAAACAGATCATCCGCTGAGCAGGCAATGTCTGTGGGATACGTTGGGGTACCCGCTAATCATATACGCTTAGTGGAGGGGTCCCGACATATAATGGAAACAAGCCCTCAGTCTTGATGTTAGAACAGCAGGTAGAAGACCTCATTAGTTCAGCTATGCACTGCTCAGATTGAAGACTTGGGATACTACATACAAATGTGAGAACTGTTGCTAAAGATGATTTGTTATCGTGTTGCCATTGGTCACTTGTTGATTGCCAGGGAGTAGCAGAAAATGGCAACCTGCCTGGTGGCTGCTGTTGACTTTATGGGAGGATATTGTGGGGTGCTGGCGGTTCGTCCTCTCTCCTCACCATAGAGCAGAATGAGGAGAGGTGTACATCACTCCTTTGTTCTTTTTTCACGGTTACGCTGAACTATCCAAAAAGTCTGTTGAGTTTTTAGGATAGTGGAGTGGAAAATGCATATAGTCAAAGAGTGGATTACATGGATTAAAGTTTGTGGATACTGAAGTTAGCAAATTCTTTGTATATAATAAACCCTCGATCTTGAGTGAAGATTAAATTTTGTATGTGTTTTTAAGGAAATAGTGAACATCTGTGGGGTCAGGTATACAGTAGTTATCACACTGAAATTGAGGTGGGGTTCTTTAGAGGCCTGTACACCAAACTTTCTTTATAGGGTCACAGTCATGATGAAAGAAAAGGGCCTTCCAAAAACTGTAAAGGGTTTAATTCAGTACACAGTTCAAATGATCTGCTTGATATTGCATAGATACCAGTTTGATTTTATATAGCAGATAAATAATTAAACATTTATGTATTCTAGTTTTGTTTGCTGGTATTCAATACAGATCTTGATCTGAGAAATGTACTGTTGTTAGAAATGTGCAGTACTAACAAAAAAGTTAGAAGTTCCTACCCTTCGCTACTAAGGGGCAGAACTGGTGTTCAAGAAGAAGTAGAGCAGCCATAGTTAATTTTTAAAAACACTGAGTTAAATTCAAGCAATATCTCAGGTTTAGGTATTGTTGGCCATTGGGCACATTATGCTTCTGAAGAGTAATAACGAGTGATGGGTGGTTTTCCAGCTGGCTGACAAATCTCATAATGAACAGGACTGCCCTTATCTATTTAATGGAGTAGGCCATTGGTTAGTAGTGCAGCAGGTGTCTGTGCTGGAATATGATTTTATGGTAAAATTTCAATATATCTTCTCTCTCCCTTATCACTGTTAGAAATTCAGCCTTTGGCCTTACGCACATACTGAATTATTGTGGTTAGAGACTGTGAAGAGGGGAAGGGACATGTTACCCCCATTGCCCTCCCCATGGTAAGCAGTAGCATTCAATGTAATGGATCACTATTATTGAGAGTGCCTAAAGGCCTGAATTGGGATAAATATTAAAGCTTGTACCTGTGGAGAGGGAGAACTCCCTAGTGCCTCAGAGGAATAAATGGTGCAAAAACAGGAAAATCCACTCACTCTTTTTGTCAGTGAGGAAAGACCTACAAATATTCTCGGATCTGATTATAAATGGACAATTCAGACAAACTGACATATCTTAAGGACCATAAAGAAGAAGAAAGTCTTCCAGGTAAAAAAATCCTGATGAGCAAGACTAAAGCCCCCTATGCACCTTAAGATCACCCTGTATAATTCCCTTTAGATCTACCAACAACCATGTAGTATAGCAGCCTCCCTGATAGAATACATAGTGATTGGAAGGTTTAGAAAGGTCCTCATATCTCATGGTTTTGGTAGAAGAAAAGTAGTACAAAAATTGTATCAACAGATTGTAAGGTGTAAGGGGGGCTTAAGGCTGCCCATACACGGGTCAATACCCGCTAGATTGATGAACGATCCAGTGGGACGTGGTGACGTCACTGTGACGTCACCATGTTGTCCTTGAGAATTTGTCTATGGAACGGTGAATCGATGTGCACCACTTTGCGCAATCAGTCCCGTTGGTCCCCATCCAAAGGCAATCGTACAGGGATTTGCCAACATGTTCTATCGAGCTTCCAATTCCTGAACAATCACCACAAACGAATGAAACGAAAAATAAACCCATGTATGGCCACTGTAACTGCATTGAAGATTATGGAATGGTAAAGAACATGGCAAAAACCATGCTACTTTTTTATTTATTTATTTTTTTCATTAATTAATTTAGTTAATCTTGACAAATCCAAACAAGACAGCATTGCAGGAGGCTGAAGAGAAGCAGACGAGGCAAAGACAACAATCTAATTCAGCAATGGACAGTACATAAAGAAAAGCGATCTGTGAAAAAATGCAGATGCTTAGTCTGGGGTTAGCAATGGAAATTCTTTATCCTCCTTTTTTGTGTGCGCGTTCCCTCGGGGCATGGAGATGGGGGAGGGAGAGGCTTTTTGTATCATATGTTCCTGCAGCTAAACAGAATGGCAGATGGTCAAATTAATACAAATTCAGCCAATTGGGCAAGCTCAAGCAGCCTTGATGTGAGCTATTCAACAATACCGCTCCTGTGCGTAGAAAGAACAGCGCAGTCCAAACAGGCAGGATTGTGTAAAGACAAGCCACACCTAGGTGCTTACAAGTACTCACAACATTCCATTAGCCCGAAAACTTTGCACATTCCATCAGTCCAAACTTTCTTCTGGCAAATCCTTAACTATGCAATCAACCTTGAAGCTTCTTGTGAAGCATCTTGATTGATAGAGAGACAGCAGCTGCACAACGAGCAAGTAATAACCACAGAAAAGAAAGCCTTTCATACAAATATTGTAATTCCACTTGCAAGCTGCCTGGCACGAACTCTAATTACTTGGCCTTTTTCTTGTAATGAAACTTTGAAGGTCTGTTTCCACACCAAGCTGTAAACCAATTAACCCGCTTCGTCCCAGACAGGGCGCTCTAGCTGTGTCTGCAAACGGGCACTATAAGAGAAATGATTGTTCAGCAAAGCATTAAGAAGGGGGACATCTAAACAAAACAGTTTCGTGTAAATTCATTGAATTCCAGGCACATAAAACTATTTGTTTTTCTGATTTAAAAACAAAAATATAAACAAAAAATTTATTGGGACATTTTCTCTGCATTTAGGAAATTAAATCTGGTTCCAAGCATAGCAATTTCTGATTCATCAATTATAGATCAGGGTTTAGCCACTAAATACAAGTATGTATTAACAATGGGGACATGGCAGATTACCTTTTCTAGAAAATGACTAGCAATAAAATTTCATAAGTCCCCCCCATACACCTTACAATCTTACCATACAATTTAAACTTTTCTTCTACCAAAACCATGTAATATGAGGACCTTTCTAATCCTTCCAATCACTATGTATTCTATCATGGAGGACCCGGCACTACATAGCAGTGATATATACCTTCCAATCACTATGTATTCTATCAGGGAGGACCCGGCACTACATAGCAGTGATATATACCTTCCAATCACTATGTATTCTATCAGGGAGGACCCGGCACTACATAGCAGTGATATATACCTTCCAATCACTATGTATTCTATCAGGGAGGACCCGGCACTACATAGCAGTGAAATATACCTTCCAATCACTATGTATTTTATCAGGGGGGACCCGACACTACATAATTATTGGTAGATCTAATGGAAATTGTATGGAGTGATCTAAAGGTGTATGGGGGGCTTTAACAATAAGAGGCAATATCAATAAGAGGAAAACACTCATTCCAGTGACTGTTACCTACCTAATGAGTTAGCACTGTTAATATCATGCAAATAAATAACTATCCTGTATGTGTAAATACAGATGCAAAATATACCTACCATATATGCTGGCATACAGTAAATGTTCAATCATTTTCTGATTGATGTTTTGTTCGGTACCAAACAATTTCCGCAGATCGAACCATGTGTGCAGTATACAATTTAAATCCGATCAATCTAAACTTAAATTGTTTTAGGTCCATCAAACGCTAAAATCAAACTGTGTATGCCTAGCTTTAAGTTCCAATACCCAACAAACAGAGATAGATGTGTATGAATTTCAGTGCCAATAGAAAGGGTAGAGTGTTATTGATAGAACCCACCACAAAAGTGCTAGATCTAGTGTGCATGGAATATATTCAGACACTACTGGTCAAGATTCACATGGGGAAGAGCAACACATGACAATGAAGGTTTCTCCAACATTCTCTATAAACATTCACCCACTGTAATCATTCCTGTAGAGGAATGAGTAGCCAAAAAACAGATCCATTAATTCGATCTCGACAATACAATCTTTTCTCTACTAACAGCCTTATTACATGATCATACATCAGCTGTACTTTCTCCAAAATGATACAACCCTTTGGGTACCTTTTTTTTTTACCAAATCTTGAATCTTCTTGGCACATAGCTCTCTCTCTGTCATAACCACTGGTTCTAGATGTACACAAGAGCTCTTATACCCCCCATACACGTCTAGATTTTCTGTTCAATCAACTTAAAAATATACATTTTTTGGGGTCAGGGAAATTGGTGATAGATTGTATGTTTGTCAACTGTAGTAACAGATATTTTTCCCAATTTTAATTGTTTTAGGTTGGTCTAACCATGTGGGCTGCCATAGATTTTCAATCAATCAACCCAAAAAATTTAAATTAGGTTGATTGGATGAAAAATCTAGACGTGTATGGGAGCCTTTAATTCATGAAATCGTAGCAGCTTTCTTTGTTTTGAAATGTATGTCATGCATGCTCCATACCAATCTTCTATCTATTTATGAGATAATATTGTCCTTTAATGTTTTTTAGTGAAGATTCTTAATGGACAGAATAATAATTATGACTAAATGGACCTCATTTGAAACACTGAAGGACAAAGAAAGTGGACTGAGAAGATTAGCAATTTATAGTCATTATTTCTCTTATATATGATATGCTATTTATGTCAATACCCTGTTTCCCCTATGATAAGCCATCCCCATCAAATAAGCCCCCCCCCCCCGCTTTTTGCCCGAAACTTTAAAATAAGCCACCCCCCGCAAATAGGACACCCTCCAATACCTGCCCGTATCTCCCATTTGGGTGGTACAATAGGTAACTGTGTGCCTCTGTGTGATTCCGTCAGGGCTGGCTGCAGTGCAAGTACAAGCAAGCTGCTGATCCCTGCCGTAACGGAGTCTGTTACCTGGCCGTACCAGTAGAACCCAAATAAAGTGCATCAGTGCACAAGGGGACAATGATTAGCACAGAGTGATCAGAAGGGAACAATGAGTGGCACAGAATTATCAGAAGGGGACAATGAATGGCACAGAGTGATCAGAAGGGGACAATGAATGGCACAGAGTGATCAGAAGGGAACAATGAGTGGCACAGAATTATCAGAAGGGGACAATGAATGGCACAGAGTGATCAGAAGGGGACAATGAATGGCACAGAGTGATCAGAAGGGAACAATGAGTGGCACAGAATTATCAGAAGGGGACAATGAATGGCACAGAGTGATCAGAAGGGGACAATAATTGGCACAGAGTGATCAGAAGGAGGCAATGATTGGCACAGAGTCATCAAAGGGGATAATGGATGGCACAGAGTGATCAGAATAAGACATTCCCCTGAAAATAAGACCTAGGGAATATTTTGGAGTTTAAAAAAATATAAGACAGTGCCTTATCATCGGGGAAACACGGTATATATATTAATTCTATATATATACTTCATTTTGCTTTGCTTACATTTTCTTTGTTCTATGTTTTCTTTTGAATAAGTCCTGGCATGCCAGACAGAAAATAACTATGTGCATAAACTTTGCAAACATATTATTATAATCCCTATTTTTCTGGGATAAAATAAAAGACTTTTAAGACTATTCTTTATCAAAATGTGCTACCATCACAATGCCCCTCTCCTACCATTTCCTCTATAAGCAAGTTCTGACCCTAATTTCAACCTGATGCATTAGCCAACCATTACTAAAAACTGGAACTATTCCTGTGCACTTACTAATAAGATTTAAACAGAAGGTTTGAATTTGATTGGCTAAGGGGAAGTAAATTCTCTTGCGGATATGAATATGTTGATGCCCCCGGTGTTGAATGTATGTGCCTCTCACTGGCAGTGGTATGGGTGTCTTTTTGTATAAACACCTGTTCCTCACATCCTGGCACCCGCTTTAATTTTAGATGATCAACCTGGAGTGTAACCGTCCATTCTTTTATTAAATCTTCTAAATTGTGTTTTATTGATATATACTCCAGATTGTCAAGTGTTGGAAAAAATATGGGGACAGGAAAGTAACTGAACAATTAAGTTCTATTGGTTTGAATCTCTTTTGATGTATTTTGAAGCTAAATGATAGTGTGTGCCGTGCATGAAATGCAGCTAATAACTGGAGTTCTTTAATACACACACTTTGTTTCTTTAACTTTTAGGGGAATCATTTAGTATACTGTCCCCTGGTGAGTTTACAGCATTCATTGTGATCATTATGCCTGGGACCAGCCCTCTTGTGCGTCCTTCATTATACACAACAAGTATGCTGTCACTGTCTTTCAGACCTAGTGCTGAATTGTAAATTGCCCAGACAAACAAGCAAAGCCAACGAGCCAGCAAAGGTCACACCTGGCGTGTGGCCAGCCTGCTCCCTGCTCTGTAGACAGCTCCCTCCAATCTCTAGGTTCATAGCACTCAATGTTTCCCCTTCTTTTGTCTGCCTTTCCTCTCCCAGCTGTTCCATTCAGAAGCCCAATCTGCCCTCCCCCAGGAAAGAAAAAGGAGAGAAAAAAGAAAGGTACTTATTAAGTTTAGCTAACTCAAAGAGCTAGAGTTGCACAGCACGTGCCGATTCTTATCTGTGTATCTGCAGATCCTATTCTATGCATCTTAAGCTTACAGAGAGAGAGCGAGGCAACAGAGAGAGAGAAAAAAAAAAAGTAAATGGATTTTAACTCCCATTGGCGTCCCTGCAGCAATTCAAACAAAAGTGCAAAGCAACAAAGACATGTTCCAGTATGGCAGGTGCTGGTGTCAGATTCCGCCCCAAGCAAACAGAAGCAGGAGAAAAGGGGAAAAGAATGCGCCTTTCCGTTGAAGCTCAGACATGCAGGGGCAGGGGGAATTACTAATGGTGCCGAGTTATTGTCAGTGCCACTACACGGTCAGGTGTTCGTTCCCAATAACACTTGTTTCAGAGAAGCTTCTCGCAAAATTTGTTTTCTTTGGATTTTTTTTTTTGCTTTTGTCTTTCGTCCCCCTCTTACAAAATGCATAATAGAAGCGGAATGGTGAAAGGGAGAAAAGCCACCGTGAAACAAGCCAGGAAAAACCAGTGCAGCTTCCTAGTAGAAGAAGTCTTACCTTTCTCAATATCGTAAAGAGTTCTCTAATCTAAAAGAAGGGAAAGAACAAAGAAAACACAAGATGGAGTTAAGCACAACACATAAGCTGCATCAGCCATTTTTGCGGAATATTTCATTTAAAAAAGATGTTTCCTTCAGCCCCTACACCTACTGGGAGCCATACAGTAGTCAGAACCAGTGCACCAGGGCGGTGTAGGTAAACTTCTGGAACACTAAAGTGATAAGTGACATATTATTTACCCAAAGTGGCTGCCTCCACTTATTGGAGAACAGAAAAATGTATATTGTGCAATGACCCAAAGCAACCAGCCAGAATTCTTGCATGACAGCCCGACGAATCCAACCCTAAAGGAACTGTCACTATAAAGCTACATTGGAGTAGATCATTGCCCGAATGGGAAAATGTCTGTCTCTTTAAGTTGGTTGTTTTAACATACAGCACAGTGCACATATTCACTACTTACTAACTAAATTATGCCCTTTTTATGGATTACATAATTCATGGTCAACAGGTACAATTTAAAGGAATGGCATTAAACAATATTGTTGTGTTAAGACCTAGAATAAGCCCAGTTGTGATATCAATTTGGTGATTATTTACTTCCTTGATGAAGGAAATCACTAAAGCTGGATATAACAGGGAGAACATTTAAGGCGGCCATATAAACGGTTCGATATTTCCATTTGATCGAATGAAAGCTATGAATTTTTAATGAGATCGAACGAAAATAAATTACCGAACACAAGTTCTCAATGTCAAACCAAAAATCTTTCGTAAGTGATCGGACATGTTGGTAAATTTCTATCGATTTGTTAAACAACTGACAACGTATATTCATTCAAAGTGTTCATCGTGTTCGAACAAAAATCAAGGGTATACAATCGATCTAGGTGTGATTGATATTCAATTAAATTATCAAACATCCTTATTAAATCTATTGTTGATTTCCAAAAATCTACACGTGTATGGCCAGCTATAGTTCCATGGGATGGGAACCCTTGGGATCAGGGTATCTTTTAAGGCTCCCACACAAGTAGCGAGTGGGGGCCGACAGATGAGCTGTGGAGTGCAACATGATGACTTCATCACACCACACTCCATGGCTCACAGTATGGGGATGCCAGTCCCCAGTCAAACTAATGGCATTGGCCAGAGATTTACGAAACTGTTGGCTCAATGTTGCCGCCAACAGACGGCCCCCAATTGCGAACGCACATTGTTTGGTGACAAAATCGCCTGCAGCTCGCTATGTGTATGGGGGCCTTAAGTCACATTGTAACACATTGATAGTAGACAACAAGCAAGCAAGTCACATGAAGGCTCAGAAGCTAGATCCAGAACAGTTTTCTTAGAAAAGTGTACACATAGTTGTACGTTGTTCATGCCTAGGACGTATCGCAATTTATTTGGCAATATATGTGTTTATGGACAGGGAAACGATGGCCATACAGCCAGCACACACATCAGACTCATTGATCAGTTCTGCCTTTCACATATACAAATAGTATATACCAAAACCAATACAAAGAGTGTACACAACTTTGAACCTATATTTTATGATTAGGATATATATTATGATACAACTGTTTTTCCAATATGCTACTTTTTTTTAATGGCAGATGAACTGTGATTTTTGACTAGCATTAACTGCTTATAAACCACTGTTACATTTTATCAAAAGCCCTGTGCAGTAGCAGAAGTCCAGTGTAAATAGCTGGGCGCCAAACTTCAGGAATATATAGCCATACATGCATAGATTTGTGAATGATCATAGTATAATTTTGAATCGAACACAAAATCTTCCTGTGTATGTGTACCTTAATAAGTGTTAACTATAGAAAGTCGAACTCTGTATGGTTGACCGATATGAATGCATATCAGTACTCTCTGCAGTGTAAAGGTCATTCCATCCAAAACTTTTTTTGCTGGTTAGTTAGTGAACTTTTATATGTGGTTTTATCCCCTGCTAGGGGATACCTGATAAACCTACTAAAATTTTCCATGCATTCCTATATAGAACGAAAAGGAGGGCAGCGGAACCAATAAATGGAAAATATACACAGACAAATACACCGAACAATAACAATGCAGAAATACATTACATGTAACAGAAGACCTAAGTGTATTTTTTCTTGGACTTCATTAAGCATTATAACACAGGAAAAAAGATCATTCCTTTCGTGTCAAAGGGATTAGTTTACATCCTAGAACACAATTCCCTAATCCTTTATAATTATAAGAAAACCCCTGAAGATTGCCAGTGTTCTCCATTATTTCACATACTGCTAGGGATGATTATTTCACACTGAAGCCTGCAGCAAATTTACTCAAATGTGATGTGATGACAATTTTATTTTAAACGTAGTAAGTCAGGCCCTTGTGTATGGGCTCCCTGTGTCTTTTAGAAGTTCTACACTTGTGGGAGAATGTTAAAAATGTGGGAGTTGCACTTGTTCAGCACATCTAAGCTATCCAAGGCCAGACACAAAGACAATATGCCTTCCAAAGCCTACCAGTGACTTCAGCAGGACAGGCTAATCAACAAATGAATCTGATAGTCTGACCGTTACTTAGCATGTCACCACATCTTCCACTTCATAGGTTAAACAGGATTGTCAACAGGTATTATTTAGGGATCAGGTTAGGTTTAGGAGGGGAAAATCTTCCTGGTATGTCACTTCACAGCAATGTTTCTACAAAAATGTTCCCAAATATCATATAGATGTTCAAGTGATAGCTATTCAGAAGGTTTTCTGATAAGTTGTATCTCGTTTGCTATGTCAATATACGTTCAGACACCTCCACTGAACCTTCCCCCCAACTATTGTATACTCTGTTCTCCAACCTATTAGATTGTAAGCCCAACTGGGCAGGGACCTCTACTCCTCCTGTGTCATAACCTGTACCTGTGTGTACTATATTGTGTTGTATCTCCACTCTAATGTATTGTACAGCGCTACGTAAGATGTTGGTGCCATATAAATAAATGATAATAATAATAATAACCTTATTTATTAGCAACTAGTAGCTAAGGTGATCTGGGTGTACAACAGCTCCTTTTGTGTGTACAGGCTCTATCGGACCGGGAGACGCAGGATATTGTGCAGCTCAGAACAAAAACCAAAGTACTGTAGCAATGTCAGGGCAGTTGATCGACAATATGTCTGCATATACAATAACGGGTATGGGAAGAGCAATCGTTAAACTCATAACATCCTGTGACAGTTGTCTTTCTTGGATTCAGGCTAGGGAAGAAAGTTTTCTTGGGTTGTAATGGGATAGACAGCTCTACACGCATCTCCTTGTCTTAAGTAAGCCTGAATGTGTTTGGAGCCTTTGTCCCGGAGCTTCTTAGGAAGGCATTGCTTAGTTGTAGCATACCTATAGTACACAAGAGAAACAGAAAACAAAACAAAGCTTCCCCAAGACAAAAACATGTCCTGTTCTAGGAGGGATTGCATCGCCTTTGATGGATGAGAAGAAAGGCGTTCTGAAAAGGTTTGGAGAAGGGAATGTTTGGGATGGACAAAGAGAAAAGGTGAGGAGGGGGGAACAGATGTAGGCACAGAAGGGGAGAAGATATCTAGAAGGGAAAAGGACACAATAGGTCAGAAATGAATGAGGGTGAGAGGGAGGGGCAGCATGGAGTAACAATAGAGTGGAGGGGAACTGACACTGAACAAGAGATCCACTGGGACAGAGGGGGGGGGGGGGGGGCAGAAGTCATATTGCTGACGGCTTGAGAGATGAGCATATGAATTGTTTTACTAGAATATACTTTCTGCCTGATTACTGAGGACGCAGCTCATACAATGTCCAGTAATGCTTACAAACAATGCTGTATAATTAACAGAAAAAAATTCCTACTAATAACTGAGAAATCCTTACGTTAAAGCATGACCTGAATGTGTGGCCAGGATTTTAAAAAAAAATTAAGTTCGATTAAACTTTTTTTATTATTATTTTTACAATCCATAGTGGAAGTTACAGTCTTCCTGATGAAGCATCCATTAAGCATGTACATTAGAAGCTAACCTTGGACACACTGGAAGTGAAAGAATGATGATATATAATTAATCTCCATCATCCTCCCTTTCTGGCCTCTGTTCCAGACGCCAGCCCACCCTCAAGCTATGACAGCTGTTAAGCAGGGCTTTTCCCCACCCAACACAACATTGGAGGTGCACAACTGCTGTTCTCTAAACGGTTAAGATGCAGATAGTCATACATGTGGCAGATCAGTTACACATAGAGGCTTCTCCAGCCTCATAGAACCCTGAAAAGAAGGCCAATGGCAGCTCAAATGAGCAATAAAAGTTAAAAACAAACACTATACACATTTTACTTATATTGTTATTAACTATTCATCCATGGATGGTGGAGCAGACAGAGCACTACAACTCCCAGCTGGTACTAGAGCATTTATCAACCAAACAATATGACTTTACATTGGTGAACACAAGGTGAGTGACATGAATGAATTGCAAGTTATGATAATGTTGTGAACAGTGCAATACACATCCACACACGTGCAACACAAACATAATATGTCTACTAGTAAATACTGGTATATATAAATGGTCAGATACAACCACCAGGCATCACTATAACATAGTGTAATGGCTTGTTCCCACTAAAGCCCCCCATACACATAGATTCCTCCATACAATTTCCATCAGACCTACCAACAACTATGTAGTGCCGGGTCCTCCCTGATAGAATACATAGTGATTGGAAGGTGTAGAAAGGTCCTCATACTACATGGTTTTGGTAAAAGAAAAGTTGGTTGTACAGAAATTGCATGGTATTTGTATGTGGTGTATGGGGGGCTTTAGGGGATTAATCGCCTGCGCTGGCAGTTAATCGCCTGACGTGTTGATTTTCAATACAATCAAAGGGGACAAACCTATTTATAGTATTGTAGGCGATTGAAAAACGCCAGCTCAGACGATTATCTGCCAGCGCAGTCGATTAATTGCCTAAGTGGGAACATAGCCTAAGGGCTTGTTAGCACTTAAGCAATCGGCCCGTTCAGCCACAATTTTAACCGTCGGCACGGTGATCGCCAATGGACTAAATTTCTTTTGATTGGTTGTAGATGCGATATGGCCCGCTATTTTAAACGTGCCCCCATTCATTTTCTATGGGAGCTATTGGGCGCATTCCTGTCTGCTCCAATCGCCTCCAGAAAAACGCTTCCAAAAACGAGCCCAAATCATGCCCGATCGCACCCAACTGCTAGCATGAAAAATTGCTAGTGATCACCGCTCCGCGATTAGAATCGCGGGTGATCGCTTTAGTGGAAACAAGCCCTAAAGCCCCCTTTAAGATCTCTCCATACAATTTCCTTTAGATCTACCAACATCTATGTAGTGCTGGGTCCTCCCTGATAGAATACATAGGGATTGGAAGGTTTAGAAAGGTTCTCATATTAAGACATATAAATTACATTCAGCAGGTTGGGGTGGCCGACATCCCAATTATAAAGTCAAAAAGTGCGCAGGAGGTGGAAGTACAGAGGTGATTACCCCTCCCAGGATATCCGCCTGGGGATATCCTGGGAGGGGTAAGCACCTCTGTACTTCCTCCTCCTGCGCACTTTTTGAAGATCCTCATATTACATGGTTCTGGTAGAACAAAAGTTGATTGTACAGAAGATTGTAAGGTGTATGGGGTCTTTACTCAGATATATCTACCAAAGAACTACTTGCTCTTTATATTTCAAACTGAATGTAAAAAAGTTTCCTAGATAATGCTATCTATTTGTTTTATGTGCAATTATGTTAGGTGACATCACACAGCTAGGGGCTGGGAGGGTCAAGCAGAAAGCCAACCATGGAAGAACTAGCTGCAAACAGTAAGTAGAGTGCATGTAATTTGTGTGTCTCAGCATTTAGGGTAGTGTATGACTTTATGTTAATGTGAATGTTTTTGTAAGATTGGTGTATGCAAATATGATGCATGTATCAGCATGATTGGTGTGAAAACCAAAAAAAGCGTATGAGTTGTATTTGAAATAAAGTTTCAGGGCCATTTCACACTAGTACACAACACTGCAAAGCAAACACAGCTAGTGTGAAATGGCCCTCAATCTGAAACTGTGCAGTTTAAATGGGGGAGCTGAATAATTGTTCATATCTAGAACTCTACTCATTTTATTTTTTTTATTTCATTTTATTCATGAGCAAGCATGTAGCCAGGGAAGTCTAAACTCAGTAGCTTACTAGTTAATGAAGCTAGGGTCATAGTGATGCTTTTAAAGCGCATATTAATGGTAGTTTATTTTTAAGGATTTACATGTACACAATACAAGAATACGTGTTCTGCCCCCCATACACCTTTAGATCACTCCATACAATTTTCTTTAGATCTACCAACAACCATGTAGTATGGTGACCTCTCTGATAGAATACATAGTGATTGGAAGGTTTAGAATTGCCCTCATATTACATGGTTTTGGTAAAACAAAAGTTGATTGTATCGAAATTGTATGGAAAGATTGTAAGGTGTATGGGGGGTTTTCATCACAATGTATTTGTCTTCTGTGTCAGGCATCTAATGCTATTCTCCAGAATATATTTAAGGATAACGTCCAGATGAGACATCAATTCTACAAATGTAATATTATTTCATGTATGTTTATATGTGCAAATGTTTGATAACAGATAAAGATTCTGTTTTTACCTATAACATGTACTGAAATGTGACATGAATATGTTTAATTGAGCCAATTAGAGTAATCATTTGATGGGGGAAGATGCCTCAGGCTATGATTAGGAGCGTCTGTTGTATCAAACATTAGCTGGTGTGAATTATGGGGCAGGAGCTGGCTCCTTACATCTGACATTTTATTTCTGAAATTGAAATGCACAAACCTGGTTGTTCTTTTATTACGTCACAGAACTCTAGTACATCTACGTTCTTTATAGGCATTCCCAGCAAAATTATGCATCATTCTTACTGTATTTAAATGCACTATAACCCTGTAATGATGTCCATATAGGACCCAATTTTTCAGGAATTTGACTTTAAGTGATAAGCAGTGTAAGAATATACATGATTACTAGAAATACTTGTGTCCCCTGTACGCAGACTAGAAGTGTGCAATGCCCCTGAGGGAGCCGTCTCTCCTGTTCATTATTGTACCATTAAAAAGGGAAAACTATTGAAGAGGCTTTGAGTTTATCCAACGCAATTTCTAAACCCTTATCTGTGTGTTAATCTAGATTGAAGCTAGCCATATTCGTTTAACCATAGATTAAATCGATTTTTTGTTCGTTATTGATAACTTTGAACGAAAACTCTTTCATCCCAATTGATTGAACAAATATATCGAACTGTATATGGCCACCTTAAGACCAAACCTTTAAGCAGCCCATACACGGATCAGATTTTCAATCAATCAACTTAAAACAATCAATTTTTAAGTCTGTATAAAATTGTATGTCGATTGTATCATGGGCCATATGTAATACAATCGATCCAAAATAGTCTGATTAAAATTTCAATCAGAAGTGAGGTAGAATAGGTAGAAAAAAATCGATCAAAAATTGGTTGACCACACTTGGTTCTCAAAATACCGAACCAATTTTCAATCGACCGATCAAAATTTACCATCCAGTCCGATCAAAAAACGACTGAATTTTCACTCAATTTTGATCGGACTAAGTCGATTTAACCAGGTGGGCAAAACTTAATTCTCAATCAATCGACTAAAAAATTGATCGTTTTAAGTCGATTGATTGAAAATCTGACCCGTGTATGGGCTGCTTTAGTCACACATACAAATCTGCAAAACTGTCCAACGACCTTTGTTTTCAATGTGAATTGCTGTATTATTAGGGTTTCTAGGGGGGCACCCTGCACTAGTAGACAGTGCTGTTTATTTAATATTATATTTCCAGTGAATAGACCTTCCAATGAACATCTTAAAGGTAGCCATACACAGGTCGATTATTTTGCGATTCGATCATCTTGCATGATTAAAAATCGATTGTCAGACGAACATTGATTGCACCACCATACAATGTGATCAATTCACAACCAATTGATTCCTTTCCTGAGTTTGATGTGCATGCGCCATAGTACAATCGAATACAAAAAGATCTAAAAAATAGAAAACCTGTGAGATACGGGTCTACAATTTACCAACATGTCCGATCACTTTTCTATTGATTTTCTGTTCGATATCGGTCACTTTTGGTTGATCCCACCAGGTGGGCAGGATTCCTGTTCAATAGATGTATAAGGATAAATTTTTTAGTCGATCGAATGGAAGTATCAAATTGTGTATGGCTACCTTTACTCTAATAATATTAAACTGAACAGCTAACACCTTCCTAGTTTTTGCATATTTAAAAAAAAAAGAAAAAAAATATGATATAATACCCAAAGAGTATGCCAACATCATGAGCACCAGGCAAACCACAAAATCGTAATGCGTAACTTCGACTGACATTAAGTTTGAAGGCAACACTGATGCACATCATTGTACACCACAACGGTTTGCTGCAGTATACATTTTATTCTTTTTTTATATTTAAATTTTTTCCCTACCCTTTTAGGTGTTCATTTGTCAGAGAAGACTGCATGTTAACTTTCTTCAGCTTGATTTCAGTAGGCAGTGCTGATCTATCAGTAAACTAAACAGTGGATGAATGGCTAAATGTTTTATGCCCGTCGTTGATGGGGAGAAAATCTTACCATCTGCTGTGTACGGGGAGAAAAAAAACAAAGCCTACTTGTAAACCCGTTCTTATGATGATGTTATGAAAAAGTGACCAAGTGTGTTAAAGCACTGCAATGCTTTCCATATTTGAATCTGGAGTAACAGGTAAGGAGTGAAACTGTTTACATCCATTTGTATAAAGTGCATCATTATGCTTCATTTTACAAATCATTAGCATGCACGATGACCTCATAGTGAACAGATGTACATGGATTCAGCACTGATTAGATCAGTCCTCTCGGCAGTCAAGAGTCCCCATGTAATTAACCCTTTCATCGTTCTCTCTATTGGCCATCATACCATTATGAAAAATGTCTAAGCATCTTCTGCACTTGTAGAATTATATATGATATAGATTACAGTACATAGTGTCTGAGGGTCCCTGATAGATGGTAATGGTAAAATGTGGCATGGTGGCTTCCAATGTATGGAGTGTAGGACCAAAGGTAAACATGGTTTTCAATGTGTGGCAGAGCCATTATTTTATGTGCCAATGGACCTATGCGCCTATGAAAATTATATGCAGTGGATAGTAGTACACCATTACAAAAGGCCTGGCTTTTTCCCTCGTCTTGAGCCTACTGTAAATTAATAGCTGCCCTAATACAATACATGTAAGTATATGTGCATCAACACAGGCATGAACGTCAGGTGTGAAGAGACCCTCAGATGCCACATCTTCATTATTGATAGCTCCACATACAACAAAATCACATTGCTGGGTGACTAATACCACAATATGGATTGCCAGTGTGACTTTGACTTGAATAGTGAACTCTCTTACATAGAGTGTTCCTACTATAATCTAAAGGTGCCTTTATAAACCATGGTTCCTCTAGAGCTTGCTAGTGGGTCACATTAATCTCCCACCTAACTGGGCCTTCAGAGTTTCACAGCAAGCATATAGGACCAGTATAATATCTACCCTCATTCTTCACTGAAGCTTATGATCTTCTAAACTGTATGTTAATCCGTATGTTAATCCGGCATCAATAATCCCAATGCACCATGAGCTGCCAGTAAAATTGTTAATTTCCTCTACTACTATAAAATGAATAATATAATTTTTTATATAGTAATAATAATTAAAAAAAATAGAACACTCAACAATATGAAATGAACTTTAAGAATCCAAAAACAAGTTTAACTTTCTTCAAACAAAGACTGTAATTGAATATGTAAATGTCCTATGCATGTCAGGGTAGTCTGTCCACATTATAATCCATCACTATATGGGATTTTCTGGGGGGGGGGGGGGGGGGAAATTTCCAGCTTTATTGAAATTAAGTCTATCTCTCATGTGGCTTTGTGACTTTCTCAGAACAGTAGTACTGTAATCAGTTTAACATGCAGCCACCTCTTGGTGAAATGTGGCATTACAGAGTAACTAAACCTTCATGAGAGATGAACAGCAACTGTAACTTTCCTTTGCTAGTTACTGGCCTCCGGTTGTTTAACTCAAAAGTAAAGTATTAGGAGTGCCTAAGTAGAAGATATTTAATGTAGAGTTTTCTAGTGGTAGCAGAAAAAGTCAAAAAGCTATCCCCTTGAACTGCAAACGTTTCTCAATTTATCTTCAGCAAAACTTTAGCAGGTCCAGCTGCTTTGACAGATCTAGTGCATGAGAACCTTCAACGATAAAGTACAAATGTCTAGTATTTGATCTAGAAGCGCTGCTAGGACAGTAACCTACCTACATATTCTCAGCATCAACATTTCCAAGGTAGTAAATGTAGTTCAGATAAAATACCAACATGGATGACTGACACACACACACGTTTTCTGATAAAAAAACCTCACAAAACATCAGTATTATTATTCCACATCAAAGAATTAACTAGAATAAAACAGGATAGGTCTCACCCAAAACATGTAACACACAAGCTTTTACCAACAGGAGCCCAGGCTTGCCCTGGTCCCAAATCACTATTCACATAAATGGTTTATGCCAAAGTAAGCAAATGATTAATGTGAACACACTGTTTGAAGAATCCTGAGCAAAGTACGGCTGCATCTAAAACCATAATGCCAACAAATTATCCGATTTTCTGATTCTTACTGAGTGATCAAGATTTTTGGCAAAGAGTTTCAAACAGTTTGCATCTGTCCCACTCCCACCCTCAAATAAAGACCGCAAAGAGAAAGCAGGACAGAGGGGAAAAGAGAGAGCAAGAGAATGAGAAAGAACGAGTGCTAATGAAAAGTCTTTATTTTGGCTCTTCTGCCAATGTTGCTTAGTATTCCAGTTCAACAAAGATAAATAGAGGCCATCTCTATGTTTCTTGATGCCTCTCCAGGAAGCAGGGCACGATTATGTAAATAGCATCGGCTCCCTTTACTCCTGCCAGCTTGCTTATCTCCAAAGCCTTCTGCCTGCTGCTACTGGCGTCCAATACAAGTGTATGCACACAGCTCTTATCTCCGAACAAAGCCCGAGAAAGGCACAAGGATAGAGGCCAGCAGTGTTGGACAGTGACGCATGACTGATTTTCTGTGCGATTTATTTAACCGAATTTAATTTCTTTTCTTCACTAGTGCAGTTTTCATCAGATATATTTATGAACTGTGCCAAATGGGAGATTAGAAAAGAAGGATGTCTAGAAGTGCAGTTATTAATTAAATAGAGGCAAAAATAGATTTTTTTTTACTTCTAATGACAAATATGTATTTGTGCTGATGAATTTAATTTAAAATAAACAGAAGGTTCCTTGTCCATCTGTAGAACTATGGCAAGCATTCCATCAACGTGTTATAGACAGAAAGATGCTGCACATGATTATGCTGTATAAATGACAGGGCTGAATGCCATTCAACAATGAGCTTCTCTTGCCCTTATATGACCTGGGTACAGAAGCCACTCACAATTATAGAATATACTTTTTTAGCTGCAGATACACCATACTTCAGGGAATACAATGGATGCAGTTATGTACAAGATGGTCATAAAATAAAAATACTTAAAAAAATAACATTTAAACCTTGAATTGGTATTTGTAAAATGAATCAAAAAAGGTAAAATGGACATATCTTTAAATTGATGGAATTAACTTTTTAGGACGATATGATCACTAGATACTTGTTGGAATCAGAATAGAGCGTGCATAGAATTGGTCATTTAGCAGTCTGCCAGGAGAGAACAGTAGGTGAGCTACTTGCATGGTAGCCACTGTATTCTTTGAAGGAGGACACAGGACATTACCATCCACTTATCTGTCCCCACTCCATAGAAGAGTGTTTATGTTTTTAATGCTAATCCTTCTCTTATTGCTCGGAATGGTCACAAATGATTGTACTGAGTGATACAGTCTACAGAGCCCATTTCTGGCCAACATGGTCTAAGTGGTCCCAATATCCTATAAAAGTCTAAAGTAAGAAACATAAGCAGGGAACACATGCATAAATATGGGCCAGATCGATGGCCATTTTGAGCGCCATGCACGCCCACGACCTTTTATTTGGCTTATATCTAATGCGGTCATCCCTGTTTTCGAGCAGGATTGAAAACAGGGATATTGAACATGATCGTAAACCTTGGCCGATGACCATTGCTTTGCATGGATCTCAGGGTCTCCATGCAATGCATCAGCTTTGCTGGAGACACAGCAGAGCTGTTTCACCAGCTCCTCCAATATCATCGCGCTGCTGCAGGGAACCTCAAACAGCTCCTATATCGAGCCGTGTGTTCCCTGCTATAGTCAGATCAACATGGCAGATGTCTTTTAAAAACAAAAAGTAAACTTACTATAGTAAACTTGTTGTGCTAAAGAGGTATCTTGATGTTTAGAGTGAAAGTGTGAGTGACATGCAAACCAAATAGGCTTAAATAGCACAAGTGGAACTGTAAGATGCCTGTTATTCCATTTGATGAACATTATTATAATTATTATACTAAAATTGTTAAAAGGAAATTAAACAAATTTTTTTTTAGAACTAAAGAGGCAAGTATCTCTCTATGGTACAGCTACAGAGTTTTCAGAGATGGTGCTTTGTGTATACCAAATATCTTTTAAAACCCAGATATTATATAGACTTCCTCACTATTCAGGGTAGCCTGGAAAGGAGACTTATAGAAGAGAGAAGTAGAGACTGGTCTTCATTACAGGAAGCTACTGCTATGTCTTGGAGTACAGAAAAGATACTCACAAGGGAGAGCAAGATTCATGGATTAAGACACAATTTGTTTAGCTTGAAATTCTGAATAAATAAATAATTTATGGTAAATGTTTAAATAGAAAGTTTCTGGTAAATTGTAAAGGCTGATGAATAAAAAGTAACATTGTCACAATTTTCTTTCTCTTTCCTAAGTAAGCCCCAGACGCCACTATGCGCTGGTTGCACCCACTGATCCCCACAAAACCCTTAATCATGTTACTATGGACGCAGATGGGCTGAGTCAACATTAGCCCAATGGAGATGGGGCCAGCAGATCTGGGGGTTTTGACGGGCTGTGGAGCCAGTCCCATTGCCGTTAATGGACGGCTCGAGCAATACCTTACAACCCCTGGGGTTTTAACAGAAAATGGAGCCTAGGGCTTAAGCAAAGCTAAGTTGTTGACAGAGAACTTATATGGTGTTTATTAAAGTTACTTATACATTTAGAAACTTTACGGAATACTCACACCTAGATCTTCTTCACCCTCTACTGCTTTCCATTATAGTCAGTGCTAACTAATCAAGACATGAAATGATGTGTTGCACTGAATGTCAATAGGAATGTGTATAATAATGGGTGACACACGGTTAGATGCACTGCTATTCATATTCATTGATAATTACATTACATATTTTTCTTGAATATATTTCATGCGTCTTACACTGTTTTGTTAGCCTGAAATTATGGGCTTGTCCCCACAGACGAAGTTGGCCACACAGCGGCGCCCGTGGCAGCCCCTTCCATTCATTTCAGTAGGCTTGTCCCCACTTGCGCAGCTGCTCGCAGCAGCGATTTGAAATGCGGGCACCCGCGTTCTGGCTGTGAGCCACGGCCAGCCGCTAGTGGCTACATTGTAGTTAGCTGCTAGCAGCGGCCGCTTGTGATCTTTGTCAGCCGCTAGTGGCTCATGGGACCACGCCACCCCGTGGCCAGCTTCGCCTCTGGGGACAAGCCCTATGTCAGATATACCTGTATGTTGTGTCAAAAAAAATGCCTAAGACAAGTATGCATATATTATTAATGCAAGAAAAAATTAATTTCTTGCTCTAATGCAACTTTCCATTAATTTCTATACTTCTATTTAGTGTGCTATCAGAACTATACTTACTTTACTGTAATATACTATAAACTTACTGTACTGTAAAATTCTTTGGCTTGACTCAGCAATATATTTGTTATACTGTATGGAAAGGTCTAACTTAAAAGTAAAAGTGAAGGAGGCTGGGACAGATAATTCATTGACCTGAACGGTTAATAACGGTTAAGCCGAAAAAGCATGGAAACATAAATAACATTTATTTTGTGATTGCCTTTTGATATTCATTAGTTTATTGCAGAGGATGTATGTGCCCATAAATTTCCAGGCTGTTATCTTGAAAAAACAGGTGTCATCTGATCCCCAGAGGACATCTTTGGTATATGAATTAAACGCCAGTGGTAGAATATGTAATTTTGCATCAATTAAAGTTACTGCAGAGCACCATAGTTTTTTGTTCTTTTTTTTTGCACATACAATCTTATTTATCTCTGGAGCATGTATATATAAAAGAACATAAACACTGTGTGATGAGCTGAAACAAGGCAGTGTAGAAGGGTCAGATCTTTTGAACTCCAAACTTTTTGGTATAGCTTAACTAAGAAACCAGTCAGTCATTTTTAAAGTAAGTTATGAGGAGACTCCTCCGATAAGAGGGTCCAACAGAAAAAACCCGGGGAAAAAGAAAAAAAAAGTGTGGAATAGAAGGAGAACCACGGAGGAGCTGTTTGGAAAAAAATTGGTAGAAATGATATGAGCCCATATGATATGAGCCCACGTGTGATGGTTCAGGTATATTAAGTAAATCATTTACTTTTTTGATTGCTGGTTGTAGGTTGACCCTGTGAGCGGATCTACTTTGAAACAGAAACCCTGGGGATGAAGAAAGCAGGTGGAGTTCATTATGCCACTGGCCCCATGCAGTGTAGAAATGGTCGCACTCGCGTCAGTGGATCAGCTGATTTTATGGTCCAAGCACCTTCATTCACATGAGACCAAAATCACACCAAATCATCCTAAGGAATTGACATGTCACAAAACTCTGGTTTCTTGATGTAACCTCTTTTTAAAAATGTATATCTAATAAAAAACAACCTACCGTATTTGCCGGCATATAAGACGACTGGGCGTATAAGACGACCCCCCAACTTTTACAGTTAAAATATAGAGTTTGTTATATACTCGCCGTATAAGACTACCCCCTCTTCCAACACACACTAAATAAAAAAAATGTATGTCTACTCTGACTTTCAACCCACAGATCTCCAACACCCTTAGAAGTCCGATCTTTTTTTGTATTAGTAAGGATAGGATAAGTGAAAGCATGTATGCAGCAGAGTAGTGCTTTATGCTAATAGGGAAGCAATATTTTATAGGGGGCTATTAGTAGGAAGGATTATGCTCAGGGACCTGAAAATTTGCATGGATATAGTCTTAGGGGTTAACTAGTAAACCACAAAATTTCATTTTACCAATTCTACCATGCAGGAATTTAAAGATATATGTGTTCAATGTAGGCAAGTTAAATGTTGCATATAGGAGTATATCACTTGCCATGAAAAAGCATTGTCTGGTGGCTGGAATTTAGCTGAAATGTAACTTATAAGTATTATAGCTAGAGTGGTGAAACTCGGGGTGTAAGTAGTAGTAGGTGAGCATTACTGACCCTGAAAGTTTGATCATTACACTATAAATGGTTTTCCTGCTATGAATGTTCAAAGTTAGACACAGATTTTATTTCTACAGTTACAGTTTAGTTCTCTGTGGAGAGCGTCCTGTAGCCAGGGTAACACTGCTCTGCTCGTTGCTACAATGTATCTAAGCCAGCGCGCAGCCCAGCTCACAGGCAGCAAAGATCCATCCATCCACAGCTCCCATAGATGGTCCCCTGCACCCCCCTGCCTGCGGCACCCGGCGTATAAGACGACCCCCGACTTTGGGGAGGTTTTTAAGGTACTGAAAAGGCGTCTTATACGCCGGCAAATACGGTAGTTGTTGTTGCGCCTCCCTCAAGGCTATTTGTTGTGCAGTGGAACACGACCAAATTGATAAGAATTTTTTAAATAAGGACCTGATATTAATGGCAGAAACAGAAAAGTGTTTGCTATTACCTTTATTAAAAGGAAAACATTAATTAAGAAGGAACTACTACACATTATTAAGAAGGAACTACTCCTGTGATTTTGGAATGCCAAAAATACCCTTACTGGATGCGAAAGAAATGTGATGCATGGGCAGCATTGTAAAAAGTAACATGAAATGTAACAATGACGCTTTAAAGGCTGGAAGAATATCCAGCTTGGAATGATCATGTAGATACTAAAATGTCACACACAATGCATGATCTATATTATAGGTCTATAATTACAGTAGAATGAAATACGTTTTGGAACACAAAAAGCAAGTACAGACATAATGTATTGTAACTATCATGAAACTAGTAGACATACTCACCCAAACCAACCATGGAGTAGCTGGGAGTCGGAGAAAACACTTGTGCAGCAAAGTCTTCAAAAGTCATCATTTCTCTGTGGTTCTGGATTATTGCTTCAAGGTACAGAGCTCTTTCCTCATAGCTGGAGCAATCAAATTAAGGAAGTGAACACCAAAAATGAAACATATAAATATTCACAAGGTTTCCAACGTTTGTAAAGCATAATCTGCTACTAATCTTTTCCTGGAAGAAAACAGATTTAAAAATTGTTAATTACATTAGTATTATGTGTGGTCTTGGGTTAAACAAAATATGTGTGATAAAAATAGTGGTTAAAGAACTGTTACATTTATTGAACAACCAATCTACATCACAACCTTGGGCAAGTAGCAAGTTTTATATTTTAGCTTTTGCCAATCACCAATTAATTTGTAAAATATAACTTTCACCATATAATCACCATCAAAAAGATAATAAAGAGCTCTGTCATTGTAACTTTATGACATGTAACCATTACTATTCATTACACATTTGTGTGTTGCCTGGACTGTAATAATGTTTATGAGCTATGATGGCTAGGGCTCTACAGAAATCAGAACTTCCTCAACAGGCTGATGATCTGAAAGTGAAGAATGTCGTTACCATTATGAACAGCAGGAAGGATCCTTTTTAGGATATTCAAACCTGAATGACTAGAGAATTATTTGTTCCCCCATGAACAGTAACCATACCTACAGCACTCCATATAGGTTGCATCTCCCAGCCAGGAGCTGGACAGCATCAGTATCACATGTTGGGGATTATATATAGGCAAAACACCAACCAGCTATTCTTTTGGATAAATGAGAGAACAGCTAGAATATTCTCAATTTCTTACACTAACATCCTAAACTTTAAGTTCAGGAGACCACTTACTCTAGGACTCAAAATAGGGAATAAAATGAGACAACCCCCCCCCCCCCAAAAAAAAGTATTTATTTTTCAAATTACTATTGCAGTACTGATGTTTTAGATTTTCTAAGTCTACATTCATAAGGTTGGTTTGAAATGCTGTGCCAGTTGCACAAATTTTGAAGGTGGTCAGAAGGCTGTTGTTAATGACTGACAACGGCCCCCATGTTATCCCTATGGACAACTGTCACAACCAGAAAGTGGTATGTGACTAATTTCCAGCCACTTATGTGAATATAGCCTTAAAAAGCTGATAATTAAATGTTTGATATATAAAAAAATAAACACCACAACAGAAAGTGTTGTAGTTTTAAGAAAAGAGAAATAACAAGTAAATAGAAAACTCATTATTGCAAAGCATACGTTTCTGGTTTATAAATAAAGTGTGCTGTGCCTAAAATAAAAATCTCTCTTTGTTACCAATGTATGGAAAATATTTAATACAGGGCAGACTTTTAATACCAAATAAACATGTAACAGCCAGACAGGTGCTAATGAGACCCTGCTCGTCGCTTGTTAATTTGCAGTCACAAAAAATCCGGCCTAGAGTGCTGCTGTGGCCATTACCGGCTGTACTCCTTGATACTTCAATTTAATGAATCAGCTTGCAAACTTCCTTGGAGAGCAGACACACGCCTGTAGCAGATTCTAAAGGGAACGGATCGTACCATTCACAATTCATTACAAGCATGCTTATTCCGCTCAACGCTCGCCGTTGCCAGGGCTCCACGCCGCACACTGCCTCAGCAAGCCTCTGGTCCTGTTAACAGCAGGATACAAGGCCTGAGTGGCCGTCTGTTGGGCAAGCACTCTGACACTAAGCTGGCACGTGCTGTAGCAGCAGGAGGAGGCTACTGCGTGACAAATTACTGAAAGAGCTAAGCTAAACTTATGTCAAAAAGCCACCTGAGCCTGAGGACCTCTGCGGGCCCTGCCATCTCCCTACAATTCATCGGTCACTCGTTTATTTGCAGGCTGAGGGGTCCATACTGCCATTTCATGTTCTCCTTATAATACCCTGCTGTTTCATCACAAGCATTGCCAGCAAAGCCACTAATAAAACTGTCTTCTCTACATAGTATTTTTGTCTCAGGTTAGCTACTGCTAACAGACATTTCTAACATCTAACGTAACGTAACTCCAAAGTAATGGAGAAGTGTCCATGGTGCTGAACATGACTGCACACAGGCTGGACACAATACACAAGAAATCATTTAGAGAGCTCCGCTACATTTATGTATTATAATGCTGCGGAGAAAAAGGCACTAATTTCACAGTACAATAAACCAACATATTAAGTATTATATTAAAGTATTCACTTTACAGACCCAAAACTAAAGCGAGCCATACACGGGTCAATTTTTACAAAGATAGAAGTTCTGTACAAGATTTCCACTTTTTTTTTTTGGAAGAGAGTGTGTATATGCATGTAGTATATTATACCATCAAGTCTACCTGTGTTCAATCACAGTTGTTGTTGGTAGATCTAAAGCTAGCCATACATTGTCGGATTCCATGGCCGATCGATCACCTATCCGATCGATTCCGGCGATGTCAGAGGTCCGATCGATCGGCCAATTGTGTCCGATCGCTACATACCACCTTGTCCCACGGATTCCTGGACGATTCCGTGTCCAATCGCTTACTTCCCAAATGGCAACTCCCCCTGATGTGTGCTGAATCGGATCAGAAAGACCAACATGTTGGTTCTCTGTCCGATCCAATTCTGGACCCCCGAACGATCGGACGTGATCGGACGGACAAGGTGGGCTTCACGCGATTCCGGGACGATCGTTTCACGTGCACGCGCCCGGAATCGATCGTCCCGGAATCCGATGGGAAACGGACCAGTGTATGGGGGTCTTAAAGGATATCTGACATAGAGATCTAAAGGTATATGGCCAGCTTATAAAGTGTTCCTTTACTTCCTGTTCTGAAATTGCAAAACACAGCAGGCAACAGCCTCTTCTAAAACTTTACAGACAAACTCGAATGAAGGTATTGACAGGCCTCATTTGGGGAAGAAAATGCTGCTGCATTTAGTCTAAACAAAGAAATATAATATTAATTCCACAATACAACAGGTGCTGCTTCTACACAGTTTACTGTAAGCTGTGCAGTGATTCTGAACAGTTTTTCCTAGTGCTGGTTACTATGCTACTGAGCAGATTCTAACATTGCATAAAAAAAATTCCTTAGTTAAGTATTATCAAATATGAAATATTTCTTTATTAAATATTAGAATTCTATTCTTTGTTGGCATTCCGTATCTATTTGCAATAGCGTTACAAATTATGAGTGAACATAGTGATCATCGGCAAAGTACTTCGGATCTTTCATAATATAACATGATGAATATAATTGCCACCTAATATGCACAAAACCACCCTCGAACTGCCAGGTCAGTCATTTTTAAAATGTGCCTTAACCTGGTTGAAACTAGAAACAAAGGTTTACTGGCCTTGAAGAAAAATACTATTGTAAGGTTTTTGAGGCACAATATATCTCTCGACTGTTAAAATACAAGCTTTATTAATACAACACTGGACAAATAACACAAAACTCTTAAAATATTGTTTAAAAAATACATTCATACAAATTAAATGACAGAAGCAGAGTTCCGTACAAAGGGGCTTTGCGTCTTAACCTACTTGTTTCGCCCACTACAGGATTTCCCTTAGGTTGGACACCTGAGGGCTTTCTCATGGAAGATGGATTTCCTGTCATTCATGTATGAATGTATTTTTAACAATATTTGATACACTTTTTTTTTTTTTTAAACCAAAGGTTTTTGTATTATTGGTCCTGTTTTGTATTGATAAAGACAGCATTTCAACAGTTAGTAGATATATTGTCCTATAATAGTATTTTACTGGAAATCTCTCCAGGGTCAGTAAAGTTTTGTTCTGGTTTCACCAAGGGTGAGGCACATTTACAAACTACTGACCTGGCAGTATGAGGGTGGTTTTGTGCACATTTGATACCAATTTTATTCAGTCTGTAATGTTATGAAAGATCTGAAGTTTGGTGCCTTAAAAATCCTACAATAGTAATTTACTGGAAGCTTTTCCAGGGTTAAAGTTGATTCTTTTCCTATTATTACAGACTGCAGAGGTTATTGTTTTAAAGAGATTGCCCCTTTCTGTTCTGCTGACAAGGGTTTTAACAGGAAATTGGGAAAAAATATATAAAAAGCTGTAAATCCTGACAGAAATTCTAGTCATTCTCTTTTGTCAATATACTGTGCAAAAATCAAAAATGAATAAAAAATCAAGCAAAAACTAAAGATAAATAAAAGCACTCGGGATATGTCATAGCATTGCAGATTTAAGCGACTATTGTACATCATCTTGATCTTAGTTGTTACAATACGATATGACAAATACTCCAATAACCAACTAAGACTATGTTTCCACTATATGTCGGGACCCCCTCCGCTAAGCGTATTGCTTGGCGGGAGGTCCCGAAGGAGCACATTCACTTACCTGCTGTGTCTTCGCTGGAATGTGGATCTATCATTTCTAAAGTTGTGCGGTATGGCAATATAAGACCTACATAAACTTCAACCTAGCTCCATTGATAAACAATAAAAAATTAGGTATGTCGAAAAAACAAAATGTTTAACATACAGGTAGTCCTCATGTTACAGATATATCCATAATCTTACCATGCCTCCAACATGGAGTGTGGTAGCTCAGGCGTACCAGTGCCTCCTAAGTGGTGTAAAACTATTACCATCTGCTCTGCATTAACTGACCTAGTAATACATGAACTCTTGCACATTTATGTAATAAAACAATCAAAATGAAAACACTTAAGCTGAACTATGAGTCTCAAACTAAATTCTCTAAAAATAAGTACAACTGGAAAGGACATTTTTTTTTCTTTATCAAGTCCAATACATTGCCCGCCTTTGTGCTTTGAGTTTAGCAGACATTTTTGGTTCTTTACTGCCAGGACGCCAAGAGTTCAGATAGTCAAATCTAAAGAGCCACACTTCAGAGCATTATTAATGCACATCTTTCAGAAATGACAATGGAGTCATACAAAACAAATGTTTCTTTCATAAGCTGCTTAAGTTAAATATTGTTTCAATCCTCCTTAGCATCTGCCACTCAAAGATTTTGTCTTCTTAAAAAAAAAAAATGCCTGAGCAGCATCATTCATCAATGGGGGTTAGTGAGGCAGTGGGTCTGAAACAGGGCCATTAGAGGGGGCAGGAGGGGACCATTGTGTGCCTGCAAGCCAGTCATTCATCTGTGAGCAATCAAAGGAATTCTATGGTACCCAGTTTCTGCTTCCACAACAATAACCTGAATTAAAATGTTTTTTTTCAGAAAGCGACTTCAAAAAAAAAGAGAGAGCGCCTCTATTTATTTTAAGTTCATTATTTTGCCTCCCCTCCCCCTTGTTTTGGAGTGGAGAGTGACATTAAAATTCTTTTTTTCCCCCCCCACGCATTGTCATGGTCCGGTTTTATTCAAATAATTTACATGTGAAAATGAAATATTCTTCAACACTTCTGAACATAATGATGACAGAGGGCATAGATGACTGTAGAAAGAGAAACATTAATCGAAAGATGCTAATTTATTGTAATACACACCTGTTAAATGCCACAGACAACAGGAACAAACACAGGGCGGAAGGAAAAAAGGTTCAAATGATTTTTTCTTATTGGGAGCTTAATCATTGTTGGGAAGCATGAGAAACCCCAAACAAAGCTGCACTCCAATATTTCAAAGGCACTGGATTTAAAAGGCATTGTAAATGCTAATGGGGCAGACATTCCTAATGGTTACATGTGTTGCCCTAGAATAGAATAGTTGCCTAGCGAGTGCCACATACCAGTATCTTATAGTGTACATGAACTCCGCGACACTGAAACCCACAGCTGAACTCTTTTCATTAAGATGATATCACAAATACTTTTGCTTGTACATTTCAAGCCAATCAATGTTTATATTTATTTATATGTATTTTAACCCCTGGGCATTAAGGGTATTTCCCTATTTTCTGTTCCAAAAGCAGTATGCCAAATATAAACAGATCATCATGTAATCCAGTGGTGGGCAACTGAGTTGATATGGAGGGCCGCAAGTGTGGCCCTGGGCACCACTAAAGGGCCGCACATAAAATGTTTTATATACTGACTGTATAAGCATTTCTTTATGGTAAATATTACAGCATGCACAGCTAGAAGACATTACTTTTCTTTTTTAAGTAAATAAACAACTTTTAAATGATACTCCATGCATTAGTAATGCACATTTTGTGTGTGTGTATGTATATATATATAATTTTTTTTTCTCTGAGAAAAGGTCCCTTCCCCTGGCCACGCCCCTACCCACCCCTAGGACCGCCCCCTAAAACGCTACCCATTGGGGGAACGGGGGCACGTCGCCACAAGCGCAGGCAGGCGCTCGCTGCACATTGCGAGGGAGGGGAGGCACAAAATTGCCCGCCTGTGGCGCGCCCGTAACCCATGCTGAATGGCCAACACTCCACCCACTAAACAACACACACGGGGCCCCCCGGTGGGCCACCCACGATGCACTGCAGCCAGTGCCCTTATTTTGGGGCCAGACTTAAAATAGGTGGCGTTCCCCCAGAAAAAAAGCCCTGTATGTATGTATACATATATATATATATACACTAAGGTTTATATATATATATGTGCCTCATATATATCATTAAAGCTTTTGAAAATATCTATGGGGCATATCACCTTTGAACAGGTTAGTTGCTATGCCCTATGCATTAACAGTTAGGTTTTGGGGGCTGCAAGTGGAGGACTGAAGGGGCTGCTGAAGAATGCTCAAAGGTTGGGCGCCTGGGATGTAATCTATTCATATTTTCTGCCCGCTCTGGGTTATCAGTGATGCTGGGTATATGAAGACATAAGACGTTTACGCCTGATGATGCCAGGGAGAAGAGCCAACGACATTGTTGCTGGAGGGCCAGGGGTTACCAATATTAGTAATTAAAATCTGCCTTAAATTAAATTAATTGATTACAGCTAGGAAGGTTAATGCAAAAAGTTTGAAATTAAAGCTAGACCCTTAAGCGGCTAAATGTAGTCACTTTTGGGATTCCTCAGACTTTAGGCCTAATAAAATACTTTGTTTTCAAATGTTGTTACCTTTATTCCCTGGGGAAAAGTTGCCCTACAAATCATAACTGCCTTCCCATCTTAAACTATTTTCAGACAATACCGCCAGAATTGTAATGCAATACTAGAAATCTAGTGCCAGTCTACATTACAAGGCAACGTTCCAGCACAATGTTTAAGCTTAGGGAACCTAATACAATAGTCCAACTCCTTTATTGTAATTCCAACATAGACACAGCAATACACTAACTCCCCTAGAGATCTCCTCTTCCCTGAAGCGTGTTACCCCTAAAAACTGAGCTTATCTCTAACAATAAGGGAGAATATGTAATATGCATATGACCTATTATGGCCTAATTGTAAATTTTACACGGGACAACCTAAGCTTCACTTATTATAGGGCTAGCCTCAGGGTGGATTTGATTTAAATCGAGCTGTTTTAAAACACAATTTAAATCACTAGTCAGTAAGACTTGATTTAAATCATAGTTTTCTACATAAAGATTCTTGCTGGTATAACTTTAATATGCAAGTAGATGAAGATTTTTAGAATAACACCTTTTCATATTAGTTTTTTATCCCCAGTTTACATTAATCACTCATATTTGGAAAACTTTTCTGTTGTACTTAGGAAGGAGAAAAATTACCTTAATAATAACAATTTAAATAGATTTATTAAACTGAATGTCCCTCCCTCTTCACACTTAGTTTCACTTTCTTCTTGTGCAGATCTATTCCACTCCAAACAATCAGAAAAATATTGTTTCTATTCTATTTACTGAACTCCTTGAAACTTGTATTCATAGGCTTGTAGAACAATAGGATTAAAGTGGACCTACCACCAGAAATCTATGTTTTTATGAATGGCACTAGAGGTGCCAATAATAGGGAGGAATGCAGTAAAAAAACTCAAAAACGTTCCTGTAATGACAAGATTACCACACAGCTGGCCTCACTTCCTGGTTTGCTGAAGGCAACACATGAAACTGGGGGTGCAATATCACGGGTGGCCACTGGGGGGCATTCAGTGATCTTCTATGGGAATTTTCAATGCAGATCACTGCTTCCTGTGACGTGCTGCCTATTTCTGCCTAAAATGAACCAGGAAGTGAGAAGAGCTGCCGAATTATCTTCTTAAATTATCTTTATTTTATAATGGAATAAACTTTGAATGTTAATATATTTTCCTCAAAAAGCATTTTATTGAAAAAATCTGATTTAAATAAAAAAATCATAGATTTTTATCCACCCTGGCAAGCCTATATAATAATATTTGCAGGCAGATTCTCAATGAAGATGTCACCCAGTATTGGGCAGCATTGGGATGTTCCAATAATTGTTCCAGACTAATAATTACCTCTTCATGTCTAGCTTTCTTTATGGTCACATCAGTTCAAACTACCTCACTAGAGATTGACCCCAACTGACCTCCAGGAAATGCACTATGCCACTTTACTAGAGACAATTAGAATTAAAAAGACCAAAAACTGCAAAGGCGGATTAAAAGCGGACATTAAAAGAAAATGGCATTATCAAGCTGTATTTACCAAAAAGGAAAATTCTGTCTAAACATAACAAGCCATTAGAGGAGCAATTAGCAAATTACATTCTTTAATGGGTACTACAAAAAAGTCCAAAATGAATAAATGATATCATTTTTGTTTCCCTAAGCAGGGCATGTCAGAAACATACTGATTTTTTTTGCGACAGATAAAAGCTGCGTACGTATCTAATAGTCTATATATGAATGCGAGGGTTTTTGTTTCGCCTTTATAATTTTAGATTTTGTGGTAAATTTTAATAGCCTCTTTCCCAAAATATGAAGAATATATGTGTTTAACAAATATTTTTAAGGACAACTAAAGCATAAGGCTAGGTTTCTACTGTGTTTAACACATCAGCCTTATTGTGGGGGTCCCATGTGGATGCGTCTGGCATGCTTTTCTGATGCAGCGTCAGGAGGATTTTTCTCCTGTTTGAATGCAGGGAGCGCATGGCAAAAACGCATTCTCTTCATTCTGGAAGTGCCCCAAGGATTCCCTTTGGGTGGATTTGCGAACCCATACTTGCATTTTGCGTCCACTTATGTCAACGTGGTGCTCTGCTTTGACACAAACGCAAAGGATCCCTTACTGACCTCCAGTAAATACCCCTTTGCCACTTCACTACAGACAATAAAAAGACCAAGAACTGCAAAGGTGTATTAAAGAAGGACATTAAAATAAGAGGTGTATACACTTCTCCACTAAAGTAATACAATATCAACGAGCACCCTTGACTACATCTTCTCTACAGATGGTCTTCTAACATCTAAAATGTTTGTTCATTTATCCGGCCATTGTATATTGACATGCCCATAGAGGTCCAGATTTCCAACATGCTCTTAGAAAGATGAAGTTGGGGGAGCTCTAGAGACCCATTTCACCTAAAAATAAAGAAACTATAATTGGGTAATGAAGTACGGTACATTGTGTGTGTCTGAAAGAACATACCTGTATTCTGAAGTGGGAAAAGATAAAGAAATGATTGCTGCCTTTGTAGAAGAACGTAATCATGTATGACTGACTTTCACATTTAATCACTGGGGGACTTCATCAATCCACAAGCACAGACAGAAAAGGAGACAAGGTCACTTATCACTGACTGATCTACTAACGGCTCACAGCTTGCTTTGCAGATTCCTTGCCACCAACTGCTACAGAAGTAGCGCTCTGCAGTTTATGGCATAGCCTTCCCAATTTAAGTAGGTGTACATGTTATAAGTGAAGAACTGGAATAACTGCAATGACTGTCCTTAACCAGAAATAGTGCTATCGACTTTTCAGATATGCTTTTTTTTGCCAAAGTCTACTAACTCTAAGTGATCATATTGAAGTGGCATTGGGAAGGCAGAGACTAAATAAAAGTAAATTATAATTGAACTTTATTAACACCTAACTACTTACTAATCACCAGTTAACTACATAACACAATGCCAACATAATATTATTAAAAAAAAAAAAAAATATATAAAAAAAAAAATAAAAAAAAAAAAAAGCTTTCTGTGAATGAGGTCTAAAGCTGCCCATACATGGGTCGATGTCATTGCGCTGCACTCGAGCTTTCTGGATTGAATGGAGAAACAATGCAGCACTTCTGCACCCTCAATCCTGTTCCATACTTTGGATGGGGCCCAAAGTAACGGAAATCGAATAGGGTTTACCAACATGTTGGTTCCCTGTTCAATCGAGTTTCTGTTCAAAACGGTGGGCACAATCAATTCGAGCACATTCAATCTCAAATACATTAAAACATTGAGCTGTGTATGGCCACCTTAATAGTCAACTCTGTAGTCTGAGTACATACTGATAGGAACAAAGAGATATACACCTTAAGATATCTAATGTTATGTCCCCCTCGGTGGTAAAGAAAACACAAAACAAGGGAGTTGTCAGAAACACAAAACTTTTCTTCTTTGAAAAAGAAAAGAACTTGTGATGACTATACACTAGCGCAATAGCATGTTGGCTCCATGATTGAGCATCTCTAGATAGCAGGCTAAAAAAAATTGGGCAGTGCAAGAAGCAATCAATTGCTAAACGTGATCCATTTACTCATTTTGCCTGAAAGGCCTCATACAAAGCTCAAGTTACTTTCTCTATCAAGTAAAAACGGCTGTGCGTGCTTTCTGTGTGAAATCCTCGAGCCCATAACACAAACGAGCACATTATCGGTGCATGAAGCTGGCCAGCTGTGCCTCATACAGCAGCTTTCAAATCAACATTGCACGAGCAACAGCACAAAACCCAATAGAAAAATAGCAGGAGAACAACCAATGGAAACTCAATAATCAATTACTGGATACTCACGGCCAAGGAGCAGACCTTTTAAACGATGGTTAAAAGAGGGAGAGAGTAAATTCATTGCTCTATATAATGCTCATTAACAGCCATGTACAAGAGGTCTGCAGAGACTGAAAGGCCATGGACACTGCTATGTTAGCGAAGGGTAAAGTCATCAGTCCTGACTTGACTAACTGGGTAAATATGGTCTGCACTCCAAGTCTTTAGCTATTGACCAAACCTAAAAACCAATACTGGAAAAATAAAATTGAAGGTGGCTGTGGAACAAATATTTCAGGTTCTCTCTTTGTTGTTGGGATTTAAGCTGGCCATACACTCTGAGATAAAAATTAGGATCCATTAAAACAGACCAATGTATCCCGACGGCAGTATCGGTTTGGATCGTAATTTTCGGCAAAAAAGCTACCACATTGAAAATCCAATTTACGATCGTATTTTTTTTTTTTTTTACGAGGATGTCATCTAAATTAATTGCCGTTTATATCGGCCATTAGGATGTATTTTTTATTTTTTTTTAAAGGGGAAGCCTCGGCAGTAATTGGTCGGTAAACACTATGAAAACAGTATGAAGTTTCCCGATGTTGCCAGACCAATTAAAATTTTTCAACATGTCCAATAAATTACGATCGTAAAAAACGGCAATTACAATTGTATTTTATCGGTTGTACCATGTGGAAATGTGCGGATTTCAGGACGATAAAATGCTTTCGTTGGTCGGTTTTAATGGATCGTAATTTTAATCTCAGAGTGCATGGCTAGCATTAGACTTCATTATTTGAAGGGTGCACACTATGCCCTGAGTTCAGTTTGTAGCTTGGGCAAACCAATATTTCATTTGTAGTAAGCTATGGACTGCCTAAATTATTTATGGACATATATTTGTTACACAGAGCCCTCCTGCATGGAAACATTTGCAGAACAAACCTGCTTAAAGCAGGGTACACAAGTGTAGATATGGGCCAGATCGATGGCTGCTTCGAGTGCCGTGCACGCTCATGTCCATCTATCTGGCCCATATGATAAGCGGCCATCCCTGTTTTCGAGCGGGACCAATCAATTCTGCTCGAAAACAGGGATATCGGACATGACTGTAAACCACGGTCGATGTCTGTTGCTTTGCATGGAGCAAAGCATCAGCTTAGCTGGAAAAACAGCAGTGCTGTGCCTCCAGCTCCTCTGATATCTGAGAGCAGCATGATGACGTCATTGCGCTGCTGCAGGGAATATTGAGATTCCAGCACAACCAAGTGCCCTGCTTGTTTATGGCGCTTGTTGCGCTAAAATCTGTGCAAAAATCAACCCTTGCATTCCGTTTTTCAAGCAGGATCAATAGATCTCACTCGGCAGAACAAGTTTCCAACATGTTGGAAAACCCTGTTGGATATCCCTGCGTATCGGCTGGGCCGTCTGCTGATATCGGGGCAGCTTGGCAGCAGCGTGATGGCGCTGCTGCTGGGCAATCTCGAACGGCTAAAGCTGGGTTTACAAGTGTAGATTCTTTCGTTCAATCAATGAAGAACAAAAATTTTTTGGTTGATTGAACAAAAATCTAGAATAGCATATTTGTTCGATGGATACACTTTGTTCGACCACAAACAAAAAATCTTTCAAAAGGTCATCGAACATGTTGGTACATTTTTATCGGTCGTAGTAATTCCGAATGTATTTTCATTCGATATCGGGATGAACAAACAAAAAAACCTAATATTACATTCGATAAATGGACGAACGGTGTTTGAGAAAAAATTTGAATCGGCAGTTGATCGAACAAAAAAATTTACACCTGTAAACCCACCTTAAGTGCATGGCATACTCCTACAAATACCGGTTGGGCCTGCTCTCCTTACTATCTATAGCTTTCTCATTCTCTCTCTGTTCTGTGTTTGTAAGAACTCCCTGTAGTGATCACAAGGCTTTCATTTAGGTAAAGCTGTAGATTTAAGGTGGGTTTACACGTGTAGATTTTTTGTTCGATCAACTGCTGATAAAAATTTTTGATAGATTTTTTTGTCGAACATTAGATTTTTTTGTTCGTTCACCCAGATATCAATGAAAATCCATTCAGAATTACTACTACGAGCGATCACAATTTACCAACATGTTCGATGACCTTTTGAACGATTTTTGGTTCGAGATCGAACATAATTTATCCATCGAACACATTGGCCATTCTAGATTTTTGTTCAATCAACCAAAAAATTTTTTGTTCTTCATTGATTGGATGAAAAAAATCTACAGGTGTAAACCCACCTTTATACCTACCTTTATGTAAGCGATTCTAAGAAAGAACCGCTTACATGTATAAAACCATTAAAGCTGCAAAAAATAAGTATTATCAACGTGAACCCTTAACTGGAGCTCAAACAAACATTTGAATACAGCATATATATCAGGGTAAATGCAGTACAGAGTGCTTCCCAGCACATTAAATTCCACAAAAATAACACTTTCTCTGTATATTTGGGTATAGCAAGGACAGTAAAGTTATTACATTGTGTTACATAAAATCCTTCATATTCTGGATACTCTGACACCCCAAGTTGCCTTATTGCCAAGCCAAACCCACAAGTGCTCAGATGCCTAGTTTTTTTTTCTTTATCCTGTCACAGCCTCATTATTAAAATCAGTTTGGCAGATAGATACGACCCTTCCAAGAGCTTGTATCTGATTAATCGCTATATGCAACAAGGATGCAAGATTTTTACACACAAATGGGCGAGAGCAAAAAAGTAAACTCTTTAAATAAATGTTTAGTGTAACAGTAAAAGCCATACTGATGGTGTTACATAAAAAAAGAACTATATGATGATGCTTCTTCATCTCTTAGCTCCTTTATTACCTGGTTCTTAGAATAACACAAGCTGTTTATTCCTTGTCATTACTTCCTGTACAATCCAAATCCCTGAGCCACAGAAGGTCCACCGAGAGCAGTGTAACAATGCAGGTGTCCTGTTCCATCAGTGCTGCCGATAGCCACGTTATGTAATTAGATGGCTGATTTTACAGGCAGATCTATTGCCAAGGGATGTATGGATGGGGGGAGGCTGCATGTTACCAAGCAATGCTGTCCTCTGTGTCTTGTTGCACTGTTAATCCTATTCATAATGACGGTAACATGTACGCATTTCAAGAAGTCCCCTAATCAGTAGCTGCTTTAAAGAAAGATATGGCGGGTTAATTGAATCTTTTGGGAATTCTCACTTGTTGAGGCCATTTAACTCCCATGTTACATCAGCATTTCTGAATTACCAGGTAAGACAATTACACATACCAAGGGTTTAAGGAAAAAAAGACAAATACGTTTTTTTGTATTTTAAATTTTAAAGCGTGTATATACTCAAAATCTAAAAAATACATATGTAAAATTAAAGTTTGACTTGCCCCTGAGCTGGCATGATAGTGGCATAGAGCTCCACAATCCTTAAAAAAATATATTTACCTGTTGCTCCCTGGAATCTCATGAGAGACGCCATCTTTATTTTCCATCTTCATTTTAATGCATAGCCGAGATTAGAGATTTACCTATCTATCATTGCGGTGAGTTTCAGGTGGGTGAAACGCTGCAGCACAAGCCAGGGAGAGAACATCTTCTAAATTTCTCCTTACAGTTAAGTTTTTATTTTAATGCATTACTCCCTATTTACAGCACTTCTAGTGCCATTATTGTAACAATTAATTTACAGTGGTAGTTCCACTTTAAGTGATATAATGAATATGATTCTGATCTGGTTTAAAAAAAAAATTGTATCACTAACAAACATTTAAAATACAGGTTCACATAGAAAGGTTTTGTTCAATTTTCAACATATATATATTTGGGTATGAACGACTTAAGTTGAGTCACCCACCACCAGTCAATCAAGTCCACTAGTCGTTTCATGACGTTATCACACAGACGCAATGAAGGAACACAAGTGTCCAACAATTAACAACTTTTCTGTTTTCTGTAATATTTACCTCCCTAGCGCACTGCTGAGGTCCAGATTTCTGTGCCAAAAGTGCACCATAGACTTCAATGGTAAATTTTTCTGTTGTAGGCCTGTAACTTCCCAAAATATGTCCGTACAAGGGTCTAATAGACATCCTGAATATAATAATGTTTGAAACAAACAATTATGTAAAATAATTTTTTTTTAAATAAAATTAATGAGAAAACACAAAAATTAGGGAACAAAGCTTTGCTGCTATGTACTAAATCTCACCCAAATAAAGTCTCTGGTGCCCCAGATGTGCCCATTTGCAGTTAACCCTCTCTAACCTGGTGTGATGGATCTGGTAAAATCACACCAGGGAAGAGAGGGTTACAGCATATGGGGCAGCAGAGACTTTTTAATTTGGCGATTCAAAGAAAACTGATTTCATGCAATTTACTTTAAAATTTCCCGCCGCCTCTCCGATGTGACGTCATCACTTCACTTGGAGAGGGGGGGGGGGCGGGAGATGAGACGAGGATCAAGCCAGCATGTCACATTAGGGACACCGCAAAACAGTAAGTATGCGCTGTCGGTGCCCCGATATTCACTGGGCAGCACATTAAAAAAAAATTCTGACAGCTGGAGGGGTGTCTTTTTAGAGACAGCCCCTCCCACTGTGTTACGTCTTGCCTAGGCAGGACGTAACAAGCTGCAGGGGTTACTGGGAATTATGTCCCATGTCTTACAAATGTGACATCAGAGTCATGTCTGTGAGACTTTGTGAAAAGAGGAGAGAGAAGCCTCTCTTCACACGATCTAGCTGAGTGCCCCCCCCCTTCTCCCCCACACCAGAGCTGTGAAGGAGTCTCTGTCTGTGAAGGAAAAGAGGGAGAAGGGGCCCTTATTCAACATGTTGCCAACATCAGATAAAACATGAGAAGGTAAGTCATTTTATTTGTTTTTGTGTAGCAGTTTTCCAGGATCTGAACTGCTGACAGGTAAGTAAGATGCTTATTTCATGTATGTGTGTTTTTTTTGTTTTAGTTTAAAACCGCTTTAAATTGTGACTGCCAAGACACACAGAATAAGTCAACACACCAACATAACACCTGTATCAAGTATATGGTAAATGTTTTGCTTTGTTATTCTTTTACCATATTATTTAAATGCTCCCTTGGTAATAGATCTCCTTTCTGTAAAAATTCCAACTGTGGCAAGAAGCATGCCCTGTTCCTAATGTATGCCAATAAAAAAAATAAATAGCAATAAAAAAAAGTCTGATCTGGCATAGCACTACAGTAATATGATGGTTTAAAGACATATAAAGTCGAATGTCCCCTTCCAGTTGACAAAGCCTCTTCTCCACGGTTGTGCATTGTAAGCAGCATATTAGCGTAATAATGTTCATATTGTCTATACATGACACATTTGTTGTTCATCCAGCCTTCAATTTCTCCAGAGAAAATTGAAAAATGTTCTGGATGAACTGGCTGACAGGAGTCATACAGAATAGCAATTACAAAATGCCGTCAGGATTGGTTAAGCCCAAATGTCTGCAGAGATTTTCAGAGGGTTTTGTTTTATTTATAAGGGATATTCATGCAAACAATTTAACTCAGTCACTGCCAGGTAAGATGCCACTACAACGAAACAGGTCAAGCATGCCAATGTGTGCCATTTTTACAACACTTGTCCATTAAGAATGACAGAACATTCACATTGGTCCCTCCGTCCCCCCAGCACATTTTGAAAGGAAGAGACGATCCACCTGTTGGTGGGTGCTGATCTATAGCAATGAGCAGCATAGGCAACATTTGAATTCACAAAATATTGTGAATATTTTGCCTTATATTCACAGTTAATGCATAATTCGAGAATATGTGATCTCCAGTCATTACCTAAATCGTACATGCGCATATTGCGAACACAACACATGGCACGTTCCCCAGAATGTCGTAAACTCACGATGACAAAGATATAGCACTATATTCAAGATCTTCTTGAATTCTCAAAGTGCTGATTTTCACAATAAAAATGTGTGATTAGAATATTCAATATCAACTTGAGTGATCTACAGTATTTAAATCATAGCAGTTCCCTATCTTTCAGACTATCAGAGGGTACGAGCCATACGACGCACCCAGTTTTTTGAGCAAGTAAAACAGAATTTATTTTTGGGGAAAATGCAATGGATTAAATTATTGCAAAATTAAATTCAGCCAGTAGATGTAACTAGCAGCAGTACTATCACAACACATCACGTCACCTCCTCACTGATTGGGAGGAGGGGGGCTGCGGGGAAAACAGATGCAGATCTCCTCTCCCTCACTGGCTGTGCCTGTGGAAGATGCAGAGTCATTACAACTTCCACAGACACAGAGAAGGAGATATATGGGAGTTTAACTATCTCTCTCTTCACTCTTTATATCAGCAGGGCTCTGCTGGCATAAGCAATAATACAGTTCAGATGATAGAGCCGGTGGTGGCCACATCTTTCATCTGAGAGCTCCCCGGCTAATCTGCTTGCCGGGAGAGCTGGTGGGAAGCCAAGGCGTGCATTTGGACCATAAGACGCAGGCACTTTTTGCCCCTGATTTTGGGGGTGAAAAGTGTCAGAAAAATACGGTACATTTTTGCAGAAATGCGTTGGTAGCCCTTGGTTTTATTTTACCTGGTTATACAATTTCAGGCTGTCACAGCACAAGTTCACAAAACCCTCCATCAATGAACTTTGATATGGAACCAATGTCTAAAGGCATGATGATGATTGTCGGATATTTCTAAAATCCTAAATACTACCTGTGTTGTGATTTAATCCTGACCTTTCTCACACTGGACATTGAGTGAATGTATACACAGATCAGATAGATCAGAAGTGTAGTTTGGTGCAATGACATTTATTTGAGGTTCCTGCATCATTGCTATGTGTTTTGTATGAGAGTTTGTGCCTTCGTCAAGATGAAAATACCTATACATACTTGTAGACATACTCATTGTAGCACTGCAAAAATAATGTCTAAATGGCCAAATATGCACTTAAAAATAATATGTATTTAAAAACGTTCAACACATTGGCCAGGGAACGCAGTTGAGATAGCACTCAGAGCCCTCTGTGTGAGAATCACATCAAGGGGAGATCTAACGCACTCAGCTGCCTATTGGCTCTCCCTGTATGGTCTTCTTCTGTGGATTACACACAGTACCCTTTTCCTCCCCTACCACTGACAGCCAGTCAACTATGGGGGAACTAGCTGTAGAAAGCAAGTAGAGCGTATTCAATATGTGTGTGTGTGTGTGTGTGTGTGAGTTTGTCTCTATGTGAATGATTCTGATCTCATGCATGACTGGCGTGTATGTGTGATTATGGTGCATATCTTGGAAAAAATTACACTTGCAGTGCTAGCATATGGGAGATGCTTGCGCTGCAGCCCCAGAAACAAATAATGCAAACGCATGGCCAGTGCAAAATTAACCTCTCATCATGCAAGCCGTGCTGCACCACCGCAACACAAACGTGGCAAGCATGAAATAGTCCACAGTCAGTCTGAGCCTGTGTAGCTTAAATGGGGGGGGGGGTAGTTGTATGTAGACCATTTTGGGTTATTTTTGGTTCTATGATAAATACATTTAAAAAAATCAAAAAATTCGTAACAAAAATGATGTTTGTTCTATGTCACTGAAGCCTGATATAAAATGCCACAATCCGTTTTACACAAGCTGATTACGGATGTGAGTAGAGAAGATTATGAAGAGCGAGAAGCTCCTCTTTGCCAAACAATCCTCCAAACTTAGGCTTTGCCGTCACACTGTGAAATCAAGCGGTTTATTCCAGTGTAAGAATCAAAGAGACATAGGCGGAGGGACACCTGCTTCTAGGGCTCACATCATCCCTGGCAGCCTTTATTCCCCGACCACGGATCCTCACTACCAGGTGCTATTTGTTTAATGACATTACCTACTTATTGGGGGATTATCTTCCTTTACGGTTATAGTGAGTTGTTCTCTTGAAGCTTATCAATGTGTAGTGAAGATTAGTATATAAAGAACCATCTTACTTTAAAATAAAATAATCGATTAGTTACTTGCAAATGCAAAGCTACTTAAACATATTCAATATTTAAAAAGCTTAAACCATAGAGAGGTTATCACGTAGAAGAAAGGACACATTGTAAATGTGAGGCTGGTACCCAAAGACATCGAGCTGAGATCCACCTGTATGATGAGGCCCTTTTGTATGAGGAACATTTGTTGAGTCATGTGATCAGAGAAAAAACTGGTTTGCCTTCAGATGACCCCAAAGATAAAAGTCTAAGGGGGTCAGATCGGAAGACCTTGGGGGTCATTCAACTGGCCCACGACGACCAATCCACTTTCCAGGAAACTGTTCATCTAGGAATGCTCGGACCTGACACCCATAATGTGGTGGTGCACCATCTTGCTGGAAAGACCGAGGGAACGTGCCAGCTTCAGTGCATAAAGAGGGAAACACATCATCATTTAGCAATTTCAAGGTCTAACGATCTGACCCCCTTAGACTTTTATCTTTGGGGTAATCTGAAGGTAATTGTCTATGCTGTAAAGATACGAGATGTGCAGCACCTGAAACTACGGATATAGGAAGCCTGTGATAGCATTTCTCCTGCGGTGTTGTTATCAGTGTGTGAAGAGTGGGAGAAGAGGGTTGCATTGACAACACAATGGGCATCACATTGAACACATTTTATAAGTGGACAGAAACTTGTAAATAACTCATGAAAGAATAAAGTTGCGTTAAAACCACAGCACACCATTGTTTTTCTTGTGAAATTCCCAATAAGTTTGATGTGTCACATGACCCTCTTCCTATTGAAAAAACAAAAGTTGGATTCAAAATGGCCAACTTCAAAATGGCCACCATGGTCACCACCCATCTTGAATCAAGTGTCCCCCCTCACATATACTAATGTGCCACAAATAGGAAGTTAATATTACCAACCATTCCCATTTTATTATCCATATACCCTGTACAATAGGTTTGGGGGGGGGGCAACATGAGGAAAACATTGAAGGTAAATGAAGTGCATGCTAGGCATACTGCAGTAGATGCAGACTTATATCTAAAATGTAATTATCTGGAATGTAATTGGGCCCATCCCTTATGTATCCAGTAGTTACTGTTGTAGATATTTAAATAATCTATTGTATGGTTGTAGGCTTTTCTGTTAAAGTCTACAGATCCACAATGTGTAAGCCCAAGGCGCCACCAATGATCTTCTGAAGAATACTCAAAGGCTTTGATGAAGCTGAAGAATGCACAGTGCCATGTTCTGATGCCAAACCAGTACCAGCTTTCCATCTTACAATACATTGATACAAACTTCTCCATTTTTCCCCATAAAAACTGCTTTGCTGAATTTCTGTATTTTTTGCAAATGTATGCTGGATGTTCACTTTTGTGATAAGCTAAACAATCAAAACACAGAGAAGGATTCAAATGTGACACACAACAGCAATGTGAAACATTTCTCACATAGTTCTTGCTGTTTTCTGGTTGAGTGGTCTTCAGAAGCCCACATCATAAATCCCGCCTGTAAATGCCAAGTTACACGTACCGAATCGTTTGGGTAAGCACCTAACATTCCCTCCGATTAGCGGTCAGCAACTAATTACAAAATTGTAATTCCCCTTATTTAACCACTACAGGAATAGAATCCCAGATGGTCTGGAAATATGCCAGGCTACATAAATGGGTAACTCCAGTTTTGGACACCAATGGCTCTTGCACCTGCCTCCTTCAATGGAGAGTACTGAGCTTTATCTGTGGGAAAACATGCCTGGTACAACTTAAACAGAAGAATTAGGGTGATTCTTCACGATCTTTAGGAATCCATGGTTCAACGCTCTATGTACTTTAACTAAATAACTAAAATAAAAGTTTTATAAAATTTTTACTGAATTCTGTGAGAAATTAGCATTAACAGTGGCAGCCTATGTATTCAGCAAACTGCATACCTAATATTTTAGGGAAGAGAACGCCAACAGTTAAGTTTTGCCTAAAATTGAATAAGGTAACAGAGCTTTACAAAAAAAATAAGAAACCAGACCACAAAAACTTATTTCTTGAAGTAAAAACATAAAAAATTCCATAATTTCTGTTATGGTAAATATAGACCACGCTTGTCTACTCTATGGTGCTATACTGTTTGGAAACAAACTTCATTTAATGGAAGGATGCCACTGGACATCAAAGCCGGCAGCATATTAAGAAGGTCTATTGCTTTAACTGGGCATAGACGTCTTGATTTGCGGCCGATTTTGTGCGCTTGCGGTGATCAATCTGCAAATCCAACGCACCCAACCTTGAATCGGGCACAAAGTCAGCCCGAAAATTGACCGAAAGAATTACAGAAATGACCGTAAATGTTAAATCAATTTCATTCCCAATCCAAAGAAACTGTCGACACAGAAAGGGGGCGCGGCCGATTCTCTGCACATCCGGTCGTTCTGGAGGAGAGTCTAATTAAAAACGAGACGTCTATGTCCAGCTTTTATATTATGAAACATTTAATACTAGACATACACTACAATATTATGATCATTCCTTGTGATTGACTACAAGCATTCAATGTACCATGTCCTAGTTAGAGATTTAGTTGATAATAGGATAATTTCAACATAACAACTACTTGAAATATCAATCTTCCCAACGGAAAAAAAGGGTTTGAATATCACTGACAACAAACAAGCAAATTCCATGCTGATCCATTATTATTTTGCCACAATATTGACAAAAAATGCAAGCATTTTCATTGATTTAATATTTTCAACCAATTGAAACTATACCATAGTGTATGGATAGTATCAGACAGGTATGTTTATTAGCAATTCTACACCAGTGCCAGGGGCATAGCTAGAAATGACTGGGCCCCATAGCAAAAATGTTTATGACCCCCCCCCCTATGCCAATCTGCCACTCCAATCCCTGCCCTTCCAGAAGTGGTGGGCCCCCATATCTCCACGTCTGTACCCTGTTTAACTAGAACAAAGGGTACAGTTATGTTAATCTGTTGAAGGGGGCAAAGAAATTAAAGGCTTTTTCGAACCAATACATTTAACACAATTGGTCAGATCATTTATCATGTCATGACATTGTATTATAAAGTTCTTAATAGTTCAACTGAACTCATTTTCACAGGCTGTTTTAACTGCTTGGTAAATGCTTGATCAGCGCAATTTTCCCCCGATAGACCTGTTATGGAGGCATTATCTTACACAAGTGTGCTAGTACTCACAGACAGATGTGCCTGTGTAATTATAGCCTAAAGAAAACATTAACACTTCAATCTATGCATGGGTGTCAAAATATGGGCAGAAATGTCTGATATTATGCCATTTATTTATGAAATCTGTTATTGTATAGAAGTAGTTGTGAATGATAGCTATGCATGTATAATGGCTTAGATGTTTTGACTTGCAAGACTGGAGCTTTGGGTCCAATTTCAACCAAAAGCATAATTTGTAAGGGCTCTAGCACACAATCCTTATTTGTTGGTGTCTTCTAGATTCTTCAACTGCCACCAAATTCAATTATGTCATTATTTCTTATACGTACTATGTTATATATATCATACTTTTTCACATCATGTCACAGTACAGCCACTTAAAGCCAAACTGGCAAAACACGTTGTGGATCAAACTGTAAAACACTGGGACATTTCCCATGAACAGGCTAAAGTTTGGCATTGATTGGGATATTACTCTTTCATGTATGTTGGGATTCGAAAGGGCTGTAGATAATGTATATGATTTTTAAAGAAATGTATGTTGGTCTTTTTTTTTAAATAAAATTTTAATGAAATGTATGAATTTTTATTTTAACAATACATTTATGTATTTTCAGATATTAAAGAACAATAGGGGGAAAACCCTAGAGTACAAACCCGGACCAACGTGCCCCAACATAGTTTAACTAGTACAAACCAATAGTACAGTAAGCACAAATATAGTATATTGGCCAAAGGTATATAGATTTAAACGTGCCACAACCCGAAAAAACTTTAAGCAAAAATTGATACGAAGAACTATTGGGCTTTTCAGGCACAAAAACTCGATGTTTTTCCAAACAACATATATTTATTCATAAAAAGGAACAACGATCAAACAATAGTGGTTATTCCTTAACCTCCTGAGCGTTTCGCCGAGGTCCAGATTTCTGTACCAAAAGCGTTACGCTTTTGTTGTAGGCCTGTAACTGACCAAAAACATGGGTCTAGTAGACATCCTGAATATATAAAGTTTTAAACGCATAAATATTTTTTTAAAATCACATTTAATGATCAAATAAAATATAAAACACAAAAATCTGCTCAAACTAGAATTCATTTTTTAAATCAACCAAGACTGACAGGCGGTCTGATACACCGCGCAGGGAACAAAGTCGCACGCTGGCACATTTGCTGGCCCATGGCTTAGGGCTCGCTCCTGTCACATTGGGGAGAGTGCTTCCTATTGATTTAGCTGAGCCAAAATGCAGAAAAACTGCATCCATACTTCATTCATGCATGCAGTATGGGCGCTGTTTTTCCGCGTCTTGGGACACCTCCATTGATCTCCGGTGAATTGAGGTGTCTCTGTCGGCAATGTGCGGTGCTGCAATGAAAACGTGGCATCCCGCAGCTTCATATCATCACCGCGGATGCACCACTCAAATAGTGCAGAGTGGACACTGTGCCATTCATTTGAATGGGAAGTGTCCTCTCTGCATCTTTTTCCCTGCTGCGGACTTACGTCCACCGCGGGGAAAAAGACGCAGTGGACGCAAACCCTTACAAAGTATTTACTTCTTATGCGTTTTCCTTTATTTTGAACTTGATTGCATACAGAAAAATCAATCCAATCAAATCCAACATGAAAGAAAACTCATCATAAGCAAATATATCTTTTTTTTTTTTATGTGTTTTTTTCATTTTACATTGAATTGGAGCGAAAAAAATCACTCCAATCAATGTCAGAATGAAAGATAAACTATAAGGAGCAAAAAAAACACAAAAAATTTTTTTTTTCAAATTTTGAACTTCCCGCCCCTCCCCCTCCCGATGACGTCATCGCGCACCCGCCGGCACGATCACGATCATCGGCATCTGAAGATCAGACAGCTGGGGACACGGAGGAGAAGAGCAGGAAGTCTCTGGGCTGCCTGCAAGCCATCTGGGTGCAGGTAACAGCTCGGGCTGATCCTTTTAAGCAACTTTCTTCAGCCCGAGTTAACTCGGGCTAAACACCCAGAAGGAATAACCACTACTGTTTGATCGTTGTTCCTTTTTATGAATAAATATATGTTGTTTGGAAAAACATCGAGTTTTTGTGCCTGAAAAGCCCAATAGTTCTTTGTATCAATTTTTGCCAATAGTACAGTAAGAACAAAGCAAGACAAAGAAAAAAATTATAATTGGGAACAACATTAATTTGGCACCAGAACAGAGGTAGAAAAGGGAAGAAGGGGAAAGGTTGGACAAAGCATAGACAGGCCGGCCACCAGCCACTATGATATTTTGTGGGGGGAAAAAAGCTTAACAAAACCAAGTGGGCTTGCGACTCTCCACTGAAGTACATCGCCATGATGGAGATCACAAGGTAAGGAGGCAGTCAAAATGTATGAATTTGTATGGTGCCTTAAAACCCCTGTAATTTGTGTTGGGCTTAACCTCCCAAGTGGTTGAGACAAACCCAGTCTGTCCGGACCGCTACTGGAATGGGGATCAGATAAACCTGAAATACCCCCTGAAAGCTGCGGCGACGACGTGGACAGGGGCGCGGTAGGATGGCCTCAGTCTGCTGTGGTCGCCCATACTGCGCTGCTGCGCTGACTGGAGGTTAAATTAGTAATTTTTTCTACATAGTATTACATTTATTTAGTGCATTTTATGCCAAAAGAAAGAATTCAAAATATGAAAATAATAATAAGAGCAATATAAGATGATAATAAGCTCAATACCAGAAAGCAGTATAATCTTTTACAAACTGTAATCCTTTGGTACTGGTATTGATATTTGGATCAATAAATCGTTGATTTTTTGGTTTGCTTCCTTAATAATTAATATATTTAGAGACAGCAGTATGAAAAAAATCAGAAAGAACACCTGCGCGATATTATTTTGCGAACAATTGTCACTTAAAGACTTCAAAAGCATATTCAGTACAAACCCCGAGAGAGGTAAACTGACTATCTGCTACACCAATAATATTATGCAATGTTCAAGGAGCATTAATTGCGGAGGTATTAGTATGTGCTTGTTTGGAGATGACACTTCTTGTCAAAACGATGACCGGCACTTTGAGCGAGAAAAACAAAATAAAGAGGCAAACATTACCATATCAAAAGCGGAGCACACCACAAGGGCAATATTTGCACGGCGATCACTTTTATCTTCAATTGCTATAAATGTAATAACTTTTTTTTTACATAAATTAAATTTTTTCCCACCTTGATGATCAAAACTAAAAAACAAAGCACATCTTAGCCATTTTAGAAATAGTTTAACCCCTTAACAAGTACAACATTAACCTTGCCTTGTCCAACTTGCTACCCTGAATTTATAAAAGCAATGACATTTTATATATATATATATATATATAAATATAAGAAGGAGGTTTACTTCATGTCAAAGTAATTCTAGTTATGTTCTAGTTTATGTTTGTTTCTTGTTTTGATCCTACTATTGGAACATGCGTAATTATAAGTAGTATTTGGCTCTCATGGGAACATTGAAGAAGAAAAAAAAGATCAAAGGCATCACTATTATTACTGGATTTTATTCTGCAACTTTTAAGATAGATAAAATAGCATTAGATTTAATGATCTTTAATGATTCCAACATATCACAGCCAATAGCTTTATGGCAAAGCAGACATTTTGTACTAAGCTGCACAGATGAAGGTTGTAGACTGACATATCACTTATTATGCTTGATGGCAAATTCAAGAATCTCAAGCAGGAAATAAAAGCTCCCATACCTCCCCTATGGCACGAATCAAGAGTATAACACTAGCGTATATTTGGTGGAGATGAAGAATTCGGAAAAGTGGAAGCCAAGAAACCATATGGATAGAATAGTTTGGGAAGAAAACGCAACATCACAGAGCGCTGAAGGGTAAAGGGCAATGTCTTTTCTCCCAAATAAGGATCTTCTATGCCCACATGGGGCTTAAGTAGAACAGGAAAATTTTAAATACATTTCATCACTTTTTTTGCATATCATGGCACTAATTAATTAACAGCTATAGTAAGACACAGACAACAATATTGATAATTTCGAGTTTCGAGAAGAAATAAATGTAAACTGGGCATAAAAAAAGGACAGACATCAATCTTGTGTTCCTCTTGAAATTAAAGCGGCTGCAGCTCAGCCGATCCACAATTGTTAAAAAAAATAAAATAAATATATATATATATATATATTTCTGACAGCAGATGGGAAGCTTGTTCGGAGTGCACCCTCCCACTGCCTTACGTAGCGCCTAGGCAGCCGAAATGGGGTTTGGGTCATCTCTCCCATGCAGGAACTCATCAGCAGCTGATTCCCTCCTCCACCCCCCCCCCACAGTGCTCTACAGCTCCGACAGAGAAGAGAGAGGAGGGGGAGTGGAGGAGGGGCAGTGAGGACGGAAGCAGCTGCTCTTCTCCAGAAGCTACGATGCCGGCATCAGAACTTTAATTAAAGACGGTAAGTTTGTTGTGGGGTTTTTTGCGTAGCAGTTTTCCAGCATCTGAACTGCTGACAGGTGAGTATTGTGTCTGTTTAATATATGTGTTTTTTTTATTTATTTGTGTTTAAAACCGCTTTAAAATGGTTCGGGGAACATGCACAATTTTATATATATAATTAAATTTAATGTATATTAAAATTGATTGATACAACAATGTAATTAAGAATCCTTAGGCAGCTACATCGTGAATGGAGTTGTACACTGCAGTGGAACACGGTGCTGCTTGAGTTGTTGATCTCCCTGAGATGCATCATGGAGAATCCTAAAAAACCCCAAAAAGTTGGATTTTAAATATCCATTTGTGTCCATTGTATGGTATTTCCAATGTAATCCATTGCAACAGTTAATTATGGAGATTTTATTGCCCCAAGGTCTAAGCAAAACCTTATTGCTAAAATAAATAAATAAATGCTAAATTTGTTTGTTTGATTTCAACCTTTGTAGTCACTTTTGTCAATTATACCAGAAACTCTGTAGAAGCTACAAACCATCAGAGAGCTACATAGCAGATACAAATCCTTAATACAAAGTTGATGGCTGGTTAGCAGTACATTTCTCCTGCTATGCTGAACATGCATGCGCATAGGGCTCCAGGCCCCCCGATGTTATCCCTTTCCCTTTCTGTCCAGATCTGAACAGTTCTAAAGCTAGAACTAGATTCCCATGCAATCGACCACCAATCAATCACAGCGTGGTGACGTCACCACGCTGTGA
>CM070035.1:133514461-133529853 GCA_036250615.1 Ptychadena robeensis
TTGATTGATTGTACTCGAATCGTTTTACAAATCTACCCGTGTGTGGCTAGCTTAACTGTCGATGGGTGAGGAGGAACGGCGTGTACGGGCATGTTCCCGAAAGGCTAGAAATGGCACTGCTGGTCATGATCATACCTGTCTATGACAGTCAGGTCATCACTTTTATTGAAGTTTTTGTTATGGGCAGTCACGATACTTCTTACCTCTAAGTTTTTTCCACACACAAAAAAAGGAGGAGCTCAAAAGCAGTTTCTTCTTCTTTAAAGAACTACCAGTTTGGACTTTTCATAATCATTACGCAAGAGGATAGAAAAATATTAAAACCAACGAACTGGCAGTGACACTGGAAGTAGCGCCTTTATTATGTGCGACACTAGTACAATAACAAAATACTGTAGCTTAATTAAAAAGAAAAAAACTCTTTTCAAACCTAATTTTCAGAAAAAGTCTAATTAAGCATTTGAATAATAAAACTCTAATCTCTTTGCAACTCTTTTCAAGTATTAATATGTAAGTGTGAGTTTGGGATTCCATAATGAACGCCACTGTAAGATTTCTTTCTAATCAATGAGCAAAAAGCAGGAATGCAAATCCTATTCAACATCTTGAGAATACTAAGAGCTTTTTACGAGGCAAAGAACATGCTGAAAAGTTCATTAATTAAACAGTACTTGAAGAACAGATGGAATGGCTATCTGGACTCTAATTACCGTAAGTTGGCATGTAGGTTTGTAGGCTGTAATGAGATTCAATAAAACAAGTGGTTGAACATCAATCACTATCAGCGAAAAAAACTGTAAGATGAGCTGACTTGTTAAGCAACAAGTTAGAAAATAGCAGCGTAACCACATAATGGAATTTCACTTATTGGTGAACAACACTGAGGCCAGACTAATGGTAACAAATTATTTACTGCCTGTTTTCCCTAAACATTAATATATATTAAAAAAATTGCCTGTATTTTAATAATATATGAATTTTAACTGAACACTTGTTCAAAAGATTGTAATACCGAATAACCTGAAAAATTCCTAGTGGAAGGAAAATACACCCACAAAACTGTATCCCAAAACAGTAAAATTCATAGCATTCCTCTGGTAATTATGGTCAAGGGTACAAGTGTACATTTAAGGTGCCCATCCACGTCCTAAACAGCACTCGACAGATGACCTGTTCGAGCGCCGTGTGGTGACGTCGGGATGGCGATTGGATGGGAATCAAGGTGCACCACTAGGTGTCGGATTCCCGGTCAATGGCTTTCTAGCAGGATTTACGGACATGTCCATTATCTGCTCGACAGACCTGTCTTCGAGTGGGATTGGTTGATCCTGCTCGAAGAAAGGTATCCACGGCTTGATTTGTTTATAGATAAGAGCAGTGGGGTGAACATGCATGTAGCTCGATTAAAGATCGAGCCGTGGATGGACACCTTTAGAGGTCTGATCCACTATTTTGTGCCAAATCATAGTGGGTGTTTCTTGTATACGCATCCCATTCATTTTGACGAGCAAATCATGGGCACGTACCCCTTTCCTTGAAAATAATCCTATGTGCACAACATACTATTGGAAGATGTTTCCAGGCACGAGTACATGGTTTAAGGCAATGGTTCTTAAACTGGGTGGTGGGGCCACAAAGGTATTGCAGGGGGGCGCTGGCCCTCATTCTGAACCAGCATTTGAATGGGGAGGGGGCTCCATAGTGTTAAATAGAAAAGGGGGAGGGGGCTGAAAGGAAAGTTTGGGAACCACTGGGTTGGGGGATCGTAGATTTATAACAAATGGAAAAATGTGTCATGGTCCGAATATGCAGAAAAAATCTTGGGAGCAATAGCTCTGCATCCCAGGAGGCTGGAATTTGTTCCATTCCCTCCAGCCAAGCCAAAAAGTCACTGCCAAGAGGGATATCTCATCTGTATTAGCACAAGCAGTACCCATTCTCTGAACACAACAACCAACTTATGGAGAGACACATTTTACAATTAGATAGCATAAGTTGTGTATTTACATTACCATTCTGCATTTCAATAAATAGATTTTGTGACACAGACTCCTATCTCCTCCCATATGTAATAGCTGCTCATAGGTAAGTTGTTAGTGCCAGATTGTCTTCATAAGTTGATCAGCATGTTCAGAGAATGCGTACGGCTAGTGTATAAACACATGCTAAAGTTTCAGCCCTGACACTTTGCTGGAACTAAGACCTCCCTCCTGGCACTGGCCCCTTGACTTGGCTGGAGGAAAATAGAGTAAATACTGCATGGTCCAGTCCTGCCTACTTTGCTGGAACATTCTGTATATTCACTTGATATGTGAATGATTTTATTTATTTTTGTTTCTTTTTTAAAAATTTCTCTCCAAAACGATAGCGTGTGCCTTATGCTAAATTCAAACGACCGTATTTGTTGCACTATAAGACGCACCGTAATACAGTAATTTGAATTTAGCAATATGGTGGTGGTGGTGGTGGTGTGTGGGAGGGAGGGGGGGGGGAGACTTATTGGGAATAAGATACTGAGGACTCTTTTTCATCTTTTCCTAAATAAAAAAGGAAGAGAACAACATGCACTTGAAGTTGCTTTTCTCCTGAGCTATCTGGAAAAATGAATTAATAAGACGGTTTCAAACAAAAAAAAAATTCATTTCTCCTTCTGCATAGTATTAATTAGACCCTTGCTCATACACAGAACTAAAAGGCTCTTAACCTCATCTCTGTCAGGCAGCTTTTGTTGCATCAGACCCTGACTAAAGGGAAAGTCTGCTCTTGAAAACCTCATAACTGCTAAGAAACCAAAAATATACAAAAAGGTGCATATTAAAAGAAAAAAAAGAAATAAAAACATTTGTTAAAGTGACTAAGATGCTTGGATATCACTTTTTTGCAATTTCTACCAAGATCATGATTTTTCTTAAATTTATGTAAATAAAAACAATACTACATATGACAGAATTGCCATGACATACCTTTACAGGTTAAAAAGGTATTAAAACCAAACATACAGTTACACTGTCCTTAGATGTGGTGTTTGCATTAGTTTTCCTTTCTTGCATTTTCTTGGTTATAACAAAGAAACCTACCTTCTCAAATATACAGTGGCCAACATCCCAAAAATAACAAAAAATATTAGATCCCAGTATAGCTAGCAGTGAGAGGGACCGAATGGTCCTATACTGGAAATGGATGATCAAAACCTACATACTGGATCTGCTAAAAAGTAAATTTATTAAAAATATAAAAAACATGTATATAAGTATTCACAGCTCAATACATTGTAGATGCTACTTTGGCAGCAACTACAGCCTCAAGTCATTTTGAATATGATGCCACAAGCTTGGCACACCTATCCTTGGACTGCAAGCCCAGTTTTAGAGGTTTTCATTCAGAATGTCTCTGTACAGTCCTCTTTCCTCTAATCCTAACTAGTGTCCCAGATTACTGCCACTAAAATACATCCACACAGCAAAATGCTGCCACCACCATGCTTTACTGTAAGGATGGTATTGGCCTGGTAATGAGTGGTGCCTGGTTTCCCCCTAATATGATGCCTGTCATTCACACCAAATAGTTCAACCTTTGACTTGTTGGATGAGAGTCCTTCAAGTGTCCAATCAACTGAATTTACCAAAGCTGGACTCTAATCAAGCTGCGGAAACATCTCAAGGATGATCAGGGAAAACAGAATGTACCTAAGCTCAGTTTTGAGCTTCATGGGAAAGGCTGGCCTGTTACCAACTATGTGCTTTCTTAATTTTTTTTTTTTAAACATTTACCAAAATTGTTGTGTGTAGAATTCTAAAAGGAAAAAATATTTAATCCATTTTTTGAATAAAGTTGTAACATAACAAAATGTGGAAAATGTGATGCGCTCTGAACACTTTCTAGATGTGTAAGCCCAATCGGGCAGGGTTCTCTACTCCTCCAGTATCATAACCTGTAACAGTGTGTTATCTTGTATGGTATCTCCACTCTATTTGTATTGCACAGAGCTGTGTAATATGTTGGCGCTATATAAATAAATTATGATAATAATAATAAATACCCCTGACAGTAGTAAATAGTTTGCCTCAGCCATGTTACTTTAAGTTTTGTTAATGAAACCTAAAAAAAAGACGACTTGTTGGCAGAATCAACAGGGAAAAACAGACTGCAGTAATTTCCCCTTTAATTCTGCTTTCATATTCAACGCATTCAAAACCCATTGAAATCGATATGGAGTTGGTCTCTCCTATAGCAACTTACACTTTTCTAGGGAGGTTTGTATGAACTTTTGCCAGTTTATCAGTCAGGAACTGAGAATGAATAGGCCAATATGGTGCATTCATATAATTTCATATAATTATATAATTATATAAAATTTTTACTATTTTAACACACATAAGAAACACTTTAATATGCATATAAGCCTTGAGTTCCATCATTTGTCATATGCATAGCCTTGAGTGCCATCATTTGTCATATGCATAGCCTTGAGTTCCATCATTTGTCAATCTAACTCTAGAAGCAGTGAAACTCAAATTCTTTTTATATTTTATCCCTGCCAACTGTGACATGGTGGTGGGTTGAAGTTGCTGCAGGTGTGATGTTCAAGAGGGGCGTGAAGTAAGGTCAAATTAAATAATGAAAATCTAGTGTTTTGGAGACTTCTGAACATTCGTAGCTTTGGCTATGGCTTGCCAATATACTTGTTAAAGACCATGTTAACAGTGACAATGTGACCATGAACTTACAACAATTATCCAACCTCTACTTAGTCATAAGGCCCCCATACACGTAACGAGCCGTGGGCGATTTTGCCGCTGACTGGTCCCTGTTGCCCCAAAGCTCCATCGGCCAGAGAACGGACATGTCCGTAAACCTCTGGCCGATGCCATTAGTTTGAATGGGGTCCAGCATCCCCATTCAAACTAATGGCCAGCACGCAAAGGGTGCCCGCAGATACTCTGAGCGACAGGGTGCAGTGTGATGACATCATCACGATGCACTCTACCACTTATCTATCGGTCGGTCGGTGTCGCAACGTGTGGGGGGGCCTTTATACTAATTTTGAGATCTTCCACTATCTTGCGTGGTCACAATGCCTTCAATGAACTATGTGAATATAAATAGGAATGTTTAATTGAACACAAGTTTGTCTATTCTGCATGTGAACTGCAAATGAATAGCATTGCAGTGTATTATGGCGTGTATGAAGCATTGTGCTAACAAGTGTGTTAACAGCCGAACTCAACTTGAGTGAATGCGCTCTGAAATGTAATAGATTAAAATGAACAGTTTAAGCTTTAAAAAGGAGGTTTTTGTATAAATCTTCTTTGTTTTTTTCTGCAATAAACAAGGAGGTCATAAAACATTTTGAAAACATATTTTTTGGGAAAAAAAATAAAATCCTAGCTTTAGAACTCTGGGACCCAAAAGCAGTAGTAATAACACCAGTTTTAATGTTTGTTCTTCGTATTCTATACACAAAAGATGGGTACTACTGCACACCTGGCACTCTTATTGGGAATGCTGGTTAGTAAGAACTAAATCATTCAGATGTGAGGGCTATACATATAGAATTGTTTCCTCAACAAATTCATCCAATTGACCTTGCCTTAAGTGTACACTCACTAAATCAACAACAGTAGTGCACCGTTTGAACTTCGCAATGCTGCGGGCTCCTGCTGAGCAGCCTACATTAGGTTAATGACCACAGCACACTTTAGCACCCACAAACAGTGCCACAATAAGCACTTTGAAGATGTAAGGAACACATGTCCATTAGCATGATAATTCCAAAAAGGGCCAAAACACAGCATCCACTCTTTAAACAGACGGCCTGGCTTAGAAATGTAAATGGTTTAGTAGATTTAGGTAGTAAAACTTTGCTCATGAAAATACTTAGAACAGAAATTGAGCACATGTCCTACATATTGCCCATTCATATTGAAGGGAATCTGTTAATTCTATATGACAAGCTTCCATAAATGAGTAAACAGATTAACCCCATCATTGGGAGGTTTGTAGGGCAGTTATATGGCAATGCATTTAGTTAATCCACAGGGATTTATTTTGATATAATATGCTTTAAAAAAAAATAAATAAATCTGAGGACATAACGTAAATAAGATTTTTTTTATTGCTGGTGAGAAATAAAAAAAAGGCTCTAGAGAAAGCCTTAGGCCCCCATACACCTTACAATCTTTCCATACAATGTCTGTACAATCAAATTTTGTTCTACCAAAACCATGTAACATGATGACCTTTCTAATCCTTCCAATCACTATGTATTCTATCAGGGAGAACACTTTACTACACAGTTGTTGGTAGATCTAATGGAGATTGTATGGATCGATCTTAAGGTGTATGGGGGGCTTTAGGCAAGACAAGGATCAGTGCTGCATAATATGTTTGCGCTATATAAATAAATGATAATAATAAATGATAATAGTAATAAAAATTTAAAAGTTAAAAACTTCATATTTATAATTGTTTATTAACTTTAACAGATGATACTTGTTCAAAAATATGTTTGATAGCCTATCCATGGTTTCATTAATCTTCTATAGTCCACGTTTTCATGCACCCCATTGTCATAAATCACTACACTGTCTAGGGCTGGTCTAATACACTCTTTACAAATAATATTGCTAAACATAGAGAGGGGGAAAAACATTAACTATACTTTACAATTATCTAAATATATTTTTTTAAATTAAGTTTAAAAGCTCAGCGTATTAAGTTACGGAATTACGTTTTTTTTAAAATATATAACAAAAGCTTTGTTAGGCTTTATAGCCCGAGGTTGAGAAAGCATGGGTGTGGAAGGTGGCTTTTGTTTGGAAAAATTAGCAATGCTATGAGTCATTGTGCATTAGTGCTGGAATAGTTTTGCATCTTGTATGAATCCAGACACCATATGCCATGCGAGGCTCTATTACTTTATTCGCTGCCGTTGTAGACAGGGTAGACACGTGGGTATCCCCAATGGAAAGCCTGTCTCCTCTCAGTGGTGAGTGGAGGAACCCAGTGATCTGAACACATCAGACATTGTAGCTAGCAGCAGGAACAGCTGGTAAGCTAGCACGGAGCGATGGCAATACAGAACTAGAATGTTAATGAGACCCAGTCAACTGACAACACAGCCAGGAGAAAGAAAAGATGATCTAAGTCTTTCTGATAATTCTGCAAATTAATAAAAACAAAATTTACAATAACTTAAAAAAAAAAAAAACTATGAAGTGTATATTCCTATAGAACCCCCACCCCCCCCAAAAAAAAAGATTGGGAAAATATTTTAAAAAGTTGTCGACAAAGACCTCCATATTCATGCACCAAGGTTGTTGTGGGTCTAAAAGTATTAAATAATGAGCCATCTACACCAGCTTGGTAACAAATCATAAAACAGAGGATGACCGACATGTTTTAGGTATCTATGGACATCTTGCTTGTGTTCCGCTAGTGTAGGCACAAAAAAAAACACAACATGTAAAGGAAATGCTAATGAACTATGCTGCTTAATATTCCTAAATGCAGTGGCTCCTCAAAAGCTCAGTGATACGTGTATTATGGCCCACTGAGTGGCGGCTGGTTACTGCGTTAATCCGGCATATTTAAGTGGAGGGAAAATGAAGCTGATGAAGTGTTTGAGATGCCGACTGCTCAATTAACCCTTTAAGTGCTAAGGTGGCCCGCAAACAATTCCAAATCAAAGATGGGCAGCAGAAAAAGCGACATGCTGTGGGTCACTTTCCATCAAATGGCGTGATTCAGTGCTGAATATATGATTATCGCTGTTGAATTTAGAATCGGCTTAATGTGGAACGCCACAAAGAAAAAAATAAATAAATATAGTATAGTCCAGTGAAAAATGGCACAGTAGGACACTCAATTATTTCACTAGGCTGTAGAATGGAGTAATTAACGCGCGTAAAATAAATTAATGTAAATGAGTTTCACAAAAAAATATAATAAACATGTGAGCAAATAGGCAGACAGGACAGCCTACGTGAAATAATATATGCTTATTAATGCTTAACACAGAAATCACACAGTATAAAAGTACTTTATCTGATCTAATCTGTGAGTTGTAGGAGATGACCTGTGTGGACCATCTACTGCTATCCAAGTTCGGTACTTCAACTTTAATGCTTCCACCCCAGACCCTAAACAATAGGGAGTTTATTCCTCACTTCTGATCAAGTACTATAAGGCCATTCAAATCATTCCCATCTACCCACTGGGTCAACTATCCCTACTTCACTCAGCCTAGGTGCTGAAAAAGGTTAATAAAATCAGAGATGATCTGCAAATTATTTAAATCATAAATTTGTGCAATCGATCGATCGAATTGCCATGCTGTGCTTAAGCTTCGCCGATTGCACGGAGACTCGATGTGAAGCACTTCTGCACAATTGATCCTGTTCGATACCTTGGGTGGGGCCATCTAAAGTAACGGAAGTCTAACAGGGATTTACCAACATGTTGGTTCCCTTTTCGATCAAGTTTCTTTAAGCAGGATCAATTCGAGTACATCCACCGCAAAAGCACATGGGATTGTGCTTGAATCAATGAAAACATCGAGCATGTATGTTTGGCCACCTTTACTGACAGTGTTATCAATCAGAAGATGGGAAGAGGTACTGTAAAAGAAAACAGTGCAACAATTGTATAGTAATGCACAATAATGTAAAATTGTGGGATCCCCTCACCTACAGCACAAAATCCTAATTAAAGTTTACCCAATCCATAGAAATCACTACACAAAGGGGGCAAAACCAACTTTGTATGGGCGTGATCTTTGGTGCCATGGGCAGCACTGCATTAATAACAGACTCACTCTGGGGCTCATTCTCTACATCATGTTGCTTTGTGTTCTAACATTCTGTAGCCCTCCCTTGGATGGCCTATAAATTTCACAAAAAGTTCCCTTGGTCACCTTACCTGTATTCATTTAATTTTGTTTCCCATGTTTTATTTTCCTTACCACTCACCCGCTTAATGTTAAAATGTCACCAGGTTTTGTTTGTTAATTTTGTAAACACAAAAAAGAAAAAAAAAAAGCACAGACATAACAGATTGCTGTAGTGGAAATTAGTTTTTAAAAACTGTGGCTTGCCTGCAATCCAGATCTGTGAACCAATAAAATCACTTGTCAAATATGACGCTTAGCGTCATAATTTGACAAGTGCGAAAAGCGGGACTCCAAACAGTTGCACAGCTGAAATTCTACAAATATAATTCTACAGTTAAGAATACAGACAATGAATTCCACCCAGTAGGGTAGAATATCTGAGGTGGCCAGCCTCAGAGGACTTAACATGACCGGGAGCCAACCATTAGAGTCCACACAAGGGATAGGCTTAAAATACAACTTTATTTAAAAAAAAAAAAGGTTCAATCGCATAATGATCTAGATATGATCCTCCTAGGGTCACAGGCCCCAATAAAGTGCAAATAAGTCTACAAGTGCACATAAGTTCACATACGTCCATAACATAGCAAAAACCAGTCAACCAGTAAATGGGGGCGGGCCTTCCTCAACGTGTTTCGGGCCCCTGTTGGGTCGCCACTTCAGGAGGAGGTAGTGGCCCCTTGTGGTGATGAGGTATGTATGGTGGTTTATTAGTAGGTACTGCCCGTGATGATTCAAAAGTATTCTATCCTATGGGTAGAATTCATTGTGTATATTATTTGATTATTTAAGGACAGTGACCTGAGACCCATCACCTTAAAAACCTATACCCACTACTGCTCAAATTGTATATAACTGTTTTTTTTTCACAGTTAAGAATAATTCAACAATAGGTTGGCAATATTAGTAAAACGCATCATTACTTGCCTTCATTGTATCTGAGAATTTGGGTTTTGAGACTTTAACAAACAGAAAAAAGGGAAAATATAGTAACTGGATAGAAAAAGGAGACTGAGGGCAATATTAGGAAACTTTTGATCCACAGAGCACAAATGATGATAAATATACAGCGTATTGAGGAGGCACTATACTACTACTACTACTATCAGAAGATATGATAGAAATATCAGTCCAGGGAGGAAAAGATATTAACACCTTAATATTTGATACAGCTTAGCCGCAGAAGTAGGAGATTTCGGACTCCACACAGCAGGTACACAAGCCCTGGCAGCTTTCATTAGGTGGATGAGAAAGCACCATTGACTTTCTTCAGTTTTGAAATATGATTTGCATTCTGATATTATATATTTGTACATTCAGATTTGAAAAACATGGCTGCAGGCATATATGCACTTGAAGTGCCTGCTACTTACGTCTGTGGTAAACCCGGAAAACAGGAGGCAAAAGACTTCCAGTAGGTTCAACAAAAAGGCAGTTATGCTTTTTCTTTTATTCAGAAAGAAACCTGAACAAAAAACAAACCAATATTCTAATGGCTCCACATTCACACCCACAGGTGACAACAGGAGTCCAAACAGAAATACCGTAATAGTGACCTTGGTATCAAAATTATCACTTGCTGTCAGTGCTGGAAGCTCACGCACACAGCTATATGGACCAGGTGGGACTAGGAACCCACTTGTCCTTGGTCAACTGTAGGCCATAAAAGCCAGCTTTTATACAAAGCATGCCCCCCCCCCAGCGCCTCTACCTGTGTAGCCACGGGTTGTGACATCTTGTCACAGTATGTATGGTGAGACATGCATCACAAATACAAAACATATGTGTTTCTTTAAATATAAACAGCCATGAATTTCATGTGGTCCACTGATGACAGTCAACAAAGAAAGGGAGAAAAATACATTTTAACAGGGACACACAGCAAGCCTTTAAAAACCCTAAATTGTGTTTAAAGCACTGTTTTTTGTTGTTTTTTTATATTTGAAATTTTGTGGTACCTTCTCACCTTTCATTCAAGCCAGAGTTTAATCTTTTTTTGAGAACAATGAGAAAGCAGTTATTAACCTCCCTGGCGGTTCACTGAGGTGCAGATTTCTGTACCAAAAAGTGATACAGTGTTTGCCTTTAGCCCCATCGGCGGGCACCGGTGACGCCGATGGAGGCGGAAACGGAAAGGCTTTGTTGCTGCAGCTTTGTAGAAGGCTGCAGGCACACAGAGAGCCAGCGCGTTGCGCCTGATTCCGGCAGGGCGCAGTTTGATTTACAGATCAGATGCGAGTACTTGCTCAAGGTGGGCGCGTTATTTGATTTAGATCACAAGCGATTTTACCGATGCGCATGGTGATCATTCGCAAAAAGCGGCCACAGAATAAAGCGCTATGGCCGGCTTTAGACGGACAGAAAAAAAAAATAATAATTTTTTTTTTTTTTTAGAAGTTGACACTAGTTTCTTTTGATTTGGATTGGATAAAAATTTATTCAATCCAATCCAAAAAAAAAAAAAAAAATGAAAAAAAAAAAAAAATCTAAGAAAAAAAAACGTTCTGTACCTTAAATCTCCCGCAGCCGGATGACGTCATCGCGAAGAGAGCTGTTCACGGAGGATAACCGGAGAACCTCGGCATTTCCGGAACGGCTCGTGTGCAGCCGGAAAGATGCTCCCAATATCAGGAACGCTCGCGCGAGCGTTTTCTGATAGAGGGGACCACTTTGGCTGGTTATAGAAAGACATTTCTATAATCAGCTCAAAAGTAAAAAAAAAAAGATTTTAAAAAGACCGGCGACCGGGTCCGCCTCAGTGACGCACACGTCACTCCGGGACCGGAAGAAGCCGGGTATAATGGACTAGAAGATGGCGGCGACGGAGCAGGTGAACTCCCAACGCTTGATTGACGAACCAGTTCCGGGCGTATAGATAGGTGCAGTGTTGCCTTTGCGGAAACTGGGTTCGGGCATTAGCTAGGGAGGTTAATGTGATGCGGATGATGTGATTAGTTCTTTGATTAAAACTGCGTTTCACCAACTGAGAGCATATGATAATTCCAAGTGGTTTGATCGAGGACTAAACATACGGTTTACGACACACATTTCTGGTAAAACATACAGTTCCTTAATCAGTATTAGAATTTTAAATGAGCACACGGAAGCTCTGAAGTGTAAAGAAATGGAAATCTGACAATTTTGTGCAAGTTCATGAAGGTGGGCAGGCTCAAAGCTACAGGGAACTTTTCCACCATCTCGCTGTACTGCTACCTAAAAAGCTTTGACTTGCATTGAGTTGTAAAAAGGCTTGTAGGGCGATTAGAGCTCCGATTAATGCTGGAGAAGGTTCTCACTGTGAGTAGAACGGAAGGTACGCAGTGGAGACGGAGATTAAACTATCGATCTGAGCAGCAGGGAAACTGCACTTCAAAAATTGAAGGTCAGGGCTTCTTTACCCCACCCTATTATAACTACCGCAAGTGTTCATCAGGACACAGCCAAGATTGGTGTTGCTTGGGCAAGTGCTTAGTCTCAACGCTCCGGCCTGTCTTCACAGAGAACCGGCTACAATAGATTGACAGCAGGCGGCTCGAAATGGCAAAGTTAAATCTTGCGTTTCTGTCTAAGCTAGGTAACAACAAAAGCGACTGCAGTCAAGCCTGTCAATCACAGATGAACATCTCAAGGAAGGATGAGAGCGGTCAGGTGCCACAGAGAATAAATTGCCACAAGCAATTGTCAATCCTCTTAATCTAGAGTTCCTAAAGCTAATGCCCAAAAATGAGTCCACATGCAGGAGCGGGATGGGCACATCTCAAAGCCAGTGGTGGGGGAGAGAAAGGAGAGGGGGAATGGAAATTGTATGAAAGAAAATGTACCTGATTGACTGTAATGATTGATGGTTGCCTTTACCTTTTGCCTTTGCAATTTTCCTGACAAGAATCAGTTAGTATATTACAGGGGAGTGCAGAATAGAATTAGTTAGGCAAGTGGTATTTTTGAGGAATAATTTTATTTATTGAAACAAAACAACCATGTTCTCAGATGAACCCAAAAACAACTCATTATAATATCAAAAGCTGAATATTTTTGGAATTAGTTTTTAGTTTGTTTTAGTTTTAGCTATTTTTATGGGGGGGATAATATGTGTGTGCAATGTGACTATTACTGGCATTATTATTAGGCAAACGTTAACAAAAAACTAATTCCATACCCATTTCAATTATTTATTTTACCAGTGATGATGATGAAACAATTTAAACATCTCAAACATTCACAAATATACCATTTCATGACATTCAAAAAACAAAACAAATACAAATCAGTGGACCATATAAAGCCACCTTTCTTTGCACAAGGCACACTCAAAAGCCTGCACATCCATGGATTCTGTCAGTGTTTTTGATCTTGTTCCCACAATTCAAATTGCGGTTGCAGCAGCAACCACAGCCTCCCAGACCACGATGTTCAGAGAGTGGTATGTACATGTTTTCCATCCTTTAAATCAACACATTTGAATGATGGACCACAGGTTCTCAATGGGGTTCAGATCCGGATGTGAACAATGGATGCAAAGTGTCATTAGTTTTTCTTCTTTTTATACCCTTTCTTGCCAGCCACGCTGTGGAGAGTACATTGCGGACGCGGTTGATGGGGCATTGTCCTGGCACATTGAAAATCATGTTTTCTTGAAGGATTGACAGAACCTATTTACCTGTACACTGCTTTGAAGAAGGGGTGTCTTTCCAGAAACATGGCAGTATAGGACTGGGAGTTGAGCTTGACATATCCATCCTCAACACAAAAAGGCCCCCCCACCAAGCCTCATATTTGATGATTACCAGCCCAAACCAGTACTCAACCTCCACCGTTGCTGGCGTCATTGAGTCGAACTGGAGCTCTCTGCCCTTTACCCAATCCAGCCAAGTGACCCAATCCATCTGGCCCATCAAGGACTTCAATATCTCATTTCATTCAGTCCAGATAAAACCTTTTATGAAAAAATCAGTCTTGAGATATTTCTTGCCCAGTCTTGACTTTCAGCTTGTGTGTCTGTTCAGTGGTGGTCGTCTTTAAGCCTTTCTGTCTTCTGAGTTATTGCACACACTTGTGCTTTTGGCACTCACAGTGATGTTGATTGTGATATTTGCAGCTCTGAAATATGGCCAAAAACTGGTGGCAAGGTGGCATCTTGGCAGCTGCAACGCTTTTTGACTTTTCTCAGTTCATGGGCCAGTTATTTTGAGATTTTGGGTATCAAACACGCTTCTTGCGACCCCTGTTGACTATTTTTGAATGAAACGCTTGATGTTCGATGATCACAGCTTCAAGAAGGTCTTTGCGATTGTTAAGAGTGCTGCATCCCTCTGCACAGATATCTCACTATTTTGACTTTTATAAGCCATGTCAAGTCCTTCTTTTGACCCATTTTGCAAAGGAAGGATAGTTTGCCTAATAAATGATTGCACACACCTAAGTATAGGCGTGTTGATGTCATTAGACCTACACCCACATTCTCAATTACAGAGATTGCACATCACCTAATATGTTAATTGGTAGTATGCTTTCGAGCCTATACCAGATTGGAGTAAGACAACATGCAGAGGATGATGTGGTCAAAATACTCATTTGCCTAATAATTCTGCACTCCCTGTAAATATATGCAATTTTTTGGTCATGTGTATTTACGCAAAATGGAATGGCTAAATTTTGAGTATATAATAAGAAAATAATCTTGAAACCCATGATGACAAAAGTCATTGCTAATTTCTTTGTAAATGATTGGGCAGGAAGAAGAGGGGGATCTGTGCGTGGTGACGAGGGAGTTTCCTCAGTTATGTCACCAGCCACAGAGCTCCAACATCTTTTTTCCTCCAGTGATAGAGCACATGGGCATACAAGACCACTGACTACTACAACTAAAGATCACTATATATGAACAATGACTATAGAATTTATAGATAGCATTATATATTATATATATTATATTATATATATTGACCAACTAGTAGTAGTCTAGTAGTCTGAGAGTGGTCAACTTGTCAACGGCGAAAATATTTGCCCACATAGAGATAAGCACATGACTGGCTGCATGCTTCCCTCCCCACGTAAACTGCCAATCAAAGACAGCACGCACGCTGGTCAGCTCGCATTAGAGAGAAGCACAACCCCTTCTATGTCTGCTCGCTGACCAGCGTGCGTGCTGTCTTTGATTGGCAGTCAGCACAAGACCTTCTTTATGTCACTATTGTCAGGGAGGAGAAGGGGAGATGTCTGTGTGATGACATCACAACAAGTTGACACGACGATGACTTTACAAAAATGTTTAGTCATTAACCTCCCTAGCGTTTTGCTTGTTTACACTTTGAATATACTTTAACATACTAGGACCATCCTGAACAATAAAAGCATATCTTTTCAATGAACAAAGTAACATAAAAGGCTTGTTCCCATTTACACCGGGACCCCCACCGCTAAGCGTATTGCTTGGCGGGAGGTCCTGACATAGCACATAGACTTACCTGCTCGGCGGATGCTGTGTCTTCACTGCGTACTATGA
>CM070035.1:133529863-133542914 GCA_036250615.1 Ptychadena robeensis
CCTTACATCGGTGGAGTGGCTCGGTGCAGTGAAGACCGAGCATCTGCCGAGCAGGTAAGTCTATGTGCTAAGTCGGGACCTCCCGCCAAGCAATACGCTTAGCGGGTCCCGACGTATAATGGAAACATAGCCTAAAGGTATGTGTTTATGTGGCAAATTTTTGCTTTAAGTAGGTCAAATACTAGACAAAGGGAGCTTATCTCCAGGTCAAATATATCAGTCTCCTCAACAATCTCAGAAAAGTGGCAAACCTATGTCAAAAGGTTGAAGAGCAGGAGAAGGAGAAGATTAACAGAAGCAGCATTGGATTTTGACTATGCAGGTATTATGCATCCCGAAATTCTCAGAATTTGTGTTCAAAAATGATGAGGCCCATCTTTGGACAGACATTGTTATTATCATCACCACCACCCCAACAAACTGATTTTGGCCATTATTGGGTTAGTATTGTTGTTCATATCAGCAGTATGGGGTGGTGATCTGCTTGCAGTGGCACAATTTGTACTATATAACTCCCAAAAATTTTCAACAGAAAGCAATGATTTGGAATAAATGTAAGAATAGATTTGTAATGCTACCCAATTACATCATAGCAGCATGGCAGAGAAAGGCTGGAAGCCCAAACTACTTGGTAAAGTAAATCAGCACTGGTCACCCAGTGGGTAGAACAGCTGTGAATACACTATATTGCAGCAAATGCCATAGATTTAAGACTTGTCAATAATAATTTTAAAGTTGTAAACTAAAATCTACAAGTTGCTAGGTACAACAATATTTGTTTTCTCCAATTGTCTAAATGCAGAATGGTGTAATGGCTTGCTTCAATATTTATGACCATACATACATACATACACACAAGTAAAATATGCACACTAGAACAAGACAAAAGTTCTACAGATAAGTATGGATTATGCTGCAGCAGATGGATTGAATTAGCAGACAAAAGAGTGAATTAGTTCCAACGCTCTCCGGCGCCTATATAATACTACACATTTATAATGCATGATGTGCTCACAATGGCAAGACAGTTTATCTTAACATGCAAAACTTAATTTAACAACAAAAAAATATGAATAATTTATACCTTAGCTGTCATGAAATGAATGTTCAGAATATGTGTCCATAAAAGAATTCTCCTTGTAAAATATTTTATTGTCACTTCTTAGGGAGGCCTAGGAACCTGACAACTGTCCCTCTCCTGAACAGATATAGATGCAGCATAGACATCTCTCTGTCCCAAACCCTACTCGCCTATCCACAAACATTCCACCAATTCTGGTTAAGTTGATCGAAGGGCCATTGATTACTGCCTACCTGGTACGATCAACCAACAGTGATGTATAAAGATAGGTTTACACGTGTAGATTTTTGGTTCGATCAACGAAGAACGAACCATCTATTGGTTGATTGAACACAAATCTAGAATGGCCAATTTGTTCGATACATTTTGTTCAGCCTCGAACAAAAAATCATTCGAAAGGTCATCAAACATGTTGGTAAATTTTCATCTGTTGTCATTTTGAATGTATTTTCGATATCGGTGATGAATGAAAAAAAAATCTAATGTTACATTCGATAAATGAACGAATGATGTTCGACGACGACATCGAACAAAAAATTGAATTGGCAGTTGATTGAAGAAAAAATCTACATGTGTAAACCCACATTAAGGAAAAGAAAATCGATCAAAAAGTGATCGGCCATGTTGGTACTTTTTAGTTGATCTTTTACATTTACATATTGTTTTTTGCTTTCCAGGCATCCTCTTATGGCAGAAAACGTTAATGATGCTTTAGGTAAAGGAATCGATTGGCTTTAAATTGATCATATACTGTGTGCTGGTACAATTGATCAAGTGACGAGATTTTAAATCGCAAGACAATCAAGTTGCAAACTTATCAACTTGTGTATGGATACCTTTACATGTCTGAGGAAGGTAGCTTCTTGCATGATGAGTTGTGGTCCAGGGCTCATTTACCAAGCTGCCTATACCATTTGCCTTGTATATCACATAGGGGTGCTCACTGAGTAGATTTTGGGATGTGATAAGCTACACGGTGAGATTAAAAATAGTGAGTCATTTAAATGACGTTTGGGTTGAGACTCCAAAGCTATGCTACATTTATTCTCCAAAACGTATGACTGCATGCTGCTACAGAGGCCGCAGTGAATGGATAGTCCTTACTGTCCATTAACTTTTCCTGCTGGTTTGGTTGGAAGTGATCACAAGGTGCACTTGTCAATAAAACTACTCTCTCTCTATATATATATATATATATATATAATTTCTAATGGCACCCAAGTAGTTCTAACGGATCAGTACCTGAGTGTTTACTGTGACCAGAGATCTTCTTTAAAAGGGAAAAAAAATCAACTTACAGAAAACTAAAAATAAATTGAAGTAGAACTATTTGGGAAAAAGCTAAAAAATGAATTTGTTAAGGACGGTGGAATTTGTCATTATGATGAAATGATTACAGTACAGGCCCCTGAGATTTTTCAATGGCTCAGCAGGTTACGAGTCCCCATGGAAACCAAATCTGGTACATTGTCCTATACTCAGCTGGAGTATTGAATGTTGGGGTCTTTTGTGCATGATGAGATTTCTTCTGCAACCTTCCAGCAACAGACTTCAGTGCTTCCTCCTGACTCGCTCCTAATTGAGATGCAAATGAAGCTCTGCGGCTGATTACACTTCCCTCAAAGCTCCTGACAAGTGCAGCTGTATCCAGAGTTTGCAGACGTTCCAACAAGTGACTTCAGCTGTCTTTACTTGAAAACGGCTGCCAAGCTGCCACTGTCCTTGTGGAGATAGATTTGTTTCAGAAACACCCCTTCCCTAAACTTCAGCAGACACAATTATCCATCAAGCCACTGCAGCCGCTTTGTAATATCCACAGTGGAACCAGCATATCACTTTCCTGCTTAATCAGGGTAAATTTTTCAAAAATGGGGTTCAAAATTTTTTGCTAAAGTTTATGTGATGACCGCCAGTGGGCTTGAGATAGAGATGGACCAATTTATTGGGGGGGGGGGGGGAATTCAACCAGTTCAACTTTGCAAGTTACCCCTAAACATGGTATCATCTCATGCTTACACAAAGTTTTTGCATAAATTTTGTTCAAATCAAGTTGAAAGATATGAAATTTCTACTTTGAACTTTATTTACATAAAATTTTTAATGTATGCAAAAACTACATATGTTAGGGCAAAACTGTTTTTGTTCCTACAACCCTTCTCTACAGCAATTTTGGTGATGATAACATACTCAGGGGCTTTGGAATCAACTCACTGATTCAGCTAGTCAAAAAATTCAACTCTTTAATTGGGAAACCTCCTACCATGGAAGGGTTAAACGATTTTTTATATACAATTAATACATGAACAAATATAAAATATGTTGTTTCATTTACTCCCCTATGTGTGTGTTAATAAAGTTTTAGGAGTGAATTATTATATGACAAAATATCATATCTTTTCTAAAAGATATTTAAAGGCGTTATACCACATCACAGGACAAAACGCAGCCAATTATTGGGGAGATCGCTGAGCCAAAATAAAATTCTGACAGCAGGAGGGGTGATCTTTCTGAGATCGCCACTCCCACCGCGTGACGTTGTGCCTCTGCTATTCAGCAACGATGACAAGTGCTCATTTGGGGGGAGGGGGGCAGGTGCTGAAGAATGGGTGGAAGTGGCTTCAGTTCGCCAGTACTAAACATGCTTGCTGGCACCAGAAATTAAACAGTGAGGAAGGGAAGTATTTTTTTCGCTTTTTTTTTTTTGCAGTGTTGCCAGATGAAAGCTGCTGTCAGCGAGTAATATGTCTGTATGTATGTTTAATGTATGTTTTTTATTTTGAGTTTAGAACCTCTTTAATAAAAAACAAGCACCACTGTATTCTTAAAGCTGGCCATACACCTTTAGATCTCTCTCTCAGATATCCTTTATATCTACCAACAACTATGTAGTATTGGGTCCTCTGCGATTGAACACAGGTAGACTTGATGGTTTAGAAAGTCCCTCATATTACATGGTTTTGGTAAAACGAAGGAGATCTAAAGGAAATCTGACAGAGAAATCTAAAGGTGTATAGGGACCCTAAGCAATAATGATTGCCACACAACCTGCTCTTATTGACCTCTGTAGCTGTAGGTATTAACGATCAAGCTATCCTCAACATCTACTGCTGAAACAATTCAGTAATGCTGCCCCCCTCCCACTGCAGCTGCGGACCACTAATCTTCTAATCTGTATTGTAAACAGAGCAGGTGAACTGGGAGGACATAGCGGAGCTGCTGTTTGGAGAACTTGGAATATTTTAGCTTGCAAATTATGTAAAAACCCCTCTCACATTTTTGAAAGGAGATGACCTATAAAATAATAAGATGGTAGCTGCAATTGTATACATTTTGTAATAATTGTGCAAAATATTTTTCTATAATACATTTGTATAAAGTAACAAGAAATGTAACAAGTTATTTCTGTTTAAGTTTTTTTTTAACCCTGTGCATACGAGGTGTGCATTTCTGTGCGCGCACAGTGTGAGGTTGTCCTTTCATTACATTTTTTTATTATTTTGCCTTATTTACTAAATATTCTGTGAAACATAAAGTATGCAAGTTAATCTGATATAGTATATACAACATGGAAATAGAAGTAAATAGACACAGTTAAAGTCTTTATACTAATGCAAAGAGAAAATTAATTTGTACAAAGTTCAAAATAATTCAGTTTTCAATTTCCTATCCCATAATAGGTTACTGTTTGAAAGGGATTATGGGAATTCTGGAATGTTCCAACATACCGTTATTTAAATGATGAATTGATGATAACCCTGTCTGCAATGTTGTTTATCTGCTCCTCCTGGACATAGCACTACTACTTATTTATAAAAAAATAATAATAAAATAAACATAACCACAAAGACTTACCCAAAGGGGTGAAAACTTGTGCTTTTGTACATTAGTATGAAAAGGATACAAGCTCTGGTAAAGAGGGATGAGAGACTTGACCGCTCTGCTGGCGTTGATGCATGTTGCACACACAAGTGTTGGTAAGAGCTTCTCTGTTACAATAGCGCCATCGAAAAGAGGACCAAAAAACGGCACCTACAAAAGACATTATATGTGTAAATACACTGAATCATAGGTTACCTTGGCCAATACTGGTATTTTTTCACAGGTGTGATTGCACTGGTGTCACTTTGTTAAAGTTAACATTTTGTTAAGGATATAAAAGTTACATTTACTAATACACTTAACATATATTACTGGGTTCGTGCACTTTATTTAAAATTGCAATGGTGCTCCTACCCACCATGCCACCAAGATCTATGCTTACTGTGATCTCTTAAGGCTCCCATACATAGGTTGATTTTTACTTGATTTTTGCCCAATCACTGCACGCGTTCACGGGGTTCGATCAGCAATTAATCGAGTTCTGCCCACCTTGAACGATCGACCAAACAAGATTGGAATCGACTAAAAATCAGATCGCCGTTGATCTGACATGTGTTTTTTTTTAGTCGATTGTTTGGCAATCAAAGAACATTGGTGGACCCATAGCTCCCTATGCAGCAGCATTTCAGATTGATGGATTTTGTGGAATCGTCCATTTTGGAGATCGGCTCATGTCCAAATCAACCACAAATCAGATTTGCACGGTGATGTTCAATCGATTCCAAAATGATCAATAGCCGATTCCACGATCGCCGGGAATGATCCAGTCAGTTGTCCACAAATTGTATGGGAAGATTGTAAGGTGTATGGGGGCCCTTAGCCATTGTGACAAAATCTTCATAGACTTTTGCTGAAGCTCCAATGAAAATAGAAGATGAAGGAAGACATGCTTCAGCACAAGTTTATGGAGATTTTACTGAACAGATGCAAGAAAGAAAAAAAAGTAGCAACAGAATATAAACAAACCACAGATAGAGGCCAGCAGAACTTTGTCAGCTCCAATTAAAGGGGGAGAAGTTAGTAGACAAACAGAATGGCATCCATTAATTCGGTTTAACACACACACTGTATTCCAAACGGGGTAAAAATTTTATTGGACAAGAGAAGAGCAACATTTTTCAAGTAAAGTTGAAAGTTGAAGTTTTTTATTGGTAAACTTGATTTAAAATTTTATGCCAAAAGTACATGAGCTTAATAATTTTTTTGGCAGTTGCTGCATTTTTATACTTAAAGCTGGCCATAGACGCTTAGATTTTTTTTCAGAGAACGCTCTGAAGCTGCACATCAATCAAGGTGCACAATTTTCGGGATACGATTCATCTCTGATCGGTGAAATAAATCAGACCAGCTACTCAAAAAATGCGAATCAGAAATTATGAAAGTGGGATCAGGCCTGCATGGGACGTTAGAAAGGGCAGATCTGAAGGTCTCCAATAACGTCCTTCTATTCGCGATAGATCGACTAAAAATTACAGACATGTCTGATCCCTGCCAGATCGATTTTTTATCATTTCGGTTGATCTCATCACCCTTTAAACATGCATTGATTTCTGAATGAACGATAAGAACTCGTACGAAAAATCGAAGCGTCTATGGCCAGTTTTAGTCATTTCGTATTTTTATATATCCACTTATCTCTATGTATATATATATATATATATGTAAAATATAAACCTCAAAATTATTTTTAAAATAAATGTAATTTCATTTTGTTACATTTTATGTTTAACAATCATTCTCAGTCTATCATGTGTTGTTATTATATCAGGATTTTGAAATAAACACTTGTGAAAAGGAAGACAAAACAGCAGAAGCGGCGAGCGGCCTTTGGTTTGAAAAGTATGTTTTAGTTATTCATAAGCTGCTGTGCTCATTTCTTTTCCAGCGGGGACACTGTGACTGCCCATACAGAGATTAGTGACATCTGACAGAAGGGTCACAAACCGTCCTGAATACTGTCAGGCTAAATGGCTGATCTGTATATTAGAAGAAGAATAAAGAGTGAAGAGGAGGACCAGATGAAAATAGCTCGGGTGTTTCTGTACTTTAGATGCAACAATTTGTTGTATATGAAGAAGCTGGATACATGTTGTAAGCTGCATTGTACGTTTATAGGAATGACAGGAACATGTCTAACAAGCATCTCTAGAGCCAGCTAGGGGGGAGAGAGGGAGCTAAAGCAAACAAAAAGGATCCTATATGAAAACCAGAGTATCGATCGCTCCAATCACAACTGCCTACTGTCCTTAAGAGCTCAGCAGGACAGATTGAGCAGCTTCTCCACAAGAGACAGAATGCAGCCTCTGCCTCCACTCTGGCACTTTGATAGGCTCACTTAGGTCCTCCAGGGAGAAAACGGTCAGGTCTGACACCAGATTTGCACCATCTGTTACCCTTTTCTTATGTGTGCAGATCAGTCAGAACTGACCAGCTCAGATGCTGAGGGACGCTGAATTTAGTGAGTAGCATTGTATGACAAGGAACACATGCTTTCTGAATTATTAAAACACCACTTAAAAAGCTAAATGCATGCCTTTAGGTAAGCACAGTTTTATAAACCTGAAAAACAGAAATTGAAAGACCATGTAACATAAGATCCCCACTATGAAAACTGTGATTTGTTTATTCTTGTGCATTAGTGATACTTCATTATTATATTTATATTTATGAAAAGCTCACACATACAGTGTGGCTCAGACTTTCCTCCATTGCAAAGTGCAACAGCAATATGAAAAGTGCAGCTTACCATATTAACAGTACAAATCATTAACAATTACTAAAATATGCCCACATAAATCGTAAATAAATAGCAGAAAACAGAAACCGCCAAACCAAATTCGAGATGTTACCCATACAGATAGTTCAGATAATATTTGTAAAAACAATAATTTAAATGAAAATAGAATAAAAAAATCTATACATATCATTCAGAAAACGTAGTCATCGAAACACTGATATTCAAGGGTTTTTATATCACTACACATCAGTGTTACAAGTATGTGCACTAACACTTAAGTATCTGTTGGTAAGGCATGTATAAGGCCAATAATATTCAAATTATATTTTAGTTACCTAAAATATACATAGTTAACAAGACATAGTTAAGTAAAACTGTAAGCATCTTGCTGCATGCGCTCCACAGCTGGGGATATTTGCCAATATTTGTCCTGTGACGGCAGCTCACTGACTACACTTTTGGATTTTACTAGAACAGGTATAGAGAGATTTTCTTGTGATGGGATTAAACAGTTCTACTTTTACTAAATATTGGGTAGGGTATTTAAGTTTCAATCAAGACAGCAGGTGGTGCTCAAAAGCACATTATTTCTGTTTGTTTACTGTAGGGGGCTCAAGCTGATATTACAAGTAGTGCAGACACCCCTGGCTTTCATCTATGGGAAATGACGCGCCTCATGGCACATTGCGTCAAACATAACAGACTCCCAATGCCCCGCCAGGAGTTGCGAGTCCGTCAACATTACACTGATGCACAGCAGTCATGCAACTTGCCCATTGATAAACAAGGTATGTGTTGTGTGTTATCAACAAAACATGCCCAATGTGTTTTAGTAATAATTTATTCATTTAAATTAATAATGTCAACACTGCAATTACCATGCCCTAAACACACCAAAACAGTACACGAATAGTGGGCAAACCTTGGGAGAGCAACACAAACATGTTATGCTGCTTTGACAAGGGGAAATGATCACTTCCCCATTCATTAGAATAGGAAGTGACCTCTCTACGTCCAACACCGGGAAAAAGATGCAGGTACACATGTAGTGAGTGGGGGTCAAGAGATGAGCTGTGGAGACCAACGTGATGACGTCACCACGCTGCTCTTCATCGCACAGAGTATCGCCAGGCACCTTTTGTGTGCCGGACATTAGTCTGTCGCCCCATGTGAGCACCCGCGATTTGCGGCCGATTTTGCCGCCGGCTGTGAGCGCACAGACACATCAGTCAGCAGCGTGTGGGGACCCTAAGTGTAAACATCAGTCAATTTATTTACTCAAACAACATCAATATCAGTAAATAAATTGGAGGAGAGACTCATGTTCCATTATTACCCACGATAAACCTAAAATGCTTCACTGTTGCAGAGAAGCTTGGGATGTAGTTACACCATTGTAAGTCAAAAAAAAAAAAACACAAGTCTGCCAGGTTAACAAAATCTGAAATGAAAGTAAGAAAGTTCTCTGTACAAAAACCTTAGGGATTTTCAGTCCCATATGGCTGTAGGTATGTGTAGCTTGGTCAAACACGTTGAGGGGAACTAATTGTCTGATCTAAGTTTCACTGAAGTTAATGATGGACAAATGTCTCAGTGATTACCATGGACACCATTCTTTTGGACAGTTTCGTATACAATGCATAGTACTATTCATGCCATTTTAATATCCAAATGACCCAAGAATTACCCACATTACAAAGAAGTAAATAATGTTGACACTTTATAAAAAAAAAAAAAAAAAACCAGAACAGTGCAAATCACATGTTTCTGTATACAATGCGCTTTAACCTAAAACACTAACTAGTCATTGTCCCCCCACCCCTTTTTTTGGGGGGGGGGGGGTATGAAGCAGGGTCACTAATTAGTGTTGCCTGTGACCTTGTCAGGAAGATTCCTTTCAACTTTCAGTTTACTGTGACAGATAAGGGAGACTGTTAAAGGTGTCCATACACGCATAGATATGAGCTAGATCGATGGCCACTTCAAGCGCCATGCTCGTTCACCGCCATCTACCTAGCACATATCTTATGTGGCCACCCCTGTCTTCGAGCAGAATCAATCCCGCTCAAACACAGGGTTATCGTACATGACCATAAATCACAGTCTATCTCCATTGCTTTGCATGGGGAGCATGGTGCGCCTAGAGCTCCTTTAATATCAGGGCTATCGCGCACAGGTTGTAAAAAGAGAAGTTGGTAAGTGGGTTTAAAGAATTGGTACAGCTAGTGTATAGAAACAAGCTAAAGTTCCAGTCCTGCTCACTCTGCTGGAACAGAGCCCAGGTACTGGCCTTTTGGCTTCCCTAGAAGTTGTGGAACAAAACCCTACCTTCTTTTTTATATTTTCCTTTTTCAGATTTTGAGGAGAAAAGGTTTTATATGGCACAAAATAGGGTAGGTACTCACAAACTAAATTATGCACACTGTGTTATAGATATATATATTTATCTATAGACATATGACTGATTAAACTCCCATTCTTTTAATATGTATAACCTTTATACCTTACTCTGTAATGTACACTTTATATTAGAAAGAAGCATATTGCTTCAAAATGAAAAGACAATTCTAATCAATTGAACGTCGTCTTTTCATAGATCTAATAAGTTCAGATAAACATTTCATAGCAAAGCAGAATCGGAACAATAGGAGAGAAATTAATCAACTTAAGCTAGCCACACATGGTACAATTTATCATTCAATCGAGGTTCGATTAGATTTTGTACTTCGATTTAAAAAATCGAACATCGATTGTCATTTAATCGAAGTTCTCCACATGGGAAGCACGATAATTGAACAATTTCGACTGAAATTAAATCCAAGTAATCCAAAATTGTCGATTGAATTCCTCTTATGATTTTAGTTTCAATTGGAAGTTAAAGGGAAGTAGCCAAAAAAATCGAGCCACAAAATCGAGCCAAAAAAAAAATCAACCGATCGTCCAACTTGTCCGATCACTTTTCAATCGACGATTGTACCAAAAATCGTTCAACGATCATCGATTGCACTATGTGGCAGTACATCGATTAATGTTCAATCGATCTTTTTTTCCATCGAAAATCGTCAATTGAACGCTAAAATTTTACCATGTGTGGCTAGCTTAAGAAAGATGAAGTTAGCTTGAGCCTGCAGTCCACAGTCAATGCCACTGGTTTAACCACCAGGGAATGGGTAAATTATTGTACCAAATGGTTAAGAATGAATCTCTGATGACTAGCTGGCTACAACAAAACGAGGCATCTGGGTCCCAAGGAGGATGGACTCTGTCCCTGGCGGTATGTGCCGTGCGGAGAGTCTGCATGATGCTCTTTGTCCGCTATGGAAGGCAGCTTTTCACCTCATTGTTTAGAATACCCTTATACATCTGTGACGCGTGGAATGCTTTCATTCTAACAGACTTTCTATTGTCTTCCTCAGGAGCTTTGTTGAGCGAAGCCCGTTCGCGGGCTGTGATAATTATATTGCTTAATTAAGTGAAAACATGCAGATCTGTTATGTTTGCTAAATTGGGAAATCTTTATTTGAAATGGCAATAAATCTGATTTGGGATTTTCTGTTGTAAAAGCCTGATGGCTATCGTTACATATGACCAAGCACATTCTACCGAATCAGCGTAGTTCTAGGTGTCCCTTGCTTGAAGGCAAGCAAAAAAAGAGACTAAAGTTATGTTATATAAAAGCCAAATGTTGCCATGGATGTTGTAACCTGATAAAGGACAGCCTTTTCATTTGATTAAGGAATGCAATTCAAATACCAGGGAATGAGGCCAAACAACAGACCTCTCTCTCTCTCTTCCATTCACACTGGGGTCACTGGCTGGTGAACAGAAGGTCAGCTCCACTTGCCCTGGAAATGTCTGCCTCTTCTTTATTGCTCTGTAATGGCTTTGCACGCTTTTTAGATTTAAGGGTTCCATTACAGAACAACCTGCATATAGGTTATGGGATAAATAAAATTTTTTATCGTATACAGGTCACAACAAAGCTGCAGTTAAATAAACGTATATTTTGCCTTTTCTAGTTTCTTTTTCCCTCACTTCAGCATGTTAGTGACATTTTTAAGGAAACATTTGCATGACACTGTAAAGCTGCGCGTCTGTGCCTTTAAGGCCAAAGCCGGCGTCATGCGTCAGAACGATGCTGTCCAAAGATTCATGAACATGGGAAGCGATGGTATGGACAACATGAGATAAGCACACACCATGGCTGCCAGCGCAACTCATTTGTATCTTTTTTACGTGCAAAAGATCGACCCTTCTTTTTTTTTTTACCCAAAGGATTGGGTTTAAAGGGTAATGCAATGACAACCACTGTGTTAAGGACTTGTGTAGAAGAATAAAAAAACAAAAACAAATCAACTTACTAAGTAGATCTGATAAGAATCATTTAATCAGAAATGAAAGCTGAGCATACATAGCTCGATTTCTTAATAGATTTGAGCTCTATTGTGCTTGAATCTATAAAATATTTGAGCCAATCAATCCCGCTCAGTCAAACAGGGTTCCAACATGTACTTTGGATGGGGATCGAGTTTTCTAAGGGTTTCTAGACTCTTTATTCTCTATCCATATGCCCCACCAGACCCCATAGCTTAGGGGTTCTTTGCCTTAATTTTCTCATTCAGTGATACATGTTGCTTATTATGTTTTTATAGAATGCTACGATCTGTAATATTCTAATAGAATATTGGCCTATTCTCCAACCAAAAATTTATAATTTTGTATATGTTTACATTGATGAATACATCAATGTAAACATATACAAAATTATAAATTTTTACTGTTTTTTGTTGTCCTGTTAGAATTGTTTTTAACGTTGTCATGCATTGTTATCGTTATGCTTGCAAAAAAAACATTATTGTGTAAAGAAAAAAACAACTATTATCTTGTATTTATATAGCGCCGACATATTACGCAGCCCTTTACAGAGCATCTAAAGTCATATCACTATCTGTCTCTCAGGGGAGCTCACAATCAAACTACCATAGTCAGGCTACATTTACATGGTTGTTTGACCATGACAGCAGCCCAGGAGAGCCTGCAAACTTGTGCAGGCTCTGGCTGGTCGTTTTGATAAGCTTGAGACAGGTCTAACTGAGCTAACATTGAGGATTCTTTACAGGGAAGCCAATTAATCTATCCGCATGTCTTTGGAGTGTGGGAGGAAACCCACGCAGACATGGGGAGAACATACAAATCTCTCTGACCTCCTACCCCAGTGACACCCTTTAACACAAGTTTTTATTTGTCTAAACTATTTGGGTAAACTAGTCCCTAGAATAAAATAAAATGTGTAAGCATGTTAACAATATTTACAATGTATATGTCCCTATAGTGGTTTACATACTGTAGCAGCA
>CM070035.1:133563019-133574229 GCA_036250615.1 Ptychadena robeensis
ACACTAAGAAGGTTAAAGCAATCATAGTATCTGGTTGACCTCATCATTGTTAGATAATAACAAATGGGAAGGATGTATGGTCATTGGTCTCCTACCCACAAAATGTACTGATCCAGCTTTGGGTAGGGATAGACTAAGCAATGAGTGAAAGCCTTCCTGTTTGCTGCGTTTAGGGACACATCATCAGTAGAACTACATAGCGCAAGCAAAACTGCACCCCCTTTAAACGGCACTGTCATACGTCAGTCGGATGCACCCATTGACTGTCAATGTATATGTCATATGCCAAGCCTCCAAAATGTTTATATTGACACGGAGGCTCGAACCAAGGATAGGGGGATATGACAGGCTGTGTAGACAGGCGTCTCATAGCCCATTGCCATCAGTGGCAGGCTTGTGCACTGTGCTACAATCTTAATGCAGTGTAGCCAAAGCCTAAGTAGGTGACACCCATATGCACTGATTTAAACCGACAAGTCACTTACCTTTTTTCCCATGCATTCATCCCTAGATCATTCAGAAGAAGCCTGCAGAAATAAAATGGAGCCTGTGGCTCAGCTGTGCTGGGTTCCTCCTGGCATGAGACCCTTACGCTAGGGTCACAGTTGCACATCTGAATATGTTCAGTCTCACTTGAGGTTTGTCTTTTGATTGCCTGAATAATCTCCTCTTGCTGCCGATTGCTCATTCCAACAGGAGGTGGGGCAGGTTCATTCAGTTTTAATTCTGTATGCTGTAGGCACTCTGGACTCACAGTTCCAAGTTTGTCCAAAAGTGCATCAAGAGCATCCACCCCTTCTCCTTCTCCTGGATGGCACTGTAACAAACTCTCATAATCACAAACCTGATGAGCAGTCTGAGCTATTGTTTTCTCCTTTGAAACAAGAGCAGGACATTCTAGTGGCCCATACATAATTCCACAATCCCAAGAGTATTTCCCTGAGATATCTCTAACAATTATCCGCACATCGCCAGGTACCCCTGTTGAGTCCCTACCAACTGAATTCTCTGCAGGGATTTGTAGATAAGAAATAAGTGCACTGTCGTTGAATACAAAAAGCTGCAAGTTGGGACTTCGGAACACATCATTGGACAACTCAGATGCCTCCACAAAAGGGTTATCCTGATTTTCATTAATTAAGCTGTGTAAAATAGCTGGACCCCCGCTGAGAGGATAGTGTCCTAAATGGTTCACAAGTTGCGACATGACCATACGGGCTGTAAGAGGGATGAGTTCCATGTTCCTTCTCTTCTTTTCTAAAACATAAACATACACATATTGCAAGTTAAGGTGCATTCCTGGCTTAATTCAAATCGGAGCCTTAAAAAGTTAAAAAAGGAAACAAAGTATGTCTGCTTAGACTTTCAGTATACAGTTATGTTGATAAATATTTGGACAGAGATCTGACACGAATACGAATATACACTGACACGAATACAGCATACATAGTACTTGAACACAAAACTTGGGACAGAACAAGACCTTCATATCATTTCTATGAATTTTGGTAAGCAAGAACTTTGTGTTCTCAATTAAGCTTTATAGAGAAAAAAAATTGTCAATCATTCTGTAAGCAAAAAAGAAACAAAAAATAGGAGAGGGAGAAGTGAGTAAAAGAGACATAAACCTAAATGGGCAAAAGTGTAAAAGGAAGAGAAAATCATAAGAAGAGTATAATGAGATGGGAAGAAATAGCAAAAAGAAATTTGGAAACAATGCAGAAAATAACAAGAGGAGAGATGCATATACATATAGAGAAATAAATGGTCATTGATTCTGATGTTTGCTCACCTTCTGCCACAGTGAGGAGATTACTGAAGTCAGAGGCGCTGTAGGGAGGCGGAGGTTCCGAATTTTTTACATTTCCTAAAGGCAAAAATGGGTCATAGTCTATGGAGGAGAGGTCAGCCAGACTTAAAATATACTGGCTTTGTTGAGTATATGTGTTAGAACCACACACACAGCAATGTAGAACCTGAAAGGTAAATATAATTAATAAATACAAATATTAAAATATACAAAAAAAATATATGTAGAAGTTGACAAATGTTCTTTAAAAATGCTAATTGCCTGTCATGGTAATCCAACAGATTAAATTATATGATCTACTGATCCAGTTTGCAAATCAGGAGTCTTTTCCCGCCACTTACATTTTTTTTATGCTTTTCCTAAAGCCTTAAAAACAATGACAGTCAGGGATGCATTTGTCAGACTGCATTTGTCTATCATAAATCTTACCCATCCTATTTTACTTCTTTATTTATCCATTACAGGACACATTACAAGGCTCTACATAGACCAATGACAGTGCCCCATTGTGTTAAACATACCATTCAGTTTGAATAAGAATGCCCATGCACCATAAAATGCATAATACACAAAACAAAACTTACAACACAGGTAAATGAATGGCCCAGCCATGTAGTGCATAGTGTTTTATATTTTGCAACATGCTTTTCACTTTAGAAGGCTCCGGTCTGATCAGGTTCTGATAAGTGGAACGGGCTCAAAATGTGGCTTTACTAAATGTTAAGGGCACTTTCACACTAGCAGCATTGAGTTGTTAACCGGCAACTCACTTTGTCACCACAATAACATTATACTTCCCACACTAGTGTAAGGGGGATGCTTGCGCTGCAGTATAAAAATGCATGCTGCAGGGTGTTATGCGTTGCACTGCCTGGCATGTTGATGTGTGACAGGTATGGAAACCTGTTTACCATTTAGGTAAAGCTAGGGCTTTGCATTGCTAGTGCGAAATGCCAAGAAAAATACCAACAAATAAATAAAAGCACAACTACCACAAAATGTGGAGACAGAAATGTACAATGTAACGTTTCCCGCCACCTCTAGGTCCACTGCTCTGCCCTGGCTTCATCAATGATACCAGATTTGCGAGGACATGAAACACCATTGCCAGTCTACTAACGTCCCTTGTCACATGTACCCAGGAAGAAGACCCCAGCCCGACATTGCTGGAGGTTGCCACAGACTCATTTGAATCAGGTTACCAATCACAAGTGTGGCTCAGATTTGAATTACCAAAAACAATAACCTCTAGCCACACTTGGGATTGCTAACCCAGACTAAATGAGCCAGTGGCATCCTCCAGTAATGTCAGCATGACGTCATCTTGCTGGACACAGTTATTGGGGGACATTGGGACATGTATTGCCAGGCCTGCCACTCAGGAATACTGCCAAGGAGGTTGAATTACAGTGTTACCTAACTCAAATTTTTGCTTTTATATTACTTTTAGATGAGCCAAACACAGTTTTTTAGTGGAATGTGTGACCCAATAGGAATTACTTGCATGGTCTTATAAACATGCAGACATGTCCCACAGCAGCAGCGGCCATGGGCGGCCAGCCGCTTGCAACTGAACAAGTGCACAAGCTGTCGCGGCCACAACACATTTCAATGCAGCTGCCCCCAGATCACCACTATAGAGAATGAATGAAATCCATTCATGTCCATGGACACGATTGGCAGCAGCCTCCCGCCAAAGTGAGGGCGGGACTACTTGAATAGAGATGCAAGTAGGGACAAGCCCTAACTGAGATATCATGTGTGAAATGTATGGAAAAACCCGAACTAAAAAATTCTGGTACAATGGATCGAAATTTAAGCAAATATCTACTTGACCCACAATGAGTTGTGGCATGACCTAATAACTGAAGGCATCTGGCTAACATTTTGGCAATTAGCATGACTGGAGAACTGATGAAGCTATATCCAACAGAATGGACCAAGATTAAGAGTACAAATATAGAATACTTACCCTGTAGATGTAGTCAAGGAGCGATGGTTTAGGCTGGTGTGGTTCTTCAAGGGGGAATGTAGATATTGGCTCTAGTAATGTCTGCAGGGGAAGGGCCATGCACCAGTCTAACAAACACAACAGCAGAGACACTAAAAACTGAAGAGGGACAAAGGAGAGAAATGATTTATTAACATAGCAGGTGTTCAACTCTAACAGCAATTTTAAAACAATGTTCTAGGGCTTAATTTTGTTATTACATTGAGGTACAGGGGAATCATGTGAATAAGTCGGCTTAATATGAAGGTCTCTGGTCCTAGGACAGTTGTTCCTAAACTTTTCTTGCAGGGCCACTGCTTTTCTATTTAGGAACATTATTGAGCTCCCACTCCCTATTCAAACTTACGAATAATTACAAATAAGGGTCTGCGCTCCCCCTGGAACACCTTTGCGCCCCCCAGTTTGGGAACCACTGTCCTAGGGTGTGAAGGTCACTTAGGTAAGCTGCCCCTAGCAGTTATATGAAACTAGTCACAAATATTTAAGCGCATGTCCAGTCAAGGTGGTTTTAGTTAGGGAATGGAACAGTTTAATTAACTAATGACTCTTTGTATGTCTAATTCTATGACACTAAAAAAAAGGTCATGCAGATGCAATGAGACATGATTTCACTGCGCCAAGTGCAACCCTGATTAACCTCCCTAGCGGTTGAGACGAGCCTAGCTCGTCCGAGCTTTAGGCTTGCCTCAACCGCCCGGGAAGCCGCCGATGGGGAGACTTTATGCCTCCCCGGAAAGCTGCGGCGATTGTTTACATCACCGTAGCATTTGCGGGTTGGCGGCTCCGCCCCGATCGCGTCACGGTAGCGCGGAAGGGGGCGGGGGGGCCGGCGCCATAGACCTCCATGTTAATGGAGGAGCGCCGGCTTTCTCTCCCGCGCAGCTGTTGTCAGTAATGACAACAGCTGCGCGTAGAGCTCCGGCGGGATGCCGGAAACGGCGGGCAGTGTACTATGTACACTGCCTTGATCGCCCATATCGTGCCGTTGTAAACGGCGCGATATGGGCGGTGCGCTAGGGAGGTTAAGAAGGATTTGTTTAGTTTGTGTTTTTTTCACACAAAAAAAGGCTTACAAAATTAATTTTATTAAAATAGTATAATATGCTTTAATATATACCTTTTTATCTGCTTCCATTGAAGAATTTTCTGCACTTGGAAGAAGAAAGGAAATAGTTGCCACAAGAATCTGAAAGAAGATCACCCAGATTGTTAATCAGAAGTTTGTGTGTTACAACTCAAATATGTGGAACAAATATAGTCAACTCTAGGGGCCCTTGCATACTTTGCATTTTTAAAGGCATGCATTTCTGCATTCATAAAAAAAAAACGAATGTGTTTTGCACATTACATCAGAGTTTTGAAACAAATCAATGAACAACGCATAAAAAATGCATGCAGCAGGGCATGTGGAAACAACACATGTAGCATTATTGTGAGTGCAATTTTAAACATTTTCCACTGCCATTAACAGAACATAACTTTGTAGCTGTAGGTTGTGTGCCTCAGATATTATTCATACAGAACTACAGGTTTAAAGCACCAGCATAATATTATACATTTTTATAAACTGTTTACAGCAGTTTTAATCCTTGATAATGACAACACGCCTAAAAACAGCTTGGAATAAATAGACCTATAACATTACATTTCTTTTCATATGCTTAGAACAAGCATAAGAGAATGATCTGTGTGGCTCTGTTCACTTTCCTTTAATGAATTTGTTCAGTTTTGGGACTTTTGGGAAAAATAAGACACCTCTGTATGAAAAAGATTTTACTGTGCTACAACTTGCAAACACACAAAACATTAAAACTGAAAATGTTGTTGTTCCAAATTAGTATTCATCCATTGATATTGGACCTTGAGATTGGACTATGTACCCAAATGGGCTTTGTGTATAAAATTGCAGTAAGCAGATAACGCGGAAGCTATAACCCGAAATTAACAAAACACTATCATCCTACATATAAGGCTAGGGGCAATACATATGCAACTGGCATTTATGTTACTTTAATAGAATTACAGCATGTAACATGATAGTCCTAAGGGTAAGATTATGTGGCTCCATAGAGAATTACAATCTAAGTAAACCAAAGACAGAAACTGGTTGAGTAGTCACTTTTAGAATTTACATTAAAGAGCAGGATCTGATAATTATTTCTATCCCTTGTGTCTGGGTGTCAGGAAATGTCAGTATGAATGTATTTAACATCTTAAGAGGTGAATGCTGTTACTCTGGCAATAAAAACCCCATCAGGTCACAGCTTGGCCAAAGAGAGATATTAACTCCCTCTAGTCGGAGTCAAACGACTGACAGGTAGATAGTATACATAACCAAGAACATCACAATGAAACACTCAATTCTAATTGGCAACAGTTTGTGTGTTCCTTCTGAACATTAGACAAAAACTACTACCAGATACTAAAAAAGCCAGTATTATTGTTATCCCTAAAGCTGGCCATACACCTTTAAGCTAGGCAAACACGGTTCGATTTTAGCAAGATCGATCTTCCATTAGATTTTAGATCTTGATCTTTTCATCGGACACCGATCGTGAATCCAAAAGTAGTACCACATGGAAGGTTCGATCGAAAAGGATCTTAATACAGCCAATATCGACTATTTTAGTTTCGATCACAAAACACAGGAAAGAGTGAGATATAAACAAACACAATGCTAAGATTTTAGTTTGATTGTTGCACAATTAACCAAAATTTTTTCAACATGTCCGATCACTTTACGATCGATGTTTTGATTGGTATCGAACTATTTTCACTTTGACAGTTTTAGGTCGATCCAATGCTAAAATTTAACCATGTATGCCTAGCTTTAGATCTCTCTGTCTGTTGTGAGGTCTGCACAGAGGAGATTTATGAGATAACACACTGGCTAAACATACATATGAATCACTTTGCAAGTAAAACAGTTAATTTATATCTTTCTATCTCCTTTCTCAACAAACCAGCAAGGAACAACCTAAACCAAAATGAAAAAGAGCTGGGCATTTTTCATCTATCTCTCTTGTCTGTAAAACAATGAAAGCCTCAGTGTATTTTAGGAAAGATTTGTGTAAAGAAACACACACTGCAATTTCTTCTTTGGAAGAGAAGTGGAGATAAAAATGGATCACACACATCAAAGGATGGGATATTTGTGTAGCTATTCCATGAGGAGCCACCAATTATTATGTTTGACAATTTGACTCCTGAGCATTCCATTACCTCGCATCATCATTTCTGCGATGCTCAGGGTCACAAACAATGACATGCTACATGTCCATTGGGCGCTTATGCCCTTCAATTTAATAGTAAGCATTAACACCGTGTTAGTGTTCATAGGATGTGGTAATGCATGTTATAAAATAGTTGTAGTTCTTGCGCGCTAAACACGGGCAAAATTTTCCTGTGGCCTGGGTTGGACATCATGGAAGAGTAATGCTGACACGTCCATAATGGCCTGACAAAAAAAACGTAATGTGGCGCTAGTCTTACTGTAGTTCCCTTGACATTTCAAGACTCATGTGAAGTGACCGTGGAAGAGGATCACCTTACCTCTGTGATCTTTCTGGAAAGAGGTAACGAGGGATTCTGAAGCTCTCGCCAATATGAGACCAGCAGTTGAAGGACATCACAGGCCACCTGTGCAACGGTTTTATTCGAGAACTGCAAAGGAAAACAACATTAGTTATAATCAAAGATTTCAGCAGCATCATTTTACTTTCCTACTTTACTACTACATGGCTAATCTTACAATTACTGGATTTTTCCATGCACAGTATTTACATTTAAAAATGTATGTGTTTAACCCACATATTTCTTTATTTTTTTCAATTAAAAAAATGACTTTATTGAGTTATATTATTATTGTATATTTGGCAAAAGAAAACATGAAATAATAACATTGATCATGAACAGGTTTCACACATGAATATTAACTATGGTGCGGTACATTTGGCTTATATAAGTAAGTGTAATAAGTGTATTCTTTTTAAGCTGAAGAACATATATAAATTGGCAATAGTAAAGGTGCCTATACACGCATAGATATGGGCTAGATTGATGGCTGCTTACAGCCATCTATCTGGTGCATATCATATGCGACCATCGCAGTTTTCGAACGCGATTAATCAATCCCATTCGGAAACCGGACATGACCGTAAATGACCGTCGATGTCCATTGCTTTGCATGGGGACTGCGGAGTCTCCATGCAAAGCATTGTCTTACACAGCAGTGTTGCGCCTTCAGCTCCTTCGATATCAAAGAAGCTCCAGCCCAGTGCAATGACGTCATTGTGCTGGGCTGGAGCTTCCTCGAATGGCTCGAATATCAAGCTGTGTATGCCCAGCTTTACACAATATGAAAGAAAGAAACCAATTGAAAATATTATAACTGTGGAGCAATATCTGTTGGTGGAGAAATAGCTCCTTAACATTGTGCTTAAAACTGACCAACCACCAGAAATTCATATTTATATGAGTAGCACTAGAAGTGCCAACAATAGAGAGGGTGGTATTTAAAAAGAGAATAAAAAAAAAGCAAAAATAGTTAACTTGCACCCCCTCCTCTCTTCCTCTTATGATGTGCACTGCGATGCCCCCGGAAATAATCCAACATCTCTGAGAGCAGGCACCTGTTTAATCTCGGCTCTGCATTGAAATGTAAACAGACAAATTTTCCTATATAAAACCATTATAAACGTCCCCAGTGACCACTTGCAATATTGCACCCAGAGTTAACCCCCGGAAGCCTGGCAAAAAAAATTGGAATCTCTCATATGATTTCAGGGAACAGCAGGTAAGTATATTTTTTTGGGATTGTGGAATGCTGAGTGACCATTATACCAGCTCAGTCAAATTTTAAGAAAATGTTTAGGGCAGGGGTGTATGGTAGAAGGTATGGTGCCAACCCATTTATGCAAAATCTATAAAAGGAGGTCCCTAATTGAGGTCTTAACCACAGAAAGCTAAACTGGGTTTGTTAGGGCACATCACAGAGCTACAACATGATTTCATGTACTAATGTCAACATAATATAAGAACCATAACAGAAAAAAACTTGTTAAAAACTGTTCCAAAGGAGGATGTGAACCCCAAAGACCATGTTCATCGGCTGATTGTATCAAACAGTTTTTGACATTAGTACATGAAATCATGTTGTAGCTCTGTGATGTGCCCTTAAAACCCATTTAATAAATTTTTGGGGTTGATTGATTGATTGAAAATCTATGGCAGCCCACATGGTTAGATCAACCTAAAACAAATAAAATTGGGAAAAAAATGATTGAAAAAGGATTAGACATGTTGGTAAATTTTTATTGGTTGTATTGAAATGCATTACACTTTCAGTCGATCCCAAAAAGTTGATCAAATATCTGTTACTACAGTTGGCAAACATACAATCAATCACCAAATTCCCTGACCCCCAAAAAATTGTCTTTTGAAGTTGATTGAACAGATAATCTAGACGTGTATGGGGGGATTAAGTCAAACTTAAATTTTTAGATTTTGAGTATACATCCACTTTAATTAAGTTTTAATAATAATTCATTCCACTGGTCTGAGTTAAACTGACTGACTGTGTTAGGCTGACAAATATGGAGTGGTTATTTCATATTATATTTCATTGCTAAGCTTATATATAGGAACATGTTTTTTCATGAAGACTAATCTGAACAGTGCATACAGCTTCTATTCAACTGAAATATAAACCAATCGAGGGTGATGGCAGGAGCTGTCCATGGTGCTGCAGCCAGCAAAGAGCAGAGCACTATGAAGGCCTGTAAAAACATGACAGCTGCACAGCGGATAAACAGAGCTATAAACGGAATGACAACTATGCCTTATAAAACACATGACAGCCCTTAATGTCATTTTCTTTGGAAAAGACACATCCATGCAGCTATCTCAGAACAATGACAAATCAGATATCATCCTTAATTAGCCTGGCATAGGCTTTAAAAAGCCAAAAGCATACCTGATTGTAAATGTTCTGCATGTAATGAATTCTGTATTATCTTCCCAATCAAGCATTACAGAAAGTCTGTCCACAAAACCTCGACGCTATTTACACATAGCCTGGAACCGAGCACGACACAGACGTTCACTTCCAAGAAATCAGCTTCCCAGTGTTATAAAGCAGACATGGGATTTAGGCTCACCATAGATGTTTTTAAATTGCATTGTACAATCTTCGTAACATCTAACAACAGTTCAAATAATGTGCGCGCTTATCTTACAGGATACAATCTAATTGTGGAGCTAGGTTTTCTTTTTTACAACTTCAGCTTATTAAAGAGGAGATATATTCTATAAAGCTATAACTGTATAGCACTTTATTAAAGTATTCAATATCTGATTAAAGAAAGAAAAAAAATATTGCCAAAAACTCCCTGATCTAACACTGATGTTACACAGAGATAAAAGGGGGAAGTTTCTTCTCCTATACAGTGATATAAGATATATACATGTAGGAATTTATGAGCGGTGTGTATATGGTCTCTGCTTGCCCTCCAAGCTTCCTTCCTGCATGAAGTTGATTTAGGCCATGTCTCCACTTTAGCGATTACGGAAGATCGCAGCCATGTATTTGAATGGCTCATTCCCACAGCTAAGATTGGCCATGATGTAAAATGCAGCCGCCAATAGCGGCCAAGACATGAATAGGCGTGGTTACCATCTTGTTTAAACCACACCCATTCACTCTCTATGGGCGTGATCAGACAGGGTGGGGCAAGATGTCCTGTCCCACCCCCCGGTCCCACTCCACCTCAGCGATCTCCTGGAGTCTCCCTGCCGTCTTTCCAATGCTAAAGTGGGGACATGGCCTTACTTGGGATGCTGAGGAGATTGGGTGTTTACCATCTTTTCCCATTCCCTCATGCCTTGACCCCGGTAAATGAGGGTTAACAATTATAGTGACATACAAGTGGTATCCTCTCTCTTTATGGTTTAGAAGACAACAGCAAGTAAGTGGTAGTCTGTCCCCATGTAGATGTTTCAGCAATGCATGGATCTCAAACGTTGGGTTTTATTTATGGAATTAGCATGAACTGTTATGCATTGTCCCTAATGAAGCCCAAATAAAGGGCGAAACACTTTGGATGGGAACATAGCATTGCTCTATGCACTTTTGTATCAGATACTATTGTTTTCTGTATGTATTATGAAGCGGATGCTTTTTAAAATGCATCTATTCTTAATATCTGTAGCGTTTAATTAAAATCAACGGGACTTGCTGTGTTTGTTTCTTGAAGACGTTTCGCTAGTCATCCGACTGGCTTTCTAAATTCAGAGTGACTGCACATAAATACTCTGGGGTATAGCTGCAATCCACATAATGTTAACCAGCATGAGGTCTGAGCCTTAAGGTAGCCATACACGGGGCGATTT
>CM070035.1:133604539-133620117 GCA_036250615.1 Ptychadena robeensis
CAATATCAAAAGTTCATCTCAGTACTTTGTTATATCCCCTTTGTTGGCAATGACAGAGGTTAGACGTTTTCTGTAAGTCTTCACAAGGTTGTTACACACTGTTGCTGGTAATTTGGCCCATTCCTCCATGCAGATCTCCTCTAGAGTAGTGATGTTTTGGGGCTGTCGCTGGGCAACATTGACTTTCAAGTCCAAAGGTTTTCCATGGGGTTGAGATCTTGAGACTAGCTAGGCCTCTCCAGGACCTTGAATTGCTTCTTACGAAGCCACTTCTTAATTGTCTGGGCAGTGTGTTTGGGATCATTGTCATGCTGAAAGACCCAGCCACGTTTCATCTTCAATGACCTTGCTGATGGATGGAGGTTTTCACTCAAAATCCCACTATACACGGCCCCAATTCATTCTTTCATTCAGATCAGTTGGCCTGACAGCTGGCTCAAATGTAACTCTCACAGTACAACACAGTTTGGACCCCCATATCTCAGTATATATCTCAGTATCATATCTCAGTAATGCAACTTTTCTCTTGTCAGATTTTACCCTACATGTGCCTTCTCAGATTTTCGTCCCCCCAGATCTCCAACACCCTTATAAGTCCAATTTTTTTTTTTAAATAACTTAATTTACATTCCCAATTTGACACCCCTAACTGCAACCTTTTATAGTTATTAAAGTTTCCCTGCGGTTATCCAAGTGGCATAAATTGTATGAATTTAACAATACAAATTGCCAAAGAATTTTGGCATTAACAAAAACTTTTTACAGCTCCACACAACTTCATTTAAACACTGCTGTTAATCTCAACTCAATCTGCAATATCAGCTTCAGCCACCGGATATCACTAGAGGGCACTTGCCATTAAAGCACAACACAAGCACTGCTTCTCACACAGGAGGGAGGAGGGGGGAGGGAGCTCCATGTATGTCTCCTCTTTATGTCTTTTAGACCATTTTTCGTACTCGAGTACTGCTTATGTGCACCCCTGGTTATTAGACCCTCAAATTAAAAAATAGCTGTACCAACCTACAAGCAATACTAAATTAATAAAAGGGCATCTTTTTCTGAAAAAAAAAAGTGATCACTGATTTATTTAATTTTCTTTTCTCTGCTTTTCCTAACCTTCTTGAGATTGGTGAGTTTTTGAGGTGTTCATGACATTCTGTTGCTCTTGCCATAGCCATAAATAAATAAAAAAGCCCACACAAACAAGGAATAAAAGAGTCCCGAAAAACCAAAGGGCATGTTCCCACTTAAGCGGTCTCCAGTAATTATAATTGCGGTGCCGAGATTGCGGGAGATCGCTCTCACCTGGATCAGCCCTGATTGCGCCCATAGAGAATGAATGGGCACGGTTAAAATGAATAGAGACGCGGTGAGTTGCGTTTTAGATCGAGGGCCACGGCAGTTGCACTCAGTTGACACAGGGCAGTCGCTGCGAATGGCTGCTATGTGGATGAGCCCCGTCAAATACATGTGTGCGGTCTCCGCAATTATAATAGCTGGAGATCGCTAAAGTGGGGACAAGCCCAAAAATTTGAAAAGCTGTTCAGTGGATAACTCTACAGTTTAAACCATGTATTATTTGTTTCGAGCAGAATGATCCTTTATAATGCAACCCATTAAACTTTTTTATATTATTGCTGACATGATGGGCTAAAAATAGCAAAATAGCATTTTATTTGCATTTTAATAAAGCTGGTCTTCACAATTTACAACTACTAAAGCAAAGTACTGTAGCTCATATGCAAAAGCTGAGAGAATTTCTGTCAGCAGATCCTTCCAATCAGAATGCAACTACCTTTTTTTGTATAGCATGTTCAAGGATGAAGCAAGTCAACATCTCAGTGGAGACAACATAATGAAAAGGCCATTTGAAGCTTAGATAGATAGATAGATTCATACATATTAAAACAAATCTTACCTTTGCTAGTTTGTACCAGAGGTCACAGAGGTAGCCGAACACTTTTGCATGAATTTTAGAGGACTGAATATTGTTGACATCTCCAAGTATTCCCAAGATTCTCCTCCACAACACAGCGGCAGAGTCCGGGTGCCAGCCAGGAAGATTACCGCCGGCTATGATGCTACAGTCCCCGGCAAGGCACTCAATGCTGTCTGCAAGAAAAAGGAGAAGATTCTTTTTATTCACCAAGTGGATGAATAGCCATAGGTCAAAAATGATATAAAAACATTCCAGTTTATCTATATAAATCGCTATAAAATGTATATACATGCTTACAGGACAAAAAAGTTGTGTAAATAAAGTACTGTTCTCAGGAATCCTGCGGTATTAAAGATGAAAAGAGAAGCACATACACTCTCATAGTATTATATTATTCTCCTATGCCAATGACTGAGAGACACTGCGGTAAATACGTTCGGTATACTCTCTGCTCCAAAACAGATCAAAACAGATCTACAGATAGAACAGCACAAGTGTCCACATAGGAGCATGATGTGCAGTAAACCAATGTAATTGCATCTACCTCATTAATAAGTATTCAATCAGATTCATGACTGCATTGACATTTTAGCTATTTCACATGACGGTGCAATAAATTACAGAACTATTCTTTAACCCCCCTAGCGCTTCTGACGGCTCCATCTCGTCCAGCACTTTCTTGTCAGTATTGCAGTTGACGAAATGGAGCCGTCCAGCTAAGCTCAGATCCCTGGCAGCAGCACATACTCTGTTGTTCTGTGCTGTACCGGGGCTCTAAGCTTGCTTCTTCACCTTTGCCGATGTCACCCCTCTCCCAGCCCAATTTGCATATGAATGTCCTGCGCCGCTGGACATTCATATGCAAATTTGGACATCTTCAAAGCACATCTGGAAAATCCCCCCATTGTCATTTCAAGATGTGCTCTTTGAAGTTAACCCCTTTCAGAGGGTGCCAAATGACATTGTATTGGATACAGTGATAACTGTATCCAATACAATTCAAAGTAAAACAAAAACAAAACACATTTCCAATTGTAATAAAAATGTTATTATAAACAAACAAATACTGTTTTGAAATCTTTCAAACCAAATAAGTATTCAAGAGATTTTATCATTCAAATGATACATTTTATAAAAAAAAAAAATTATGTACTTTTTTATAATATAATTATATTTTATTGTTTTTATAATAATAATATTTTGGGAAGTTACAGGCCTACAACACAAAACAAACAAAAAATTCCATTAGAGTCTATGGTGCACTTTTGGTACAGAAATCTGGACCTTGCAAGAGCGCTAGGAAGGTTAACCCCCCTGGCATTAAGTCTGGTTTTCGGTGCCAAAAGCAGTCCTAAAAATGCAACCCCCCATGAGGATCCAAATTTCTGTACCAAAAGAGGTATACTGGTTAATTAACTCATATAGTCAGATAGTGGACTTGGCAAAATGGAGTTCCACCATCTCTAGAAAAAAAAAATAGTAAACACGACCACAATATGGCGCTGTCGTCTGGATTGCTCAAGCTTGAGCCCAGCTCGGGATTACAGATTTCAGAAAGTTTTTCACCCCTAGCTGGACTCAGCAATGCTATCAAGTAGGCTAAAGTTAAAGCGTAAAGGGAACATGTAATTTTAAAGTATAGGATACGCTACAGAAGGGCAAAAGAACAGGTACATTTCCCATGTCTGAGATAGAAAAGTATTACTTGCATCTCTGAAGAGTTCAATTATGCCTCACCCCTCTGCTCTGTCCCATTCTCATTCATTAAAGCTTAACTCAATACGTCACAAACCATAATAAAGAGTAGTAACAGGACTGTAAAGAACTAAGAATAATGAGGCTATAACTGGGCGTGTTGTATAATTGGTTCAATGGAGAGCTCAGGACGCATTGTAGGTTGCAGAATTGGCGAACATGGCGTGGGCGTGATGCGTAAACGATGTGCCTGAAAAAAAAAGCCGCTTATTGTATCACTATGACGCACCCGCGTACCATATCATACATACGACTGCATTTTTTATGCCAAGCACCTGTGAAGACAGCACATAGGTTGGTATTAACAGTGCCTAGGCACCCATCACATACATCGTCAGGGATGATTCGATGCAGAGCTGTGTGTATGTGGGTCGCTCATAAGCAATATAAGACGCACACTTTTTTCACCTTTATTTGGAGTGGTGAAAAGTGGGTCTTACAGTGCTGAGCTTTTTAGCTTTTCAGTTCTCTTACAATGATTCCATTCAGTGATGCCATCAGAGATTTCAGGGCGCCATACTAGGTAAAACATTTAACAACCCTGGCCAATGAGATCCAGATTTCTGCACCAAGAGAGGTACATAGGTTAATTAATCTTGTGAGATTCGTTACACCCAGTGCCGAAAAAGTGAACACAGTAGTGACGCACCACACCAAATTGCACGGGTGTTTTCGAGTGTCCCGCCCAAGAGGGGCTAAGGACTCGTTCCCCAAAAAGGGGTGACTAGTGGGACAGGCAACCAAAGCCACCTGACCCTCGGATGTCCCATTCCCCAGGTGACCTCGAACGAAGCCAGGTCTTCCGAGTACTAGGGACCGCGTGGCCTTCCTCCGAAGAGGGCACGGTACTTGAAGAGACTGCTGGGCCAGAGCTGTAAGTCTCCCCCACCACTTTCCAGGGTTGAAGTCCCAGAAGGACCAACATTCTGTACTCGTTAACGAAGACAAAACTAAAAACTACAGCCTACATAAAAAATAAATTAATAAGTGCCAATGGCAGCCCTAGCGGCCGGCTATAAAAGGCCGCCCCCAGGGAGTAGGGGCTAAAATGTTGTGCCAAAGGTGAACAGTGTCAAAAATACCATAATCGTGGTTCACCAGTGATTAATGGCCCCCCTGGCTTCCAACCAGGGGCACTGAACGCCAAGGTTCAACCTAGACCCTCCCACCAGTCACAAATGCAGCAAAGCTGCCTTACACCAGGTGGCATGGTGGCCGGTACAGACACAGATCCTCAACCCAGGAAAGGGTCGCAATGACCCAAATCAAAGACTGGGGAGGACATGGGTTCCCAACACCATCTACCTATTACCCTGCATGGCAGCAGAACTTAGAACGTGTGGATATCGCTTCACCCCCTGTTCTCGCAGGCCACGCTGACTCTCGAAATGGAGGGGTTCCCCCCATGCATTCCCGTTACCATGGAGTAACCTGAAACCCAACCCCAAAGGAAAGGGCTGTATATATATATCTCTTCCTATGTGCGGTCTCTTCGGTGCCCAGGACAGGGAACACACACTGCACCGCAACAACAGCGGCGGTCATGGCCTGCTTCCATCTGCAATGAAGTGCTCCCTTCCATAATGACTAGTACTGAGGGACCAGTACCAGATCAGTTTCAGAAAAATGTCTACACTCAGGTCTACAAAAACACTCTATAAGGGATAACATGAGTCCTCAGATATTGGTAGCTGCTTGAAGCCATTCCCCTAATCCTTATTTACATACCACAGTTGCCAAAGATAGGAAAGGCACATTACTGGTCAACTTTTCCCTTAATAAATAAGATAAAATTACAGGAAATTACATCACTTCCGGTATTTGGAAGGAGGAAGTGGGGAGCTACTTCCGCGTTCCAAATACAAGAAGTCATGTAACTTCTGATATTGGGAAGTTTACCTCCCCCTCCCTCTTATTAGCTGGCTTACTTAGGAGGGAGGGGGTGTTACTCTCCGACCTAACTTCCCACACATCCTTTGCACAAGTGGGGAGGGAACTTAGGAAGGAGAGTAACACCCATTCCCTCCTAAATAACCTGATTTCACAATCCTGTGAATATGCGGGATTAAGTGAAATCGGGATTTGGCCAGGAAAGCCCCCAAAAAACTGTGACTTTCCTGGCCAAACGGGAAACTTGGTATAACGGGTATAAAAGGCACACCATCTCTCTCAATGATCCTAAACAAGCTAAACACATGGGGTGCCAACCACCAGAGCGGTGATCTGAACCTGGACTTAAGCTAGGCATACACGGTGGAATTTTAGTATGATCGATTTCCGATCCGATTTTAGATCTTTATATTTTTTATCAGAAACCGATCATAATCGAATTCAAAGTAGATCCACATCGAAGGTCCGATCGTAATACGACCAAAATTACTGATTTTAGTTTCGGTCAAAAAAGTCAGGAAAGAGTCATATATAAATGTGTTCATCGAATACAATCGCCCCAACCAACAAACACAATGCTACGATTCTAGTTCGATCATTGTACAATTTTTCAACATGATCACTTTCTGATTGATGTTTTGATCGCTATCGAACTATTTTCACAGTTCGAACCATGTGTGCAGTATACGGTTTAAATCCGAACGATCTAAACTATAGTCGTTTTAGGTCGATCGAATTCCAAAAATCGAACTGTGTATGCCTAGCTTTAGAGATCTACACAGTTCTACCATTAGAATCTGTGCCAGAAAAATTTCACAAAATAATAGTTTTGCCTTATTCGAAAAACCCCCCATACACCTTTAGATCACTCCATACAATCTCCTTTAGATCTACCAACAACTATGTAGTGCTGGGTCCTCCCTGATATAATACATAGTGATTGAAAGGTTTAGAAAGTTCCTCATGTTACATGGTTTTGGTAGAACAAAAGTTGATTGTACAGAAATTGTATGGTAAGATTGTAAGGTGGATGGGGGTCTTAAGAAAGATGATCATTCGCAGGCCGTTCATGACAAAACATATTGTTGCTCTTGGACAACTAATTAGCATAAGCCAAAAAAAGATAAATCATGAGATTAAGAGTGTGTGGTGTCAGAAAATGCTGAAGAGCTTGCTTAGATTCTGCAGACAAAGCCTGGACATTGCTCAGCTCTACAGACCTAAGATAATTGTTAGGCATTCTGAAATTAATGGACGCTATGCCGATGTGTCAGACGCGCGTTTAAGTCAGGTCTCTGTGGAAACATCTTTCCAGGAGCTGAGAATTCTAACAAATACGGTACTTGCGCTATAATGGAGTTTGGTGTCTTCTCCAACAATGAAGAGAAACAAAGCAAGCGACTGAATGTGTACATGTGGCAGCAAGTTCCAGCTCTGCATGTGCCGCTGTCAGGATGAATGCGCTCTGATAAGTGCTTTCTTAAATGCTATACAGCACTGCCAAGAACACAACAATGGGATTCCTATTGACTAATAAATGCCAGTCCACCCGCACTAACTGGACATGTCTTGCAGCCTCCAAGCACCTGTCCCTTCTACCTTACATTTTCCTTTTAATGAGCTGCAGCTGCCTGGGGGTGAATGGGAGCGCGTATCTAAAGGACTCGCCTCTGATCTAGCGTACACACGAGACGCCATGCAAATATCCACAACATTGATAAATAAAGCGGCCATTCATCTCGCAGGTTACGCGCATACAAGGAGCTTGGTGGCAAAGGGCAGAGCGAGGAGCGATAACAGTGTCTGAGTCAACAATGCTGTTGAATAGGTTACGCTATGGTCTATGGATAGGATGTGTGTGTGTACACCTGCCGGCAGCTGAAGGTCTCAACAAGGAGACAAGTTACGACTTTGGTTTTGAAAGGTGTACAGTATGTATTCTTTGTCTACAGTACAAATGCACACAGCTATGGCTGCGGAACAAGTCAGCCATAAAAAGGCCTTTTGTTCTATTCAGTGCTCTTTCTTGCACTTTGTCTATAGCAGGTCATGTGACTGACAGCAAACACATGCACTGCTCATCACAAAGTCACCACAATACAAGACAAAAGTACATATTGTTGGGAAACCATCTGTATTCTTGAAATTCAAATCTCATTATTAAAGTTTAAAATCCACAAAAACATTTGGATTCTCTTTTAGGTGGATCTAAAGCCAAATATGTGAGGGTTATGATGTACTGTTCAAGGCACTCAATCCTGAACCAGAAACAGACAAATTGCCAAATGTGAACTTCTATCCTTTTATCCAGGTTTCCCATCCCTGTAATTGACAGAACAGAAATAGAATATACCCCTCATACTGCATTCATCTATGTATCACTTTTTATCCAGGCGACCAGATAAAGTCCCATTATGAGGGTATATTCTATTTCAATCCTAATATTTTAGTAATTTGTTATGCAGGTTAAGCAGCCCATGTATGTATTAGGCCTTTGGGAGCACAGTGGGGGAACTTGATAAAGTTTTCAAAACACTTGCTGTACCAACAGCCTCATTGTGATTAAGGACAAATAGAAGAATCTTTACTTCTGAACTCTAAAAATTGTGAATAATTTTTTAAAAATTTTAATTTAAGATACGCCCTATTGGTCCCCATGACCAATATCAGTGGGACTGAAAGCTTTGAGTTGTCACCAGAACAAATACTGAAAATTATTTAAAAATTAAATAATAAACTGGCCATTCTAGAATTCATATCATTATACAGAAGAGTTGTTATTTTCAGTTCTAAGTAGTTCCATCCAGACATTTCCAATCAGCACAATCTGTTTATCATCACCGGGATTGGTTCAGGGTCATTATTATCCGCCCTGGCAGTTTGGGGTATGTTTGTTTAAAAAAAATAACTCACCTGAGCTACACTCGTTTATGCTTGCCTATCCTTGGCGAGCCCACAGCGATTCTAAATCTCAGCAGACTCGCAGATTGCTTCTGGCAGAGGAGTAGTGGGGTGATTGACCTTCATGTTAAGGAGAAGGCGTCTATTATCCACAAGTAGGGGGGAGGAGGGAGGGTTGGGAACATAGCTTTTTGCATGATTGCCCGTACTGCTGGGGAGGTTCATGGTTTAATATGAGAACACTTGGGGTATTTTAAAGCATTTAGCAGTGTCCAAAAGCTCTTTCAAAAAAAGAGCAGATTATGTCAGTGGTTATAGATGTATCCAGAAAATACCTGTAAAAGGAGCAGCATCGGCAGGACTAAGCTGCAGCCATTGTCTTGCATCGTGATCAATGGCCACGTCTGTGGGTGTACCAATCTCAGGGTCCTCATCGCAGCTTTGCCAAGGCATCAGATAAATCTCGGTATCACGGTTGTATCCATTTGTCACATCGCTGCTGACACTATCGACTGTGATAAAAGTAAGCATTGGTTAAAGGAGAACCCAAAAGTAAAGGGGTGGTTTAGAAAGATGAATGGCTTGATGAAGAATGATCAGCACAGATGGTTTAGATGGATGAATATATTGTCCTAAAATTTAAACCTAGAATACGAAAATCCATCAAACTTCTTAAATTTGTAAATCTGTTGCTTAATATTTTATCCAAATTGTATACTAGTAACATATGGTCAACTAAGTCACTGGCTGTACCCATATTTTTCCAGGAAAGCTCAGAGATTTTAACTTCAGTCCTTACTTGTCAAATATTCTCTCAAATATGTTCTCTTATTTTACCTCTCTCCTGATCACCATTTCTTCCATTGATGTGCTGGGTATCCGCATTCCACTCTAATTCTGCTGGACTGCTGCTTCTTCGTATCATGATCTATGTAGATATACAAGCAGAATGCAGGCTAAATTCATTGCATTACAATATAGTGCACCAGTGAAACAACACAAATCAGTCACTATAAACACTTATAATTAAGAGTGAAATAATTGTACATACAGCCCCAGGCTACACATTCAGATTGTAAAAGCTTCAGATATTCACCAACAGCTATAAAAAAATACCTGACTGATCACAAATTAACAGTATTGTTTACAGGCGCTACTCTTGCACAAAACCAGAGAAAGATGTCAAAACAACAACAAACCTCCAAATTACACAACTGGACCTTCATTTCCTTACATACAATGGGTAAGGAAAGTATTCAGACCCCCTTACATTTTTTACTCTTTGTTTTATTGCAGCCATTTTTTCTTTTTTCCCTCATGAATGTACACACAGTACCCCATACTGTCAGAAAAACATAGCACTGTAGAGATTTTTGCAGATTTATTAAAAAAGAAAAACTGAAACATCAAATGGTCCTAAGTATTTAGACCCTTTGCTCAGTATTTAGGAGAAGCACCATATTGATCTAATACAGCCGTGAGTCTTTATGGGAAAGAAACAAGTTTTTCACACCAGGATTTGGGGATCCTCTACAATTCCTCCTTGCCAATCCTCTCTAGTTCTGTCAGGTTGGACGGTAAACGTTGGTGGACAGACATTTTTAGGTCTCTCCAGAGATGCTCAATTGGCTCTGTCTGGGCCATTCCAGAACAGGCACGGAGTTGTTGTGAAGCCACTCTTTTGTTATTTTATCTGTGTGCTTAGGATCATGGTCTTGTTGGAAGGTAAACCTTCGTCCCAGTCTGAGGTCCTGAGCATTCTGGAGAAGGTTTTCGCCCAGGATATCCCTGTACTTGACTGCATTCATCTTTCCCTTGATTGCAACCAGTAGTCCTGTCCCTGCAGCTGAAAAAACACCCCCACAGCATGATGATGCCACCACCATGCTTCACAATTGGGACTGTATTGGACAAGTAATGAGCAGTGTCGGTTTTTCTCCACACATAACGCTTAGAATTAAGGCCAAAAAGTTCTATCATCAGACCAGAGAATCTTATTTCTCACCATCTTGGAGTCCTTCAGGTGTCTGTTAGCAAACTCTAAGCAGGATTTCATGTGTCTTGAACTGAGGAGAGGCTTCCTTCAAGCCACTGTGCCATAAAGTGAAGGGCTAAAGCTCCAACAGGTGGAGTGCTGCAGTGATGGTTGACTTTCTTCAACTTTCTCCCATTTCCCGACTGCATCTCTGGAGCTCAGCCACAGTGATCTTTGGGTTTTTTCTTTACCTCTCTCACCAAGGCTCTTCTCCCCCCATAGCGTAGTTTGGCCAGAAGGCCAGCTCTAGGAAGGGTTCTGGAGGCCACTGTGCTCTTAGGAACCTTAAGTGCTGCAGATTGTTTTTGTAACCTTGGCCAGATCTGTGCCTTGCCACAATTCTGTCTCTGAGCTCTTCAGGCAGTTCCTTTGACCTCATGATTCTCATATGCTTTGACATGCACTGTGAGCTGTAAGGTCTTATATAGACAGGTATGTGGCTTTTCTAATCAAGTCCAAACAGTATAATCAAACACTGTTGGACTCAAATGAAGGGGTAGAACCATTCTTTTTTAATAAATCTGCAAAAAGGTCTACAATTCTGTTTTCTGTCAATATGGGGTGCTGTGTGTACATTAAGGAGGGGACAAGAGATGAGAGGACAAGAGAGGAGAGGACAGGAAGGGACAAGAGAGGGGATGACAGGAGGGGACAAGAGAGGAGAGGACAAGAGTGGAGAGGACAGGAGAGAAAGGGAGAGGAGAGACAGGCTCTAACCATGACCCAACTATGTTAAAGTATCAAATCAAATAAACAGCATGCCGTGTTAATGCTGGAGACACATAGTATAATATGTAATTTTGTTTTATTTGGCTTTTATCCCTTCTTTAAAAAATTAAGCTTACCATTGGGCCATCGCTGTCTCTCTTTGAACCTTCTTCTGACTCTGGGGCAGTGCAATATTCTGATGAGCTGTCTGTGTTTTCTGTCTTATGGTCTATAAAAGGGTAAGAACAATAAAAAGTATTGATTATTAGATTTTCTAATCTGTACACTTGACAAACAAGTAATATCAGGTTTACCTTGTTAAGAGAAGAACAGTCTTTATTCTGAGCAGAAAGTCTTTCGTTTATTAGTTCTTGTGTGGAGAAAAATTATATAGCTTGCAGCCTGCAGTTATTTCATTCTGCATTAAAACCATGAAAGTGTAAAACCTATACATCTATCCCCTAAATAAATGGTCTGCTAAACAATTGTTCATTAGCAACCTATGGACAATGTAGCATGGTGTCTTCCTCTTTTCCACTCCTTTCCAGAGAGAATTTTTGTTTCTCTTTTGCTGGATCTAATGATGTGTTTGCAGCCTGAACATTGCACAAAACTAGTGGAGCGTTAGTGTGTTTATCTCTACTTTGAATCGACTAAAGTAAAAAAGGTTCTTACAGCGTATATATTACATTAACACACAACTTCTTTCTGTCAGCAAAGATAAACACATACATACATATGTGTATATGAAATGGTACAATTTCCAGCATGTGTGATATACAGGTAAGTCTCACCTTGCAGTGAGTTTGGTTGTGTCTGTTCTGCTAGGTCAGAGGCACTACTACACCGAGTTAGTTCCTGGGAATCTGGATTGCAAGAGACACCGCTTGATTCTGAGTTAGCTGTCCCATCTTGTGGCTGCTGCATCTCATCAACTTCTGCAATGTTCCAAGACAGTAGCATTACAAATGAATTAACATGAAATGCTGGTAAAATGTACACTCCAACTAATACAGTTACTTCTCACAAAGTTGTGTCTTTGCCTGGAGTTTTGATTCAATGCTACGAATTGTCAGACACCTGAATACACGTCTTCCATTGTTCCTGCCCAAAAAATTTATACACCCAACCTCATCATTTACACAGATTTTTTGCACACTATCAGAGAGATAATGCACAAAACCCCTAAAAAAAAAGTCTTATATGCTCTTTTTCAGCATCCAGGTCAAGTTTCCACAAAAGAAAAAGTTTCCTGACGATTATCCATGGAGCGGACACAGGAAGTAGTAAGGAAAATGTATTATTCAAATAAGTATAGCAACATTGCAATTAATAGCCGAGTTGGATTTAAAAATAAGGTAAGGAACAAGTAGAAAAAGTTCCATTTACAAAATTGTTACCCACCCAACCCCTCTGCTCATGCATACTTTCTGCAGTCCAAATCATGCAGCATGTGGACGTTCCAGTACTGTATCTGCACTTTGTTACACCAGTACAGTAAAAGGGTCCATAGACTGCTCTTAAGTAGTGAATAATACAGGACGTATGAATGTATTGTGGTTGAATTGGAATATCAGCACACTTCATGATCATATCTGATAGATATTTGTAAAATATGCATTTGCACAAGGGGAGGGTGAGAGAAAATGAGTGCACATTTCAATTCTAACAGCTACATAGATCATAGTCAGTTTCTGAATCTAAAAAGATTGAGAACATGAATAGTAACTAATGTTATGGGTCAGGAAATGAGTAAGCCACCGACTCAAAGTGCTGTGTAACGAAGGTCAATGGCTGTAAAGACACTACTTCGATTAACAATCCATTAATTAGATAAGAATAGATGCTATACAATTGAGGTATTTATTTAAAGTCTTCGCTCCTCTCCCCACAATTTCAGAGGGAACATATTGCACAGTAAAGATACTTGATGGAAACAGCACCTATATCTACTGCATACTGTTGCTTAAGCTCCTGGGCGTTTGGCCAGAGTTAACTCGGGTTCAGTTTCATGATGGATGAAATTCAACCCAAGTTCGGCGATTGGTAGCATCGGTGCACATGGCGATGCTTCCGCCCCTGATCGCGTCACTGGTGACGCGAAGGGGGCGGTGGTAGGCGGCGCCATAGACCTCCATTTAATGGAGGGGGCGTCGCCTTTTCCCAGCACAATTTTGACATCTCTTGTGACGCTGGAGTCGGGCAGGGGACCTCCAGACGGGCAGTAAATTGCGGCGGAACATGTGTCGCCCGTGGCATGCTTTTAAAAAAAAAACGCCACGCGTCGCCCAGGAGGTTAAGAAGGACCATCTCTCTCCTTCCATGGTGCACTGCATCTTTAACTACCAAGCAGCCTCAACACCATCCCTACAATGCAGGGCCAGTAAACTGTGAATATGCCCATAATCTGCGCACAAGCCTGGGGCAGCTAAAAATAACAAGATGCACCACAGAGTGAAGAATAAGCCAAGTAGGCTATAGTATTTGCATGCCCCTAGACCAGAGGAGGGCAAACGAAGGCCTGGGGGCTGGATCCAGCCCGTTAAGCTTTCTTTTCCCTTCGTCACCTTGTACAAAAGATGTGCTCCTCCACTTGTTGCACATAATGCCTAGAGGTGTCAAACTTTGCCTTGGGGGCAATGCAGTAGCCTGATCATGACACTACGGGCGCATCCTCATGGTGACAATAGGCAGTCTCAAGGATTTATCTCTGCTCATAGCAATGAATTTTTTTTTTACCTGCAGGAAATGGAAAAATATAACCTCACTATGACACACTGCCTATTACACATCACTGCCATTATCAGTGATGCCAGCGATGCATGAAACTGGCACACCTAGGGTAGGTCGGCCACTACAGGTCGAAATGTTTGCCCATCCACGTTCTAGACATAATGAGGCATTTTATCCGTGGCAGAGAGTTTTACACAAAGCTTAAAGTAAGTAAGCAGCTAATAATAAAACTACTGTGTGTAACTAAACCAATAAGAGCTGTGGAAAAAAAGATAAAAGCAGTCTACTTGTGAATGTCAGGGAAGAAAAACAAGAAAAAGAGAAGTAAGCAAGAAAAGAATCGGAAGATACAGTACCTGAAAGTTTTTGAGAGCAAGAAGCATAAGAGATACCAGGTAAGAGAGAGCTCACAGTGTGAAGGAGGTGAGGAACACTTTTAGCTGCTGGCAAAGCCTCATACAGGTGAACACAGTTGCTGATAGATTGACTTCGCTTGGCTTTAAGTGAAGAAGACAGAGCAAAGGGAAAAAGGACAAGTTAGAAGAAGAATTCCAATGTTCAACATGCAAAGAAACTTTGAGAAGACAGTCAGGCATAAAATGTAAAATCCAAAAATCCAACACTCCTGCCGACAAATTATCTATGTAATTATACTTTGCAACTTGCATATTACGAAATATGTCTATTTTTTCTTTTTACGGAACTGTATCTCTTCCTTGTTAAATTGTGTGAAAAAATATTCAATAAAATTTTTTATAAAAATAAAAAAATAAAATCCAAATATGGTTTCATTGTGACTAAACTATATAAATCCAACTCATGAATTTAACGGATTTTGTCGCAATTAGTGATGCTCCGATTGATCGGCCGCCGATCATGATCTGCCGATATTGGCTTTAAATAGCATGATCGGCGGGCACCAAAAGCGCCGATCAAAAAAGCCGATCACGGTCACTGCTTAATATCCTTGTAGTTTATAAGTCACAAGAAATCCCCAGCTGCTGACCACCCATCCACACACCGTCCAGCTATACCTTAGCGTGCACGTGCCACTCGCTACCACTTCTTCTACACCGGCAGGAGGGAACCATGAGGAGAGAAGTGTCACTACGAGCTCTTCCTATCACCCGGTGTAATGACATGTCAGTCAGAGCTGCCTGTACACACGTGTAACACCCCTCCTGTCCCCACTCCCCGTGTCATAGGCTGTGCTTCCGCTTCCTCCGGTCACACATGGCTGCCAGTCCTGAGTCCGGGGATATGGAGGTGCCGGGAGGCTGTGAGCACTACACTCGGGCTGTGAGCTGAGGGTGAGGACCCGGGGTGTCATAGTGTGTATGAGGGGGGTATGCTGGGTGTGGGCTCTGTGCTCCGTGTACACGGTAAATGTGATCACTGTGCTGTGTGGCTGTTGTGTATATGTGTGTGTCTATTCATGGTTGTATGGTATAGCTTGTGTTACCATCCTGAGATCTCCTACTGAACGGTCACTTACCTGCAGGGTTAGTGTGAGGGACGTTCCAGGGTAGGTTAGCTTGTCACAAGGTGGGAAATGTTAAGGTTTTCACTATAAAAGAAGTGGGGTGGGCTATTATTACAGTGAGGTGGGCTATT
>CM070035.1:133620775-133648358 GCA_036250615.1 Ptychadena robeensis
CTATGTACACTGATTCTTCTATTATAGCTCATACAGCAAATCCAAATTTCCCACCTTATGCAAATTTTTGACCTTATGCAAATGTTTTAAGCTTTAAGAGAAATTTTTAAGCGAAATTTTAAGCTTTATGCGAATATTCGGCGTTATGCGAATTTTCGACCTTAGAAATTTCGAAGTCGATTCGAAATTCAATTGGAAAACTCGAAATTTAAGTAGAATCTAATTTTATTCATTTCGACCATCTCTATTCAGCAGAAGATCAGAACACTAAAGCTTGGCACACACGGGTAGATCTGTAACAAGATTTGAGTACAATCTCACTGTGATTGATTGTACTCTAATCTGTTTACAAACCTACCCGTGTGTGCCTTTCTTTGGGCAGGATCAATAAAGCCGGCTCGAAGGAACTTGATTGAACGGGGTTCCAACATGTTGAAAAGACCCCGTTCAATCTCCAATACTTGGCATGGAGACATGGAGTCTTCATGGAAAGTATTAAAACAGCTGCGGCTCTTGCCTCCTCCACAGCCGTCGGCTGTCAGTGTGAAGGGGACCGGAGCCAGCACTCCTCACTTGGAAGCTGTGTGAGACAGGCTGCTTCTCCCCAGCTTGTGGCGTGTTGTAAATCACACACTGCAAGCTGGGGAGAAGGGTTCCCATTGAACAGGAATCGATGTGCCCATGTGGTGCACATTGATTTCCGTTCAATTGATCCCCGATTAATCACAGCATGGTGCCTAGCTTAAGGAAAAAGCAGCATCTTCTGCCTGACTCCCTTTCTCTGCTTTAATTGGCCATTACAGTGCCGGTTTCCTGGCCAGTAGTTCTGTGGTTAGTGTATGTCGCCTTCCATTCCTTCAATAGATGGATACAATACATTAGCATATTACATACAGAGGAGTCGGAGAGTCGGAAACTTCTGAAATTGAGGAGTCGGAGAATTTATCGACCGACTCCACAGCCCTGGTTCCAGCGGGGCACCTGCTGATGACATACTTCCGGCAGGGACCGGAAGTGCGCCGCGATTATGCGTATCGTCTGTGCCCTCCGTTTCCCATGTCAGCTGGGGGATCGTCTGCTGGCAGGATCACCAGGTACCTGCCCTGATTCGGTTGACACCCTGCGTGTGGGGCTGACCTCTGGGGGAGATGATACCACACTGGGCGTGATTTTTATAGGCACAGAGTTAAATTTTTTAACATTTTCTAATGGTGGTGTGCCTCATGATTTTTTTCATGAAACAAGTGTGCCTTTGTCCAAAAAAGGTTGAAAAACACTGCCTAAAGCCCCCATACACGTTCCGATTATTCTCCCGACCGATTTTTCGTCTCATCCTGTCACCCGATTTTCACCTAAAATGTTATGGTCGGTCGGCTGGCATGAAAAATCGGAATTCGAATTATCACCGATCCATCAGCCCGACCCTATTTATTAACAGCAGATCGACCAAAAATTTACGGACAGGTCCGAAGCGGTCCCGAGCGATTTTTTGGCCGATTTTGAGAAATCGAGATCGGTTGATCGGGTACATAATTCCGAATCCGATTAATCTCCCGATCGATTAATCTCCCGACCACATTGGTCGGTCGGGCAAAATTCGTATGAAAAATCGGAACATGTATGGGGGGCTTTAGAGTGTAGTTGAGGCCCTGGGTACAGCCTAGGCCTTTGTAGGTTTCATACGCATAGATGGGTGAGATAATGAATAACTTTATCAAGATTGTTATCCAAGTCCCTTTCTAAACAAATAAAGTTTCTATTTAAAGGAGATTTTTGGAAAAGACATAATTATGAACAAATCAACCATACCTGTAGCTTTTTGACGCACCATGTTCCTCGCTTTCTCCACACCTGGGGCCCCAGAGGTAGTAGCGCTCCGGAATCTCATAGGCTCATGTGCATCTGGATGATTTTTCCAACTGAGAGAGAATGATCTGCCTACAGCAGCTCCCTTCTGAGGATCTGGATAGCCGCCTTTTGAAAGAAGATTTAGAACTGTAACTACATTGTGTAAAATGACCCTTAGGGCTTGTTTCCATTATACGTCGGGACCCCTACGCTAAGCGTATACACTTAGCAGGGGTCCCGACGTATCCCACAGACATTGCCTGCCGGCGGATGTGTAAACTCGACTATGTTCAGCCTTACACCGGCGGATCGGCTTGGCGCAAGGAAGACAGAGTCTCCGCCAAGCAGGTAAGTATATCTGTTACGTTGGGACCTACACGCTTAGCGGAGGGGGTCCCAACGCAATGGAAACAAAGCCTTACAGATACTGGTGAACAATAAATACAATATATGTATCTGCTACTAATCTCAACTTGTGACATTTATTACATAAAAAGTTGCAAAAAATTATTAAAATGGTCATAACGAGGACAGTAGGCTTTAAGAAACAGATTTTGGTGCCATTTTTAAAAGCAACATAAATGCAATACCTTAATTGAACCATTTCAAGATTTTAGTATACTGCGCCCCCAACACATTATCTGTGGCGAAATCTTCAGAAATAAACAAATCATTTTGGTCAATCCACTACTGTATCATTTTCAGTTGTAAAATGTCCACTAGAGGTCTCTGTTGTTCTATTTGTTCAACTGCTAAAATAAACAGGTTTGTTTATCATTCCATGTACATATACTCCTAGACCAATGGGGTCATGTGACAAGCATAGGAGATAGTTGGCATTATGAAATACATTTACATGGAAATATGTTATTTTATATGTAATTGTAACGAGGTCACCAAGAGGACCAAGTTATTTTTGGATATTTTTATTAATGGGAGGGTTAAAATAGCAGTTATGTTTGTGCCATGTATTAGGCTATGACGTGATATTAACAGGGAGAATATCTTACCGATGGGGTACAGAAGATATCATACTAGATAGCAGTTTTTATTCTGGTCTTGGTTGAACCTTAAAAATAGTTCTTTCCCAAACACTTTCATTCTTAGTGGCACTGATTATTAGGATAATTTAAATAAGTACCATATTTTTCTGACTATAAGACGCACAGTTATATATATAGCTATATATATATATAGCTATAGATATATATAGCTATAGATATTTATAGATATATAGATATTTGTGAGTGTGCTCGTGCAATACTCAGTGCCATAAAATGCAAAAGTATACAAATAACAAAATAACACTTTAAAAACATACCTTTCCCTCTTTGCTTTTTCTCCTTTTGCTCGCTGAGCTTGTCTAGCGGTAAGTTGCCCATGTCCAGCCCATAGACCATTCTGGCGAGGACAGCAGTGAGAGAATCCATGATTTTGGACCACTCATTTATAAGCTCCTCCCAGTCGGTGAGGGAAGACAGGACACTTAGAAGCTCATCCCACAGCTCTCGGGATATGAAAACATTCAGGTTGGCTCTGATCCATGCTACAATTAGTGTCTGTGGAGAAGATAGACATTTTAGTTAACAAACAATATTTCCATCCAACATGCCCATTACCGGTTATGCATTATGTATTACGAAACTAAAACCTGTGTCTTTACCACTCAAATGTTGTAAGGGATCTCTCTTTCCTAAGTTTGTTAACCAATTATAGTAAAAGATTATTCGCAGTAAAGCCCCCCCCCCATACATCTTTAGACCACACCATACAATTTCCATTAGATCTACCAACAACTATGTAGTGCCGGGGCCTCCCTGATATAATACATAGTGATTGGAAGGTTTAGTCCTCATATTACATGGTTTTGGTAGAAGAAAAGTTGATATCGTACCCGGAATAAAACACCAGCAAGATCCTGAGAAAACAAGTCCTTCTTAGAGGGCTCCTTTGGTTTCTGAACGACGGCTTCTGTTATTCTCAGCAATATCTGGAGCATCTGCTCCCTGTGCAAACAAAACAAATCGTAACATTAGTGCAATCCACCAGAGGACATTGAAAGTAATCGAGTCATTTGCACAAATCCAATTTTGCGAATTTGTTTTCTCATTTTGTTTTTAGTGCTGATCCGCTGAAACAAAATCAATTACCATCAAGGAAAGTTGGTTATAATTAATCCAACTGGACTAATAAGCACATAAGGAGTATAGCACATTTGGTACGCTGAACTGCAGGCAGCCATGTGGACACATTAAATAAACCTGTATCTGGAAAGAAAAAAAAACTAAAAATAACCATAATACCGTATTTTCACACTATAAGATGATCAGTATACTTACCCTATATTCCTCCAGCCATATAGCCAGTGAAGAGCTTCGTTCTAGCAGATTGTGCACTGCTGAATCTTTAGTATGTGCCTATACACCAGTAGTATCCATTTACTGAACTGACTGAACAACCTACAGAGAGACGCATATTACAATCTGGCACTAACAACTAAAGGTAGCCATACACGGCCCGATTTTCACCCACTTTTTCGTCTGATCAACCATCTTTCGGATTCCCGCCAATCACCGGGCGGTCGCTCAGCTGAAAAACCTGGTGGGTCCGCCCGAATCTCCTGAATGTCAGATCGCACGGTAATCCAACATGCTGGTAAATTCCCGGCCGATCCCATTACTTTGATCGCCATTCAGTGTAATGGCCGCACAAAGAGTGCCCGCTGATCAGCTGAGGGGCCGGCAGCAGCTCCCATCTATCCAGGTAGAATCACCTCGTGTATGGCTACCTTTAGCAGCTATTTACACATAAGAGGAGGGGCTGTGTCACAATGTATTTGCTGCAATATAAAATGTTAATATAAATAAACACAACTCAAGCTATTAAAATAGCCTCAACTCACCAAGTTATAAACAATGGCTATTTATATATGGGTGGAGTCCCATATTCACAACAAAAGAATGAGCTTACTCTAGCTGGGTGAGTTGATGCTATTTAGTTTATTGAATTGTGGTTATCTACATGTACAATCTGCATTGCAACAAAAATTGTGACAAAGATTCACCCTCAGAGTGCCAGATTGTAAAATGTGTATCTCCATAGGTTGGTCAGTTGGTTCAGAGAATGGTTAACACAAGTGTATAGACACATGCTAAAGTTTCACCCTGTGCTGGAACTAAGTCCTGCCCCCTGGCACTGGCCTTTTGGCTTGGGTGGAGGGAGTGGAACAAAGCCTTAGCATTGACAAAGTAACACTGTATTAAGCACATGTTGACATGTTTTGATACACAGAATTATACTGAATAAGTGATCTCAATAAATTGTCCTGAATAGCAGAATGCACCCAAAACTTGGCACAAAGCATCTGTTGGAATTATCTAATCCTTTTCCTCAGCTTCCAACAAACTAATGCTCTACTCTTTCACTGCAGCTAGATGCCTCGTTGCATTAAATGGAAGACTAGCTCCCCTCCTTCCCATTCTGACCTTCTCAATTCTCTGCAACCACCCCCATGATTAACTTTTCTTTATTCTTACTCTTTTTTGCTCTTACAGTTGTTGAAATTATAATGTTGATGCTGCTTTAAATTCAATTCAAGTTCATTTATTTGTTTTGATGGTAACCAACATTTTGTAAGTCTTCAGAACATTTTGTTTTAGAATGTGATGTTCTGACAGATACTTATTTGCCATACCAGAATTACTGTTCTACTATGGCGTATTGTTGTCTTTGGTTGTCCTTTTGCAAAAATCCAACAAAAAGTTTCAGCCTTTTTTTTTTTTTATTCAGCACATAGAACACAAAAATTAAACCTTCCTTGTTCATGTATCTTTTTGTGCAAAATGAATGGCAGCCATGAACAAACCCTTTAACTACAGACTAGACATACAAAATGGCTGCCAGTACTCACTCTTAGTAACTGCTGAACTTTAGCAAAAATAAACTAATTAGGATTTGAAAAATTAAATGTAAAAGGTTTTGAAAGAAGAAAAAAATGAAATAAGGGAAATTGGCAGCTTATAAGAACATCTGAATTGCCAGATAGGGAAATGTAGGATTTGTGGTCTCTGAAGTTGGCTCAGGAATTAGTGTCTAGTATCTGCAGTAAGACACATCTTGGAAACATATAAAAGCTTGATAACTTGGCACTGCTAGGTAGTAAATAGAGGTTTGTTGCTTGGTGGCTTCGAAAACATCCCTTTGATGGAAAGAATGGTTCAAAGGGAGAAAAGTGGCACGTCCTGCTCTATCATCAGTCACATTTAAACAAAATAAGAACAAACATCAGAACGGTCCGTAACCTGACAAAGTACATCTCACTCATATTGGCATTGATTTTAATAGCTTTAAATGAACTGTAGATAATACAGAACTGTGTGTTCAACAGAATAGGAAGGGAGAGGGAGCTACTAAACAAACAATGGTAAACCAAGACTTGAAGGCTAAACATACACGTGGCTGAAACCAATTACCACCTTTCAGAATTTCCTAAATCTTCTTACTCAAATATTCCCTGAGGCTGAATACAAAAATGCTATTGCATTATTTAGAAAATCATTAACTAGAAAAATTATTTTTAAGTCATAACTAAAAATGACACGGGCATAGCCAATCTTTTTCTTTAAACAAAGGCTTACCAGGTCTTTTTATCCATTGTGAGATCCATAATCATTCGCCTGTAAATACTTAAAACTGATTTGCAGGCCTCCACTTGTTCTTCTAACAGCAGCGGGACTTCAGGACACGGCTCAAGCAAGAAGACATTTGCCGAGTTTGTCAAGAAGACCTAGAATGAGGAGGATACACAGATTTAAATGCCGTTACATTAAAAGAAATGTAAATTAAATACAGTTATGCTAGGTCAGGGGTAAGCGAAATAAGCCTCCGCAGCTGGATGTGGTGCGTTTAGGTTCCTTTTCTGCGCCTTTCATCTTGTTGAAAAGATGCTCCCCTCCGGTTGTTTTCTGCAAGGAGTCCAATATTGCCTTGGGTACAATGCAGTGGCGTGATCATGTGATGACACTGTGGGCACAGTCTCTAGAAATTATCTCTGGTCGTGGCATGGCATATAATGAGAATTTTTTTATGAAGTGCATTTTAAAAGATAACAATGCGTCGGTCACACATCATCACCATCATTAGTGATGCCAGCGATGAATGGAATTGGGATACCTATAACAGACTCTTGGCCTGATCCTTTATCAAATTTAAGAAGCCAATGTGGCCCACGAGTCAAAAAGATTGCCCGCCCTTGGGCTAGGTTGAGACCCACTCACAACTGCTCTAAGGAGCTATGCGTATGCGGTTACAGGCTGCTGAACATACCCAACTGAAAGACACATAGGAAAAATAAAAACTGTTTAAATGATTAATTAAAACTGAAACAGATTATAATTATTTGTAGCGGTATTTATTAACCTAATGTAATAGGCTTTATTCGGTAATTCAGACACACACAGGATGGACAGTCTAATAAAGTACGGCACAAATGGATTAAGCAGGAGGCGTGGTCAAGGACAAGCCATAGTCAGGGCAGGCAGAGTTTAAGCAATAGAACATAACAAATTATAACAATATATTCAATATAATAAATTCAAATTAACCTCCCTAGCGGTTGAGACGAGCCTAGCTCGCCTCAACCGCCCGGGAAGCCGCCGATGGGGAGACTTTATGCCTCCCCGGAAACTGCGGCGATTGTTTACATCGCCGCAGCATTTCCGGGTTGGCGGCTCCGCCCCGATCGCGTCACGGTGACGCGGAAGGGGGCGGGGGGGGGGGGGGGGGGGGGGGGGGGGGGGGGGGGGGGGGGGGGGGGGGGGGGGGGGGGCGGCGCCATAGACCTCCATGTTAATGGAGGAGCGCCGGCTTTCTCTCCCGTGCAGCTGTTGTCAGTAATGACAACAGCTGCGCGTAGAGCTCCGGCGGGATGCCGGAAACGGCGGGCAGTGTACTATGTACACTGCCTTGATCGCCCATATCGTGCCGTTGTAAACGGCGCGATATGGGCGGTGCGCTAGGAAGGTTAAACATGTCCCTCCCTACAGCAACCCCCCCTGGCCTGTACTGTGCACAACACATCCACAGAACCTTGGGGAACAAATCCCTCTGAACAGTAGTTTGGCCAGAGATCAAACCCCCCCCTACCCCCCACCCCAGCAGTCACAGAGAATGAAACAGGATAACCTGCGAGGTAAATCCTTTACACCCTTTCATTAAAAGTTAAACCTGAACTCCAGCTTCTCTAATGTACTGAAATGTTTATTTTTAAATGGGCAAATCGAACAAAGCCTGTCTCTGTTTTGATGATTTGACATTTAGCCTGACCTATCCCATGTCTCTTTAGCCTACTGGGGAGGCAAGGATCATTTTTATGAGATCTTGCCAGTTAATAAAAATAAATGCATTAACCTCCCTAGCAGTTGAGACGAACCCTGTTCGTTTGCCGTTCAGTGTCGCCCCAAACGCAGGGGAAGCTGCAGTGATTGTCTTCATCGCTGCAGCATTTCCAGGGTTTTGGCACCGCCCATGTAAATGGTGGAGCGCCGGCTTTCCCGCTAGCACAGCTGTGTACACTGCCGTGATCGCCCGTACCGCGCCGTAACGGTGCGATATGGGCGGTGCGCTAGGGAGGTTAATAACTTCATAAATTTGTATATGCGTGTGCTGTACAGCTGACAATCCTATTGGGGTTAAGAGTTTCTGCATGCTGCCCTAACACTACTAAATGTTAAAGACAACTTTTAATATATTAGGTTATCCCTGTTGAGTTTTACAAATTCCAATATCATCTGCCAACTAACAGGGAAATAAGCAGTGGGATTATAAAATGTAAATATGCAGAGAAGTCAAAATTTTGATATGCTTGGCTCATAGAAATTGCACTTGTTTTACAGTAAATATCCTTGCGGTTATGTTTCTCCACAGACCTTTGAAATGTGTTTCCTTCATGTACCAATGTAAAGAAAGTCTGATTACCAAACAGGATATACAACTACCTAGAATGCTATACTGACTGCCAAGTAACGTTCATTAGTAAAAGATTCAGAAAAGCAGATTGTATATAATACTACCAGATCCCCACCGTAGTAGGACATGCAATTTGCTCTGTACTTTTTCTATCGAGAGGAGATCAGTTAGATTGCATGGTGATGGCAGTGTAATATAGTGTCTGAATCCCATCTACATAGGACTGTTCAGCTTTGATACATGCAGAACAAAAGATGATGCTTCTGAGGAGATGTGCGCTGCACTGGACAAAACAGAGTTAAAAAAAACTCTACAAGAGTACAGGAGAGCACTAACCATGTGCAATTTAACTGCAGTACAGGTTGGGTCAGATGACCTCTGAAACGTGTTTATGAATCTACACTTGTCCTAATATGAATGGATAGGTCATATCTCTAGAGATAACCAGTTTAAGATCATTTTTTAACTATCTGAAGCCTAAAATAATTTTTTTTATTTTTTACACTTACAAAAAAATTAGTAACTGCTGAACACACATATATGCCAGTCATATTTACTGTACATGATGTTATGAATATTTAATTATAATTAAGTACTATAAGGGGATGAAAGCCAAAACCAAATAGCATGCATTGAGATACTACACTCTGCAGGTCACTTGTTGCTCCGTAACAAAGCTGGCAGTGTATGAGTTTAGAAATAGTGGTTTGAGTTTATTACCTGTAAAGCAGCCTGGTCTCCTGCCTTCACATCACTGTTTTCGTCTTCACACACGCATCCCCGGCTCACAGCGCTCGTAAAAGAGTACGTCCTCCCCCAGCTTGATGATCGCTTGTGTCCGCTCTGCTCTGGGACCTTTAACAAATGGCAGCACAAAATGATTGTACTGTCAGCCTGCTAATGTCCTGGCTGACACGCAGAAACACACATTCAGATAGAAATACTGGTTCCCAGCACACTTTAAAGTTATCTTAGTGCCCCCAGTGCCAACTCCCTAACAGTTTCCTGTATCCTATATACATTTTGCTAGTGAGAACAGTAAGGGCTGGTGTCCACTGCTTCTTTTTTGCTTTGTCCGCAGGGAAAAAGAGGCAGGGAGGACACTTAACGGGAAGCACATCCGCGGTGCTGTTTTGAAGCTGCAGAATGCTGAGCCTTCATGATCAATGGACCTGTCTCCAAAATGTGGAAAAGCAACACCCTGCTGTTCGGCGCTGTTTTTTGTGTCTTGGGTATGTTTAATCAATAGAGCATCCTAAACCACAAGCAAACTGTCCACAAGTGGCGGGGAATCCACTGGCAAATGTTCTGGCGTGCTTCTCTTTCCATGCACTGGACGTATGGGACAGCAAGGAATCAGCAGTGGACACATGGCCTGAGAGTGGAGTGCCACTTTACTGTTTGACTTTACTGTAAGGTAAGGAAAATGCTGCTGAAGATTTCCTGCCTGGTAGAGATGTCCCAGACACCACTTCGGCTGCCTAGGCGCGACGTAAGGCAGTGGGGGGGGGGAGCACTCGTAACCAGCTCCCCTCCAGTCAAAATAAGATTTTTTTACAATTAAGGATGTCAGAAATATCGGCTGAGCTGCAGCTGATAATGCTGAGTGACCTCCCAGGTGGTAGATCCGCTTTAAGAGAAATGTTAAAGCTAGCACTGCGGATCTGCTTTCAATTTCTGCTTCCTTAAGTAGCCCATACATGGTTCAATATTTCCGTTCTATCGATGGAAATCAATTCCCGCACACCTGGTACGATTGACCAAAAGTGATGGAAATTGAACATAAACTCAATCTAACAGTGATCAAACATGTTGATAAATTTTAGTTGATCATTCCAGTATCTGATCATGCAAATGTTGAACCGTGTATGGTTGGCTTAATAGTGTAAAACTTCAGGTAAGTGACTCAGAGCATTAACCTCCTGGGCGTTACAGGCTTTTTGCGACATTTTTCATGGTGCGAAAAGCCGTTTCCAGGGAAATCGCAGCGGAGTACAGTGACTCCCAGCTCACTACACAGGGAAAGTGACGCCCCCTCCATTAACATGGAGGTCTATGGCGCCACCCCCCACAGATGATACCGAAATGCAGAAATGCTGCAGGCTCACAGAGAGCCGGCGTTTGCGCCCAATCCCAGCACGGGTGCAGTTTGATCTGTACTGGCTTCAGGCGTAACGCCCAGGAGGTTAAGAAGTCATCAGAACAACATAGTAGGAGGGAAACTGGAATTGAACAAAATGGCAATATCTTGTAAATGGCAATGTTTCTGGTAAATGGTGGTTCCTCATTCATTTCAAATAGCAACCAATTGTGAGCTTGATGACAACACTGAAAAAAAAGTCAATGCATGGCAGAAAGGTTACCATAGGAAATCTATATTACCATTCACACACACACGCGCTATGCATTTACGTTTAATGCAGTGCGGCAATGCAGAATGCCCTGTTGCACACATTTTATTACCACAGTGCCAGCATTTCCCATACATTAGTATAGGAAGCAATAATGCAATGTGTTCCTGATAATTTGATCTCAATGATGACCAATAATAGGGATCTCTAGAAGTTATATGTAAATAACTTTCTTCCTGGACATGACGCTTCAGCAGAGCATAGAGAGGGATAAATTCTAGCACAGTATTGCAGACTGTGAAATTTAGTCCAGCAAGGCATCTAGGTCTCATTGACCTCTGCGCAGAAAAATAAGTTAGAGTTAACTCAAAATGGTATGAAATTACAATGAAAATTAAAGTGTTTCCACTATCCATACCGGTTTGCTATCAGTCTCTGATACAGGGGATTCAAAAACTGGTACATTCACTTGGACCTCAGGTGGTTTTAAAGGCTCCTCCATGAAAATAGGCTTATCTTGTAGGATCCATTTCCTGTAAACCTTCACAACTTTCCTTGTGGCAGAGACATCACAGGCCGGTAACAGAAACGCCTATTCAAAAAAACAAATACCAAGGGATAATCTATATGAAATAAATATATTGTAAAACCTTTTTTGACATACAGTAATTACAAAATATTCTAAAAGGTAGAAAGTCAATAATTTTTGAAACCTCTATGGTGCAATATAAAATATATTGAAGTGTGTACACAAACAGCAATTTATCATGAAACTAAATCCTGAGTTTATGGAAACCCTGTGCTTGTGTCACCTAGTGTCATTTTGGACACAACAGTACTTACAAAAACATTTTTACATGACTGTAGGGTAGCCATCATGAATGGCGCTGCTAGACTCTTTACTCCTCTAACCGCTCCTCATTTGCTGCTCCTCTCTGCAAATCTCTACGCTGGCTTCAAATTGTCCAGAGAATTCAGTTCCAAGTTCTGTCTTTTAATCACTCCACACCTCCTGCCCCCACTTACATTTCCAACCTGGTACACAAATACACCCCTAACCGCCCCTCCACTCCTCCAGTGACCAACGAATCATCAAATGAGCGGCTTCAAGACATTTCTAGGGCCGCTCCTACTCTTTGGAACTCTCTCCCTCGCCCCATTACACTTGCTCCTACCTTTGGCACCTTTAAAAAAAAAAGCCCTAAAAACTCACCTCTTCAGTTTGGTCTACCCATTTTCTCACTTCCAAACATCACTACCATACCAGTCCCACCCACCCTACCTATTGTATACTCTGTTCCCCAACATATGAGATTGTAAGCCCGATCGGGCATGGTCCTCTTGTGTCATGTACCTGTCTATATTGTAGACGCTGTGTAATATGTTGGTACAACATAAATAAATGATAATATTATTTGACAGAGCTGAGAAGTCATTTAAAATAAGACAAAATATACTCATAGTGATTTACTCTTTTATGTCATTTAAAGCCACTTCCTTTAGACATAAATAAAGGCAACTAGTACTACTTGTTACCACTAGATGGCAGTAAGTCCTCTAAATATTGTGACAGTAGATGTAATCCAGAGGTGAGAATCTCAAAGACATTCACCCACAAGTCCATGCAATATATCAGTAAGGAGTGGGAAAGAACCTAGTCACACATTTCTCAGGATAACCCCAATAAATATCACATTTCTCAATACCCTGATGCCAAAAATAAGCAATTTTATCGGTTAGTGCATAATAAGACAATGTTAAGGTACCTAAGGGACAGTTATAATTATTATAAAGACAGTCTAAGGCTTTAAACTCGGAAAAATTTTGTGAGGGGCCGGACCAAGAAAAGTTTTGGATGCCCGGCTTAAGATTTCCTGTTTCACATCGATGATGCCAGGGACCTGCAAGCAGGTCATATTCTGCTTATAACAAAGAAAATAATCACACTGCTAGGAAGGTTTAAAAAAAATTATATACCATATATACTAGAGTAAAAATTTTATCTAGAAAAACGTATTGACTCAAGTATGAGCCAAGGGTGGGAAAAGCAAAGTCAGATAGTGGAGCTTTCTAAATGAGAAAAATATAGAGAAAGGTGAATCTTAGGGCCACAACCTCAACAAAGTTAAGAGAACACAGGTTTATTGTTATTATAGGATGGGTTTTCAAGGCAATTCTTATAATTCAAACATAAAAATAAGTTTCCATTTAAAAAGTCTTTATTATTATTATTGGGACCAATACATGGAATGGAAACTTATTTTAATGTTTGAATCGTAAGCAGTGGAGAATTGAAATTCCACCATCTCCAGTAAAATAAAATAAAAAGTCCACTAGATGATTTTTCACCAGCTGATCTCATTCACAGAGGCAGACCAGTGAACACCTGGAAAGTATATTTACATATATATATATATAGTATGTGGTTAAATAAACCCATGACTGGATATCCTTACAAATAGTAACCTAACTGCTGTTATGCCTCCCTTACCTGCCTGAAGACCTCATTTATGAAGTTGATATATCCCCTGGTGGACATGAGTATTCTCTGCACCATGTCATACACAGTCTTTTGATCCTCCTCTATGCTGCACAGACTGGAGTTACTGAGTCGTCGGTCTGACAAAGTGCTGCTGTTTGAATGGTTCTTCTCTTGTTCAGGGGCACCCGGGGGTTCTGCTTCTTGGTTTTTCTCTTGATTCACATTAACCATGGATACTGTCTGCATAAGAAATTAAATGACACATTATATTTTACAAGTGTCCTATCCTATGAACCAACATGAAACAAGAAGGGCAGCAATTCATTAATAGTGTCTATGTTTATAATGTCTTCATCTACTTTTTATAATCTATGCATCCAATCTATCAGTCTTCTATATATCTCATCTCTCTCTTATAATCAATAACATCTGCAGATGAATGGAATGATATCTACCAACAGAAATTCCTGTTGCATTGACAACTGTTTAAAGCTGGCCATACACTTCGATCAGTCTTCAATAATTTGATTGAACATCGATCGCAAAAGAATCGAAAGCTATACCACACTGGGTGTTTAACATTCGCCTGTTTCCGATCAAAAAGCGATTTTTATCAAAGAATGATACAGGAAATAGTTCCATGCAAATAAATTTGATTGAACAAAAACCATTTGTTTGTATTTAAAACTCTTACTTTTTGGCAGATTCAATCAAAATTTACCGACATATCTGATCACTTTGCATGCGATTTTATTTTTGATTACGATCACTTTGAGTTGATGAAGCCAAGGTAGGTGACATCATTTTCCATTTGATTAACTTAAAAATATGTCACTTTAAGTTAATTGAAAGGTAATATCAAAGTATGTACAACCACCTTAAGCAACTGCTTTTCTTTTCTTAATTGAGATTTTTTGTCGCAAGTCTGAAAGTAAGACTATCTTCCCACTTAAATAATCAGCCGTGGGGCGGACGCGATTGTGATCACAGGTGGCTGATCGCGCACAACTTTTGCCGTGATCGACCACACAATTTTTACTCTCGATTTGTGATCATGTCCATTCATGTCTATAGGTGTCATCAGCACTGTAAAATCGAGTCCGCCTATGGCACGCGATCAAAACACGGTTGAAGTGGGGGCAAGCCCACTCAACTAAATGGAAGCGATCACAGCGCACAATTAAATTGCATCTGTCCCGCGGCTGATCGCCTAAATAGGAACATAGCCTTGAGGAAAGTCTCCCAAAAAAAGAAAAACAAATATCCAACGCAAGTTCTGCTTTACTCACAACAGTAAACCGAAAAACTTTTGACACATTTTAAATCTGCATAATAAGTAGCCAGTGACAGGCCAGACAATTTTTAAATTAGGTTATGATAAAAGTGTACGACTTTACTGCTTCGTGCACTAATTTTATCTACATCCCTGCAGACACCTGACCTCAAAAGACTGGTTCAGTTTAAGACATTTAAAGTTTTGAAGCAATATTGCTGTGAAGGGGCTAATCCTAGTGAAAACACATTTATAAAGCCCTTGGGTTGAACTAGAAATGATGTCAATAAATACATTACATTTGTGCCTGTAGGCCACTGTCTATTACTCCGTGCTAGCGTATTAAAGAGAAAACACTGCTTCATTTACAGAAATAATTCAGGAAAAATATCCAGATAGTTTTCATAATTGAAGCACTAAAATGGGAGCAGGCCCAATAAAGAGACTAACTTCCCAAGTTACTTAAAGAGAATGTTTACTCAAAATCTAAAAAATATATAGGTAAAATGTGTGACCTAGCCCTCCGCAATCCACAAACAAAACAACAACAAAATATACTTACCTGCAGGTCCCTGGATTTGTATGAGAGATTCTATTAGATTGTAAGCCTGATCGGGCAGGGTCCTCCACCACTCCTGTGTCATAACCTGTACCTGTGTGTTATCTTGTGTGGCAACTCAACTCTAATTTATTGTACAGCGCTGCCTAATATGTTGGCGCTATAATAATTCCATCTTTATCTGCCAGGCTTCCGGGGGTTAACTCAGGGTGCAATAGCACAAGTGGCCACTGGGTGCATTTATAATAGTTTTCTATGGGAAAATTTGTGCCATTCTGTTTAATGCAGAGAGGAGAGTAGAGATTTACCAGTCTTTCTCTGCGGTTCCAGGAAGGCTGCATGGGGCAAGTCATCAGTAGAGATGGTCGAATTTTTCGACTTTGTGAGCTGATTGCAAAGCCTCTGAAATTGGTATAATCACCAAAGTTGCTGAAAATGTAGAGAAGGCTTTTGGGAACATTGGGAAAAAAAAGTTTTGCTCTAGCACATGTAGTTTGTGCATAAATTAAGTTAAAAAACAAAGTCAAAATTCCGATTTTCGAAATTTTGACTTGACTGTGAACTTAATTTGTGCAAAAACTTTTTGTGTTAGAAACATACTTTTTTTGAAGTATACCCTCAACCCTTCTCTTCATCTCCAGTAAGTTAAGTGATAACTCGAAATCGTCGAAATGGGGAAAAAAAATTAAAACAAATTTGACCATCTCTAGTCATCAGAGCAAGGTAAAGAGGAGGGGCTGCAAGTGATCTCGTTAAATTACTCCTTACCGGTGGCTCTTCTAGTGCCACTAATGTAATGATTTATTTCTGGTGGTAAGTCCGCTTTAAGTCATAAGAATATAGAACATTCTACTACCTTTACATAAGAGAAGTGCTGCTTACCATACAAAAATGTATATCACAGCTACTGAGCACTTGTCTTTTAATGGCAACCAGAATTCGATTAGGAAACCTACTACAAAAACATGAATTTTGATTGCTGTTATTACAAATTTTAATGCCTTTCAGATTTATAATAGCACCTATAAAGGTTGTACTTTAACCTCCCTAGCGCACTGCCCGTATCGCGCCGTTGTACGGCAATCGAGGCAGTGTACGCAGCCTGTCATTTCCTGCCTCGCCCCGCTGCTCTTCACACAGCTGGTGTCATTATTGACACCAGCTGCATGAGAGGGAAAGCCGGCGCTCCTCCATTAACATGGAGGTCTATGGCGCCGCCCCCCGCGTCACCATGACGCGATCGGGGCGGTGCCGAAACCCCATAAATGCTGCAGCAATTAAGACAATCGCTGCAGCTTTTTCAGGGAGGCATCGGGTCTCCCCGATGCCGGCTTCCCCTGCGGTTGAGATGACCCTGAACGGCGAACGAACAGGGTTCGTCTCAACCGCTAGGTAGGTTAATGTTAGTTAAATAAAGTCAGTAACCTCTGATCCATGTTTTTTGTCATGCTTTGATCTTATCACTGATGTCAGGACATTGTCAACTTGACATTATTTGCCTGTCTACAGTTTTCAGCATTTCACACTACTGAAAGTATCATAAAAAAATTTAGGTTACTACCATGACACTAGTTTTAAAGGGCATTTAGAAAAAAAAAAAAAAAACATTGTGTTAATAACATTTTAATTGTGAATTTTCCTTTAATTGAAATTGCTATATGCACAGTTGAACAAGAGAATGCAAAGGGTACCAGATACTATTCTGTATATGTATATTCAGCATTTAAATACCTGAATAAGTTTCGGCAGAACTTCGCCTCCATTTTTAGTGCTTTGAGAAGATGCTACATATTTCTTTTCCAAAAAGAAAGTGACAAGCCACTTGATAAACACAACTCTAGCTGCCATATGTGGGATTTTTGTGCTATAGTGGTTTTCGTTGTTGCGGGTTGAGGTGACATACACTGGCTTTGGTCTGACATCTGGGATATCTGAAAAATACAGAGAGAATTTTCTGTTATTTACACAGTTTTAGCAATCTGTCATAAAATCAGCAACAATGGGCATATTGTCTCTTTACCACTGCATGTAAATGGGTTTTGGCCAAGTCCCTTCAAATTTCCATGTGACATAAGAAAGGATGTCCCCTCGGGTGGAACTTTACTTGGAATACCTTGAACTGAATAGGGTTTACCACGATGAATCAAACAAAGCAATCTCCTTAAAAAACGTTTATTGAATCTCAAATATAGAGGCGCAACCATATATTGTCACTGAAGGGCAATATATACCATCCTTCTTGGGTGAAGAAGGATGGTATATATTGCCCTTCAGTGACAATATATGGTTGCGCCTCTATATTTGAGATTCAATAAACGTTTTTTAAGGAGATTGCTTTGTTTGATTCATCGTGGTAAACCCTATTCAGTTCAAGGTATTCCAAGTAAAGTCCCACCCGAGGGGACATCCTTTCTTATGTCTTATGTTATAGGGATGGGAATACCTTGATACAATATCCCAGGTTTCGATTCAAAAACTTTTTCAAATTTCCATGTGTTAACACTCCTAAGCTAGCCATACACGTGTTGATTCCTGAGCGATTGATCGACAATCCAATCGACTCCGATGAAGTCACAGGCGTCGATCGATCGACCATACAAGTCTGTGCCTACCACCTTAGGCCACTGATTCCTGGACGATTCTGTTACCAGTCGATCGATTCACAAATGCCAGTCCATCGGAAATGATCCTGATGATCAATCCGTGGGCCTCCAGCAACGTCCCTCCATGTGTGCCCGATCGACCAGAAAACACAGACAGGTTGGTTCCCTGGCCGATCCAATTTGGGGGCCATATCGATTGGTGGAGGTCGATCGGTCAAGGTGGGCTGCACTTGATTCCTCGTCGATCGATCAGCGTGCACGCGCCTGGTGATCGATCAGCCAGGAATCGAGTGTGAAATCGACCTGTGTATGGCTACCTTAACACATGTAAAAATAACAAAATCGATCGATCCAATGTAAATGTAGAGAGGTATAAAGTATATCTGTAGCATCTATGTGAGCTGAAAGTATGCATGGGATTTTTCTGTAAAATACAAAAGAGAATTGGTGACGTCAAGCCTACAGGTTCAAGTCATAACACTGTACTATATATATGGTTGGGGACTTATATATATCCTATAGTGCGAATATACATGTTTGAGTCCTATTCCGGACTCTCAGCAGTGGTGTGACATGCTGTTAACCAGTATATTTACTCAGGAAGAGGAGCACTGCTCAAAGCGGGAACCTTTGGAGTCTTTCGCCTCACTGCAACTACTGCTGTGCGAGTCTCAGACTCGCAGCACTGCCAGCAGGCACTGCTCAGAGCCCAGCAAAAGCCTGTTAGACTAGGGAATACATTTTCCTTAATTTCCTTTAAAACACCATGGTTGGGTCTTACGATAATTGAAGAAAGCATCAGTTTTTACTATTGCTAAATATTGTAGCAATAGACGGAGGTCACAAAACTTCAAGCAATCAATTTTGATAATTAACAAAGTAAGCTGCGTTTGTGTGAGCTAGCAGAGATATCTAAAACATATACTCACCAAGTACAGGCTTATATAGGTTAGTTAACTTTGTGAATGAAGGAAATAAATGATGGAGATAATACTTTCTAAACAGGTTAAATAAAAATTTAAAGCCAGTGTCCTGGTTTTCCTTATTCCTCCACGATAAACTTGCAGCCTGAAAAAAATTAAAGAAAGAAATTATAGCGTGTAGGTTAAACTTTGAATATGTTTGTAGAAAAAAAAGCAATAATAATTACAAAAATAAAAAAAAATAAAATTGTAACTTTGGAGGCCATACATAATACAATGTGATAAACACATCATTTGCAAGTTTAGTATAAAAAAAAAAACTATTTATGGGAAATATCACCAAACGTACACAATTTAAACATTAGCCTAAAAGGAAAGGCAGCCAAGGTGTAGATCAGGGGTGGGCAAACTTTTTGACTTGTGGGCCATAATAATTTTTTTACTTTGACAGAGGTGCCAGACAAGGTGCCTGTAAGGGCTGCCCGGCATAGGTGTCCTTAGGAAATGTAATAAAAGAAAATATATTTTAAACTATAATTATAAATAGAGGCTGATAGTAGTAAACATTCTATTGCTGGTAAACTACGGCCACCCAAACAATCATTCTCTAGGCATCATCTCTACTTATTCCAGGGAATGAGCAGAGGGGAGTCAGAGCGTCTTTACAACAAGGTGACAAAGGGCTGAATAAGATGACTGAAGGGCCAGTTTTGGCCCCCCGGCCTTAGTTTGCCTATGATAGATGATATAGTTTTAATAACTAAAACAAAACAACTCCAAAAATAAACTTAAGAGTTGAGGCAGAGCAAGGGAATCAGTTATAGAGTACAACCACATCTCACGAATTGGGTAGGTAAATAGGGTCACGTGTGTAGACTGGAGAGGTACATCTTTCCTGTTTGTATATTTATTGGGTAGCTTTTACTTTACCAGTCAGCCTGGTGTGGTTCCAAGACTAGACTGTATGTTCACAACATTGTAGTCTGCACTGGGGTCTGGCTGTGCTCTTAGGTAGGGGTGACTGGATTACACAAATACACACACACACACATAGCCGGTAAAGTAATCAAATATGTGTCATTAAGTATCAAAAGCGAAAGGCTTCCAAATAAACGGATCTCACCTGTACGACCATGTATTTCAGCAACATCTGCAAGAAATAGCAGCTTGGATCATCTGGAGTTTTCTCACCAGACACAGCCGGTAAAAGAGGAGTAATCTCCTCAGGGTAAACTTTACCTACATTGCAAAGATAGAAAATAAAAGAAATACTTAAAACCAAATGAGTGATACGCAGTGATTCATGGTAAAGAAGAACTGTGTTAGAGCACAATTTATAACTAAAATGTTCCAAATACAACTAAAGCTGCTGATATCTAATTAGGTACCTAATAGTGCTATTTTTACTTCATTCTCCGATACCTTAGATCAAACTGGGGGGTATGGAGGTATTCGGGGGGGGGGGGGCAGCCAAGGTGGCACTTGAAGCCCTCTATGTCAGGATCACACTGTCAACCAGAGAGAGGAGAGAACTCAGCTGCCTATTGGCTCTCCCCACCGTCAGTTCTCATCTTTCTCTGGGAAATGCACCCAGTCCACCCACCCTCCCTTACCACTGCCAGCTAATCAGACGAGCCTGAGAGATGGAAACAGGAAGACAACCATGGGGGAACTAGCTGTATAGAGCAGATAGAGGGCACTGCAAGGAAAGTTTGACAACCAATGCCTTAGATAAATTAATTTATCAAATTACTTGCTTTACATCTTATGACTCATCCAAGTACTATTATTTGTCTCACATGCCTATCCTCCCAGTTACTGCAGCTATTGGGAGGAAAGAAAGCAGTGGACATGACTAGGCGTAGACTAGGGGGCCTTTTTTTGACTGAGAAGCAAAAATACTGATAACCATGACTAATGCCACCATTTATCATTTTATGTTACAGCAGACTTGGCCTAAAGGAGTAACAACTAAAAAATTGGTAAAGTAAATTATTACTGACACATTATAATTGCTAGTAGATAACTGGCAGGATCAACCAGTGACTATGGGACTTAGTAAGGGTACTTGGCAGGAAAAAAGGTTTTTTTTTTATTAAACGGAGGCCATATTCATACTTTTATTGTGCAGAGAATAATCACCCACAGTTTTTATATATTGATATTAAAATCAAAACAAATCCCTGTTCCAACAAAGCAGCTTTTCTTTTATATGGGTTAGAAAAAGTAATGCAGATAGAAGTCTTATTTCTCTTCTGCTGTAAAGCTAGACAGCTAAGACCTCACATGTGACTGGACAATTAAGGAGAATGAGACTAATACTTCTGAGTATTGAAATACATGAAATGCTAATTGTGTTGCTTCCCAGTCTGAGCTCTGATGTAAAGGGGATGAGACCACTTACACCGATAGCTTTTTTAAAAAAATCCCAAGGACTGAAGCTGGGCATACACGGCTCGATATTCGAAGGTAATGGAGATCAAACATGTTTTTCCAACATGTTGGAAGCCTGTTCGGTTTCCTTTACTTCGGATAGGGACTCAGGGTCCCCATCCAAAGTATTGGACGGGCTGGCAGCCGAAGAAGTACTGCGGCTCAATATCGGGCCAGCTTGTCTGCAGCGTGATGACGTCATCGCACCGCGGCCACGCTTCCTCGATCTGGAGAAAAGTCGAGCCTTGTGTGCATTACTTTATCCTTGCATAACCTAATGGCTGCCTGGAGATCAGCTTTACATATATGAAGCTCAGCAGCTCTGCTATATGTAATTAAAGCAACCTTCCTTAAGTGTTATTAATCAGCATAGTCAATGTGCTGTCAGGGACCTATAAACCACTAGAAAGGTGTTTATTACATTCACTTCTTTCACATCTAATTACACTTGTGTAAATGTAGTGTTGTACCACTTGAATCAGCAGGGTGTATGTATCACAGGTACACAGGAAACCCTATAAGCAGGAACGTGTTAATAGATTACGCGTCATATTTATATTTCGAACATCACAAAACCCGGTATAAATTCTTACAGTTAAACAACCAGGGTTAAAATCCTTTTAATAACCAAAAAAAAAGCTGAGAAGAAGAACGATAGTCTACTTAGCACCTTTCACAGCGGCAGCAAAATAAGAAGGCCGATCAATTGACTGTTCTAATGAACTGTAGCAAATCAGCAATCCAGCTAAAAGCACTAACCATCAGGTAAATTATAAGTAGGATTTATGAGGGTATCCAGTGTGCAAGGACCTCGAGATGACATGACGGCAGGAAAGCCGGGAACAAGACATGCAAATATCATCGCCTGCTCCTCTCCACAATTCGTCTGCAGTGCTTGGAGCCAGAGAAGAAACAACCGCATTCCTTCACATCGTATCTAAAGGATGAGAGACCATAAAGGATGAGAGAGCCAAAAATACAGTGATGCTTATTAAACATGCAGGAGCACAGCGAGAAGATGACTGTATATACAGTATACTCAACCCAAATATAAGCAAAGGAACCTAATTTTACCAAAAAAAACCTGGAAAAACTGTATGACTCAAGTATAAGCCTAGGGTAAGAAAAGCAACAGCTAAGACAACGTTAGAGCTGGTTGTGAAATCCAAATTACCTGAATTTGCAAGTAAATTGTAAAGCCCCTGAACATGATATCACCACAAAAATTGCTGAAGATGTAAAAAAACATAAAAAAAAAAGTATGTCTCTAAAATCTATAGTGTGTGCATACATTAAGTTCAAAGTCAAGTCAAAAGGTTTTAAGTCAACTCAAATTTGAACCTTACTGATGCATAAGCTCCATGTGCTAGAGCAATACTTTTTTCTCAAGTGTTCCTATAGCTCTTCTCTACATGTCCAGCAAATTTGGTGATAATACAATGTACTAGTCCGACTGTGAAATTGAGATTTTTATCTCCTGACCTGAGTATAAGCCAAATTGAATTTTTTTCCCAACACATTTTGGGTGCTGAAGAGTTCGGTTTATGTTCGAGTATATAAAGTATGTGGAGGGATTATCAGACCCTATCATTTTGTTGTATTCAGTGGCCTAAGTGCTGGTAGTAAATATCAAAACTTCCCTTTTTGAATGCTTGATCTACAGTTGCTTTAAAGTTGGCGGAATTATGCCGGAGCTCTACACACACTTCCTTTTTCTACCAGCACTTAAAATTTTTAGAATGAGACATGTTACCAACAGCTACAGTTGATATAAAAAGTCTAAACTTAAATGTCAGGTTCCTGTGCTGTATAAAAATGAGACAAATATAAATTTCAGAACTTTATCCACCTTTATTGTGACCTATAACCTATACCACACAAATGAAAAACAAACAATATAAAAATAAAATAATGTGGTTGCATAGTACGAAGAAATCAACAAAGAAATGGCTTCACCAGAAGAAGATTAAAGTTTTGAAATGGCCCAGCCAGAGCCCAGACCTAAATCCCATTGAAAATCTGTGGGGTGATCTAAAGTGCACAGGAAATGCCCTCACAAGCTGACAGATTTGGAGTGTTTCTGTAAAGAGTGGGCATATCTTGCCAAGTCAAAATGTGCGATCGGGATTGGGAGATCAGTTGAAAACATACACCTCCACTTTCTTCTTTACTTTCCTTACACCTGCTCCTACACACCACTTCTTACATTTCTAGATACAGCTAGTCCCGGGTGGGATCCTCACCAGAGAGATTGGGTGGCTTATTCAGATCAGAGCTGTCCCATAGAACATGGCTCAGGCTAACTACTTCACTTATGGCCCTTAGGGGGGGGGGGGGGTTCCACATCTGTCGGGACCCCCTCCACTAAGTGCAGTGCTTGGCAGGGATCCCTACGGAGCACATAGACTTTACCTGCTCGGTGGATGCTGTGTTTAGACATCTGATGCAGAGGTTCAACGTACACCACTACGTCCAGCCCTGCATCAGAAGAATGGCTCAGCGTTGTGAGAACACAGCATCTGCCGAGCAGGTAAGTGAATGTCCCCCCTTACAGCAGCCTTGTGAAATGTGTTCACGTTAATGAAGGGTACACAGGTTTCATTAGACCCTTTCACACTGGCCTGGTGTTGCATTATGCATTAATGTGAAACGCAACATGTTAACACAAACACCCTGCAGCATTCTTTTGACCCCACTGCAAGCGTCTCCTATACACCTGTCTGGAAGACTTAGCACAGCGGGCCATGGTATCACAAGGTTTTGTTTACTGGCAATGTGGGCATTAGTGGTAGTGCAACCACTGAAAATTAAAGCCACACAACAGCCAAAGCACTAAACACTTTTTTATCTTAGTTCTAAATATGCTGAAGTGGTGTCTCCAACTGCATTACCCAACAGAAACTCCTGTTACCGTTGGGGCTCATTCGCACATCTTCTGGAATCTCCACATTTCCGATAACCAAATGACCAAAAAGCACAGCAGCACCAGGAAAGCAACATTGGTAACTCCTGCTTACTTTTCGGGCATTTGCCCAATAGGTTATTGACAATATTTGTCAAATCCCTCCCAAGTGTATGCAGACCGCATGCAAGCGCTCGCTCACAGGGGGGTCAGGAGATTTTCTATAATATACCGATGGAAATATTTCATACAGGAAGAGAGTTGAACCCCTTTGTAACTGTTGACCTGGAACACAAAGCCAGCGGTCATAAAAAAAAATGATAATGGAAACTATTTTATCAACCACAACACAACACAATAAAGAGCTACATTACAGTTGTTGACTCCAATAAAATTATGAATGGTGTAACTGTTCCTGGTATCGTGCTGGAAAACCTGTTAGTTAATTTGCTTGAAACCAGATTAGCGTTCTGTGGGTGACATTACTGTCGTATGAAAGGCATATTTTCAGGATCGCCACCAACTATAAAATGACTGCCTGTCCTGTTAAGGCAGCAGGAGTTCTTCAAACTGCTATTTCTACATAAGATTTGTCCTACACAATTTAGCCGCCGAGCGTTTGTCTACATCTCTGCTTACCAGGGGTCAGTCCAGCCTGAAGCTTCTAAATTTAGAATACATTTCTACAAGTTTGTGCAGAAAGAAGATAAAAATAGAAAAGACTAAATATTTAAACTTTTTTTTTAGTTTTTCAATAGGAAGCACCCTGTTGGGATATTACTGTTGTCTAGGCTCCATTAGAAAGTGTTCTCACTTCCTGTGGTTCTGACAGAAGTTTCACTAGACAGGAAGTAGGTAAAATCTGAAACAGAGATCTGATAGGAGATCCCTTTACTTCTGTCTTTGTTGCTGCTTAAGACCTATTTTCACATCCTTTCATTCCAAAACAGCTCAGCCCTAGGTTTAATTGCCAACATCTTAAATCAACATACAAAAACATTTCCTGTCTCTTAGGGTTGGTATCTGCTACTTCATTTTCCGCAGAGAGTAAACTTTCCATTCTAAAGAATGGGGCAGCGTCCACCATGTTCTCTAAGCCTGTGGCGTGGCTTTTAAATCACAGAATGGTGCGTCTTCATTGGGGCCCGGAGATCTTCAATGAACGCGCCGGAAAGACACAGAAAAGCAGCACCTGATGTTGTACGGGCGCTGCTTTTCCGCATCTTCGTTATGCTAAATTAATAGAGTGCGCTCCCACCGATGCGGCCCACAAGTCACAGGAAATCTGCCCACAAATCGGCCTTCCCATGTCTTTTTTCCCTGCGCTGTATGTGAAGAGCAATGGACATATGGCCTTAGGGAGCAGATGACTAGGGGAATTTTATTTATTTTAATTTATAAATTCAAAAAAGATTGTTAGCTTAAAAAGAATTTGATAGGTCTTACTATCATATATATATATATATATATATATATATATATATATATATATATATATATATATATATATATATATATATATCTTACTGTATTTTTCGGACCATAAGACACACTTTTTTGTGGGGGGGGGTCTTGTTCTTGGTTCATCCAGTCAGCTTCTTGATCGGCTTGCCGGGACTGTGATGCTGCTCAGTGCCCTGAAAGGCAGGCAAAGGAGCCTATCCTGGTACACAAAGTCAAGGTAGTATTACCCTGGTATTACATTATCATTTATTGGCGCATCTGCAGATTCTGGCTGTCAGCTGCAAAGGGGAGAGATGCACGCAGCGCCCCCCAATGCCCTCCCTCTATGAGAAAGATGCTGCGATGTCATCTGTATACTGACAGCAAGTGTTCACTAGTTACATCTTGTGTCTGAAATTTGATATTGCATAGGGATGTTTTCCCCAATTGAGATTACTGTTCAAACACTTCAAATGGTTTTTTTCCATGTTTTCCTGCTCTAAACACTGAATGCGTCTTATGGTTAGGTGCACCTTATGGTCCGAAAAATATGGTAGATTTTATGAATGGAATACTATGTATACAGAATGCTGTATATGTATGTATATAACTGTATGACCATAGAGTTTTAGAGAGATATGTACATAAAAAAAACAATTAAACAGCAATTACAATTTTTCTAGAATTTATCTTCAAATAACTGTAAAGCCCCCGATACAATCTTACCATACAATTTCTGTACAATCAACTTTTTTCTACCAAAACCATGTAATATGAGGAGCTTTCTAAATCACTATGTATTCTATCAGGGAGGACCCGGCACTACATAGTTGTTGGTAGATCTAAAGGAAATTGTACGGAGTGATCTAAAGGTGTATGGGGGGCTAAAGCAGCACTGTAATTTAACAATAAGAAAAAAGTATTTCAAAATAACACATTTCCTTTTCTTAAAACGTGACACTTCCCCTTTAAGCTTCCCTATGTACAGTATTATAGAATATAATAGTTTGCATAAGGGAAGGGAGGGGTGCTGGCTGTACAACAACAGTGACATTTTCTTGAGGTGACATCACGGCCGAACAGAGAAACGTGGCGATGGCAACGGAGTTCAGGATGAGAAATGGTCAATAATAAAGAGACCGAATGTCATGTAATAAAGCAGGAGTACAGCAAAGTCTGAACTATGCACACGTGTAAAATGAGGTTCCTATTTGGTTCTACACTGATTACCAATTTCTTAAAAGTGAAAAACTTATGTAAATTTCATAACAGCACACTACTAGACCATATAAAAGTAATATTATGAAACGGTTTATGAAAGAGCTAATGACTTGAAATTTCAAACATATTTACTTTATCCTTCTTCTAATTCAAATAATCAAACTTCAGTTAAGCATTTTGTGCAAGGCAATTCTGCATTCAGCCAAAATATAAAGTGTGCATTTAGTACAAATGTAATCATGGCAAAAACTAATGGAGAGTAAAATGCAGGGCTGTGGAGTCAGAGTCGGGGAGTCGGAGACATTTTTGGGTCCCTGGAGTCGGAGTCAGCAAAAAATGGAAATTTAAATGGGAATTCAAAAAATTTTTTGAAATTTAAAAAAAATTACTTCAAATGTCGCAATTAACAGTCATAATGAACATAATGACTTCTCTGCTATTGGAATAAATGCATGCAGCGCATAACAATTACAGCGCCCACTGTGACCCTCGCCTAAAGGCCTCCACACACGTACCGATTGGGGGCCGACAGACCAGCTCAGATGAGCTCTAGACTGCAGCATGATGACGTCATCACTC
>CM070035.1:133655818-133671316 GCA_036250615.1 Ptychadena robeensis
TGCCACTGTAACACAATAAGCTTCCGTGCATAATACAAGGCAAGAGAGAGAAATGCGCGCAGCCACAGTCGGAACCACATGCTCAACCAAGCCCAATAGACCTAGACTCAAAGAGTGGGTCATCGGTACAGTAGTAAGTCGACACATAGGTAACGACCTCTGCCCAAAACCCAGCAATGAGGGGGCAGTCCCAGAAAATATGGAGAAACCCCGCAGGGGCAAAATCGCAGCGCCAGCAGCCAGCCAACCGCGAGGCATAAATTCTCGATAGCCGGGCCGGCGTGAAATAAACCCTATGTAAAATCTTGTACTGAATCAGCCTGTCTCGCGCCGACACCAGGAAAGAAAATGGACACGACCACACATCCTCCCAGTCCTCATCTGTCATAGCAGGAAAATCTTGTTGCCACGCCCCCCTGCATCTGCCCAGGTGGGAGGTAGGCAGCGCTGCCAATCCCCGATAGAGGGAGGAAAGTGGTTTCTCAACTACCAGAATATCTTTAGAAACGAATCCAGCAATGTGATACAACAAATCTGTATACAACATACTACATACTGCATCTATTTATTTGCATTTATACACAGATATACAATACACTTATATAATTATAAAGTCTTGAAGGATTACCTTTAACTTTTAGGTTACTTTCCAGTGTAATGAAATTTTCATAGAAGATAAAATAAATCTGAGAATAGTGCGTTTCAAAAAACTGCTTCAGCTCACCCCATTCTAGAATATCTGCAAGATAAATAAAAAGGTAAAATTATACAAATTATTCATTTGGTAAAATGTCACCAATAATAACAATGTCAAGTATTTAATTAACTGAAGAACCCATCACTGACCCAAAACTAGCATGTGCACTAGTCATCCGACTAGTCATCAGAACTCCTAATCTGCATACCAGTTCTGGACTCCTGGGTTAGTAAATCAACAAAAAATGCAGACTTTAAGTGAAGCATTTTTAAGTGAAGTCACCAATGACAGGTCAGGTTTTTTACACTATGACAGATTTCCATTGAACATACTTGTGCAACTTGACAGCAACAACTAACAACTTACCCATGAGCAGCTTACATACGGGAGGAGGAATGATTGTGTCACATGATTTATTTGCTGCAATGTGGAATGTAAATGAACACAAATCGTGCTATCAAAATAGCCTCCACTCACCCAGCGATTACATGGTTATTTACATATAGGCGTCATATTATATATTCACAACAAAATAAGTTCAACCCTCCTCCTATGTTAATAGCTGCTCATGGGCAAGTTGTTAGTGCCATATTAAGTGCAGGAAATGCAAAAAGATAACAACGTTCCTGTTACACGTCACCTATCACACATCATTAGTGATGCATGGAATTGGCACACCTATGGGAGGTCGGCCATTACAGGCTCTTGGTCCGGTCAGTTTATCAAATTAAAGAAGCCAAAAGGTTTGACAGAAAACATTAATCACAACCCATAAACCTCCTGACAGAGAATGGAGCGATACTATCTTCTGGTCTGGATACTAGACAGAGAATGTATTGTAATTTATTAAAAGTAACAGGCTCCTGACACAACAGAGATGAAAAGGAAATTAGCAAATGTTTACTATGAAACTAAAGCCCACACCGGCCTAATTACTGCAGATATTGCAAAATACTGACTGTCACAAGCACATTTCCGACTTTAATAATAATTTGTTGCCTGATAATGAAGCCGTCAAATTATTTTTGGGCTGTCAAAGTTGACTATACTGATATGTAAAGATATACACATTTAAACCCCCCCCCCCAAAAAAACAATAATAAAATTATTTTTAAAAAGCAGAAAGTTCACCCAGCCCAGATAGGACAGTAATGCACACAAAATGTGTCACCGAGGAGACCTAGGAGAACTCTCATCCAAAGATGAAACCAGGATAAAGCACTGTACTGTAATCTCCTGGACTGGGAAACAGTTTTATGTCTTTAGAGAATGAAACCTAAGTACATCCCTGAGCTGCCTGATATGGGGAAACACCGGTCATGCTGGACCAGGGGTGTGCAGTACACGGCCATTCGGCTTCCTTGCTGTGGCTCCCTGGATGACAGCAAGCCTTCACCCTCCCACTGGTGCATACATGCTGAGATTGTACCAGCAACAAAGATTAATGGTTGCAGAAGCAGCTGCGGCCCTGTTCCCCTCCCTCCATGGGAGAGCCCTCATTATCCAGCAACTTCCATGGAAGAAAATAAACAGGGTGTGTGTGTGTGTATCAGGGTACAGGAAACGAAAACTGAAGGAGGGTCACAGAGACCCCTTATTTTATCTCATATTTGGGCTTTTTCACGCTATATGGGCTGCCAAGTGTAGTAGCAATGCACGCATAAGCAGACACACTTTGCATTGTGTGTATAAAATGCAGGGCCGTTTCTTGTGCTATACAGACTTTCAACCACTAGGGGTCCCCAAGATCTACTACTTACTCCCTCCCCAGGCCCACGTTGAGCCAAACAGAGCATTGCCTTTTCAAAGCTGGCCAAAGAGGCATGCCTGAACTGTTCTCCAGTTGGTATGTACCACGATAGTGGCCTCCCCCCGTATCTTCTTTTTTTCTTCATTTTCCTCCCTCTTTCGGGGGGGTGAGCGGCGTGCAATGTATTGGTGATAACCCCCTCCCCCCCCCCCCCATCCTCCTCCATCGTCCTTGCAGGGTTTGGTTGGGGTTGTAGAGATCTTCCCTGGTGTGTGAGGGAGAAGATTGTGATGTACTTTGACGGCAAGTGTAGACTGGCGACATCTTATGGCTGAAGTTGATATTGCAGATTGAATTGAGATAATAGCTAAAAAAACATTACATAGCTGTACAAACAACTTCACTTTATCGTGTACAAACTATTGTAAAAGTTAAATATTTTTTTAAATTTCAGGGTTGCACTACTGAGGTATGAGATGTGGGGGTTCAAACTGTGTTGTACTGTGAGAGTTACATTGTATTTTGTTTTTATAAGAAATCAGCTATTTCATGAGATAATGGTCGTGGTGATTTTAAAGTTGTGTATGTCAGTGCGGTGTTCATTTGCACAATGACCCAGTTTATTTTTGTATTATTATTTTTGTTGCAAAATATTTAGTGACAGGTGGAAGTATAAAGTATTTTATCTGACGTTTGGTGTTAACCTCACTGACGTTATGCCCTAACTTAGTATGAACACCGTTTTGGTAGAAGGTTGATTGTACCCTCCTACCAATTGGCTGCTCAGGTAGGTAATGGATTGTCGAAAAAAGGGAAGTAAATAACATGACACTTTACCCTTACTACCAATTTCCGATGTCTAGAAACGTTATACATGACTGCAGAATGAACCACCAAGTAAACAGAGAGGCCCACATTCTGAGTTAGATAAGCATATCTATTTGCACACGACATTATCTATATTCACAGCTTACTTATGATTAAGAAAAAAAAAACTCAAAACAGAATTGGGCAAAAAAAAAAAAAAAAAGAGAAGGTCAAAGCAATGTCACAGAGCAAGTTTCCTCTTCCCTTCCTGTCCAGTAGAATGGAATCCTGTGTACTCTGCTTTCCATGTGCTTATCATGACATGTACACAGTTATCTCTGTGCTCACACACTGCACAACAGAAACAATTGGTCCTCTTAACTAGAAAACTCTCTGTTCAGCTGTAAACAACTGGAACTACTGTATTTTTCAGCTTTCTCCTACACTGCTGGCCGGAGCTCCATGCTAAAGAGGTGGAGAAGCAGTCTCTGACAGCTTCCCTGCCCCTAGCCCTGACTGAGCTGTATGAGGTGGGTAGCCTGTGCCCAACTCCCAATACAGTGCAGATGGCAGCTCTCTCTTCTGCACTGTGTGCAAATTGGGCCACTGCCATCTGCCCCACAGGCAGATCTCTCCTATGCTCCGTGTTATCCAGCCGAACAGGCGGCAAATAACACATTGCTTTGTGTCTGTTTAAAAAGCTGGCAGCATGAGTCCAGCTTTCACACAGGCAGAGCTGGATGGGAGAGATGCCGGCTGGCAGCCCTTTAATTCAGCTCTGATCTTCATTGTTTATATCAGCGGGTCTCCAAGGCGCAACCCACCTACATCTATGTGCAGATTGTGTGTAAGGCTCCACCCAATGACCTGGACCAACTAGAACGTGAAACATCTCTGCAGTATTATTGGCCTTCTCTGGTAGTATAGCTCCATTCACTGAACAGATTGGAGAGACTATAAGAACAGAAACAATATTGTGTATTATCTGGGTTAATATTTTTTGGTTAACCTTAAATGTCTTAATAAATTTACATTCTTGTTCTTTATTATCTTTGTTGTTGTATTGAACACTTATTTAGACCCAAGATCAACAATGAAGTAGATAACATCTCACCAGGTCTCACATGTGGTGACCTAAGAACTGGTGGTCATTTTTACCAAATGGATTTGCCAGCAACAATGCTTATTCACCATAATGTACTGGCCCTTTCACAATTTCTGGCCGGAGATGGGTAAAGAAGCCTTGCCACTACCTCTAACCGCGACCAGAGGTTTTCAGGTGTACTTTCATTGCATCTTCCACACAATGTTCCGTAGAAGAGTGTGGGAGCTGTTTGCGCTGCGCCTGCAAAACTGAATGTTACCGAAAACTCAAGCATGGGGCTAGTATGAAAAAGCCCTTAGGGTTCTGCTCCACTACGTTTTTTCTCCCCGTGTTTGGTCCTCGACGATCATGGGGAAAAATACACAGGGGGCACTTAGCCTCCCTTTGACCCTGGCTAAATATTCCCATTGAAAACCAACAGGCAAGCATGCGGACGTTTGCATTTACACAGAGAATAACTAAGGGAAAACTAAGGGAAAACTAAGGGAAAACTAAGGGAAAACTAAGGGAAAACTAAGGGAAAACTAAGGGAAAACTAAGGGAAAACTAAGGGAAAACTAAGGGAAAACTAAGGGAAAACTAAGGGAAAACTAAGGGAAAACTAAGGGAAAACTAAGGGAAAACTATGGGAAAACTATGGGAACTCATACATTTAAATGCCTTAGTGCATTGCCTACGGATCATTTGTCTGTATTATAGAACACAACCATAAAATAGCTACAGACGTGTTCAAGAGGTAGACAACTAAAAAGAGCATCCTTGCCAGTTGCTGACCTTGGATGGGTCACTTACTTCTGTGGAAATGTTTAGCACCTCTCGGAGCTCAGCGCTTTCCTGACACAGCTTGTGATGGAGAGGAAGTGCCAAGGAAGCAAAAACCCAGGAAAGCAGATCAATGGAAAACACTCTGCACTTCGGATAATAGAACTGACATTTTTACTTCTTTTTACCCTTCCCAAAGATGTGAGGGGCAGAGCTTGCTGCAGCAGGTCTTAGAAAATTCTGCATAGATGTATTTTGACCCATTACGTGGATAAGAAACTAATAAGGGACCAATCCATCAACTTAGAGGCAGACAGAGGGAATGTCTATGGATTTATACAGAAAATCACCAGCTGGCAATAGTTCTTTCTGGTTTATTGGTCACCTACCTTCATTCTAAAATTTTCGAAACAATCTTTGGACAATTATGCTTGTGCAAATGTTGGACAGATGAGGGGGGGGGGGCATATTTTACAAACACTGGCAAATATGTAGCCCTATAACCAGTATGGCAATATATGTCAATGTTTGTCCAATAAGAGACAGTTTTTTTACAGTCCATACAAAGGTTAACAGGTGTTAGGCTCAGGCTATGTTCCCACTTAAGCGATTAATCGCCTGCGCTGGCAGTAAATCGCCTGAGGTGGTGATCTTCAATCCTATCAATGGGGACAAGCCCATTGAAAGTAGTGTAGGCGATTCTGCAGGCGATTGAAAAACGCCAGCTCAGGCTATTAATCGCCTAAGTGGGAACATAGCCTCAGACTCCACTGCGGAGGCCAGAAAACACACGCAAAAACACATTATTTTCAGTTTTTTTCTCATTTCTCTTAGTCCATTGATTTGAATGGATTAAAAACCATGATGAAACTGGGTCCGATTGGACATTGTGTGGCTCAGAAAACGCAGTAACCCGCATTTTTTTATGCAGCCGCGCAGCTGCATTCTACCACAGCATGTCTGGGGAGTCAGGCACATTAAGAACAATAGGATCGTCTTTTTAGAGCCGCTCCCTAATGGAGCCTCAGCGTTACTGCTGCATTAGGGCTGGGTATACACAAATATAAACATATATTATATATTTTGATTATTGTGCTCTACAATACATTGTGATAAACAGAAAAGGTGTGTTGTGGTGCCATAAAGAATAAAGTGGCACTACAGCACATAGCACAATGATTCAGAGCCGTGGTAATTACAGCAACAGGTTAGCGTAAGGCAGTGGTTCCCAAACTGGGGGGCGTGAAGATATTCCAGGGGGGAGCTGGCCCTCATTCTTCACCTGTGTTTGAATGGGGAGGGGCTCGATAATGTCCCTAAATAGAAAAGGGGGGCCCTGCAAGGAAAGTTTGGAAACCACTGGTGTAAGGGGACTCTAAGGGGACGAGACAAGACACATATGTTCGGAGTCATAGGTGATATATGAAATGAGGAGGCCCGGCATATTGTTTGAATAGGGAAGTTTGCTGACTGACCGCTCGCATTCAAGGTACAAAGATCTCACTTGAGCCGCCATGTAACCGCAGCTCCACAGGCTAAATCTATTGACCATATGGTTAACTTACTAAATATTTCAGAATTCAGGTTCCTGGAGCTGTAAACTAAACCTTGTAAAAAGCAACGGGGAGGGCAATGAAATATAAGGCCGGAGGCCTATTTATAAAGTAAAAAAATAAGTTTCAGTTTTACAACTTCTATGGATCATCTTCCAGGCACGATTTGCAAATTTACACTTGAACTCTAAACTCTCTGTATTGGTGCATTGATGGCAAACATGGAACAATACTATTCAAAATGTCAACAAACTCTACTATTGAAAAACTAGAACATACCCCAAGATAAGAGTTTTCAGATGGAATTAAATGTAATGCTTACCCCTATGAAACAAATGAGATCTGTAAATCATATACTGGTTATTCCATGTCTTATCCTGTATAACATAATAGTAAAGCCCACACAACGGAGATCCCGCTTGAAGAAAGGTCGATCAAACAGGGAACCGACATATCCTTGAATCACCATTACTTTGTATGGAGACCAGGTTATTGAACGATGAATGCTCGAGCGGTCGATCAGGAAAGCTTAAACACTGAGGTTGATTAAACAAGTATTGACCGGTGCGTGTCCAGCTAAATTCTATTTATTTCACTTTAACTTTTGCAGCAAAGCTTTGTTGGTTTACGGTGATGCATTTTTTCTCTACTTGTCATGCAGTACAGAGATGGGGTATTTACTATTTTATTTACTATTTTATTTAATGAAGTGGTACCTAGGTGTATCCTTCAAATTAAACGCATTTGTGATCTTAGAATTTATGTAGAAATAAAAGAAAATAAGTCCCATTCTTAGAACTATTGTATTCATATCAGGCTACACTTATAATGGACATGGAGATGGATAGGAGCTAGTAATTGACAAGTTACCTAATCGTTCTAATATCAGGGCGATGCCCAATATCAAAGGAAAGGCTGACCTCCTGAACAACAGCAGATCCACAAAAAGTCTCTGCCTGCCTGTGAAGGTTTCCCCCCGCAGTCATCTCCCACTGACTTTCTTGCTTTGTATCACTCAAGTTAATTTTCTTGACACAGAACAATTTCTCCTGGCAGACTCTCCACACACCTAGTCTTCTAGGTAATTGCTCTGCTAAACACAGTAATTCAAAGAGTACTCTATATCCCACTGGGCACCATTACACAGAGTCCACACCAGGACATTTAGCCCAGCAGGTGCGGCAGGGTTTTACCGCCATGTTCTGAAGTACATCTTCTTCCCTTCCCGATACATCGTAGTACTGCATCTTTCCCCAAAGCTGCATTTTATTCATGAAACTAATAAAGTATAGCAGAAAATACTCAAAATCAGATCAATGTGTGAAATCATACAATAGGGTACATAGAAAAAAATAAAGGCCGTCATATAGTTTACTAATATTATAAAAAAATATTTACAGCCGAATAACATGTTAACAAAAAAAAACGATACCATATATTTTTCACTAAGCGCATGGTTCCACTTAAGCAATTGCCGGTGATCACCCGCGATTAAAACACCCGTGGTGCAGCGATCAGGCACAAGTATTTGATGGGAATCAACCCCCACATCTGCAATCTGGCGCAGTGTGAAACGCGATCTGAAATGTGGCCTACTGCATTTTGGATCGCTGACTGCGGGCGGTCGCGGCCAATCACGTCTCAATAAATTTTTAAACGTGCCCCCCATTCATTCTATATGGGAGCAATCCAGGGGCGATCGCCCACGGTCGATTGCCCACGGTCCTGTCTGCCCCAATTGCCTCCACAAAAACGCTTCCAAAAAGGTGCTCAATTGCTAGCAAGAAAAATCGCCACACGGCAATTACAATCGTGGGTCATTGCCTAAGTGGAAACATGCCCATGACCACAGATGCACCCCATAGTTTTGAAGAAAAAATTAGATTCAGACTGAAAGAGCCATCCACATATAAAGTGAATATACAGAATGTTCCAGCAAATCAGCCAGAGCTGGACCATGCAGTATTCACTCTGTATTTTCCCAGCCAAGCAAAAAGGACAGTCCCTTAGATCCTGCAGGGGTGAAACTTTACCATGTGTCTACACACTTGCAGTACCCATTCTCTTAAACCAACTAACCTACTTATGGAGAGACACATTTTACAATCTGGCACAAACAACTTATCCACGAGTACCTTTTTACATAAAGGTCACATATCTTACATGTGTCAAATACATTTATTTCCAAATGAGAAAATGGGTACTGCTTGTGCCAGTGAATCTTAAATCTCCCCTGTGGAAGTGGCCTTTTGGCTTGGCTGAAGGGAATGGATCAAATTCTAGTCTCCTGGGATGCTTTTTCTTCAAGCATATTTGGGCTTTTTGGACCATAAGACTCACATATAGATTCCCATTGATTTTAATAGGATAAACATTTGTCTTACAATCTGAAAATAACAGTATTTGTTTTCCTTAAATGAAATAAACAATATATAAGCGCAATATATATATGCAGTAAGTGCAATATATTTTTGCTATTTTTATCACAACCCCTGTCAGTTGATAATTTCAAAGTATTTCTGCAATTTCTGACTGCCATCAGTTATGTAATGATTTTCAGATATCTCCAAAGACTACAGAACCCACCCTTCCATGCTAAGGGAGGAGGAGGAGAGAGGGAGATGCAAAGTCTTGTCTTAAGAGGATAATGCTGTGTCCATATACACATAGTATGGCAAAGGACATGATCATCCAAGACCAAGTGTGTTCAGGCTCATTCACACTGTACAGTGTACACTATTGTGCACCCTCATTGTTCGTATAACCGTTACCAAGTGTATAGAAAATGCTTGCGAATATGTGTGCAGCATTGCATTATGCAAGTATGAATGGTAGCACTGGTATCCTATGAGGTATTAAATAGGGCTTTGTGTTCCGCTAATGGCAATGCAGCACATATAGTGTAAACAAGTGATTAAAGGCAAGCAGAATGAAAAAAAACAAAGGCAGCCAGCATATCTCAGGTAGTGTCTAAAAGTTTTCATAGGCAGAAAATCTGATGTTCTTAAGTGTGTACCTGAACAGTTATAATAATACCCTTCATTTATATAGTTAGATGTGGGCAATAAGGTAGTCGTGACATGTTTTTTTAAAAAGATATTTGGCCTTATTATTTATTCCTAATAAAAAAAATAAGATTAAACCAGCACTTAAAAATTACATCTAGAGAATTAACATTTAGGAGAAGTGGTTAATACTGGTCAATAAAGGCAGATCCAGTAGAGAGAATCAAATCTGAATAAGTAATGTTCATTGAGTGGATGAGTACAGACAGCACTATGTTCGATAAAAACATTTATTAACTGACTGAAGTCTAGAACCAAAGCACCCATCTGTTCAGCAATGTCTGGAAGAAAAAAATGTTACTCCCTTCAACATCTACTCAAGCATTTATAGAAAAAAAAGGAAAAACTCTTCTTTGTATAAATACTTAGCAATTCCAGTACAGTACATTTCAGGTAGAGGCACAACATGGACCTAAATAGCAGTGTGCACCCTTGAAGTATGACATCATATAAGGAGAGTTAAGACACATCTAGTCTTTATTGGAGAATGACATGATAAAGTTTGGTCATGAGAACCTCACCCTAGGTTCAATATAAGTCATACCATAAAGTAGATCTAACCCTGTGATGCAGGGTTTGATATCTCCTTTAATGTCTAGGGCCCAGGTGCCCAACCTGCAGCCCCCAAAACCTGTTAATGCAGAGGAGCTCACCTGTCTGCCGATCCCCACGATCTTTTTATAGCAGGAAGAGGAGGAGAGGAACAGAAATGGGGCACATAACTTTTAAACCAGAGGTTATGTGCCCCATAGATATCAATCCTTTGATATATGACAAAATATGCATTACCATACTACAGAGTGTTCTCTAATGCTTGAAGTATAATTTTAAGTATAAGTTTTGTTATTTCAAAATAAAGTCTTCTAGCTATGCCTGCTGTGCTCTTTTCATTATAAAACTTATACTTATAAAACCTATACAAGTCAGTATAGATTAAAAATGTTATGGCCCTCCAGATCAACTCAGTTGCCCACCTCTGGTCTAGGGGTATCTAAATAGTATTTTTACTAATTTCATCACTTGATTCCCCTATGGCCCTTTTCTCGATGTAACCAATCCCCCACTACACCCTCTGATGTCATCCAATAGCATGTATAGGATAAAAAAGTGCATTTTTATTTTTATATTTTAGTTTTAAAAAGAGCAAAGTAAAAAACACAATTAGGCCTCAGAGTGGCAAAGCTTAATTTTTCTTTACTGATTTCTACAAGTAACAAATCGTTTAGATGTGAGCACATGGGAGCGGTTTTCACACTTCCATCACATCTATTTAGTTGTCTTATTATTCTATGCAAATTTTCCATCTGACAACGGCTGGGGAGAGGTGTGAAGGGAGCAGAAAACTGATACAGTGTAAATATATCCTATATACAGTAAAAATGTAAACCTCTAGAAATTATATATAAGACATATTGGAATCTGGAAATGTATCGATGACTCAAATGGGTGCCTGAAGCACAACGCTAATAAAAAAGAAGAACCATCCCTTCGGTAGTTAATAAAATAAATATAGGTAGGTAGGTATATATATATATATATATATATATATATATTTTTTTTTTTTTTTTTTTTTTTTTTTTTACACATTTCTGCACTTATTCACTTCCATGCACAAAATACAGATTTAAAGAATGTTACAGGATTGGCAGAATTGGGAAAAATGGCAACCCCACTGCGTGTAAAGCTAGCCATACACCTTTAGATCTCTCTCTCAGATATCCTTTAGATCTACCAACAACTATAGATAGGAATATAGATTTTTGCATCAACGATAGAGTCGTTCGATATTTTGATGGAATATCGATTGGGCCTATATTGACTGTATACACTGTATTTTCATTCAACCAAATTAAATTTCATTCAACAAATTTTTTTTGATTTTTCAACAAGAAATAGCCCTATCCAAATTTATTAGATCGAACAAATGTAACGATGGTACGTTCAATTTACAATCGTTTTTTGCAAGATAGATGGACCAACATGTACGATCAGCTTTCGAAAGATTTTTTGTTCAGTAATGTTCACTTGAGTTCAATGTTGGTGGAATGAAACCTTTGTATGGTTTTAGATTTACGTTCCAACGATTAAAAAATCTATCTTTTTGAGTCTATGGAACAAAAAAATAGACACGTGTATTCCCACCTTATGTAGTGCCTCCTCTGCGATTAAACACAGGTAGACTTGATGGTTTAGAAAGTCCTTCATATTACATGGTTTTGGTAAAACAAAAGGAGATCTAAAAGAAATCTGCATAGCCGTTTGAAAAAGTAAAAAAAAGCGGGGGACATACAGGAAGCGACATCATTGATGTCACTTCTAGTATACTGATCTAGGTTCTTCCGTGTTCCAGGTACCGGAAGTGACATCACTGGCGTCACTACTGACACCAGGCTTTTAAGAATCCAGGAAAAATCTGTGATTTCTTGAAATCTGTATTTGGCTGGGAAAGCCACATAAAAAAAACGTGACTTTCCCGGCAAAAACGGGAAGGTTGACAGGTCTGAATCTGACAAAAATCTAAAGGTGTATGGGGGCCCTAATGGTGGTAAGTCCCGGATTGGGGGATGAAATATGTCAGAGAGCTGGTTGTGACCCCTGAGGGTGATTTGATGCATCATTGTGTATGTATATGTTTGACTGAAAACTTTTGGATCTAATAAAGCTGTAACAAGGATTTTATCCGGTGTGTGCAACTCCAGTACTTTGTAGTATGCATTTGAAGGAGACCCAGGAGACAGGGTCATTGTGGTGAGCTCCTGCACCTGGAGGATTGAGCTGAAATATAAAACTATACTATCGGCAAGAGAGGGATTTGGTATGATAAGTATTGTGGAAAGCAGCAAGTGCGGACCCATAAAACCTACATACATCTGGACCCTAATGGTGGGCGCCCTTTAAACTTAAATCAGCAGTTTAGGTACCAGCCGACTATGTAGCTACTGCTAAAAGAAATACGCACATTATTCCTATATGCTGAAGGCACAACTGAGAACATTATCTCTTCCTTGCAAGATTTTACCCTTAGGCTCTCAACAGCGATGAAGGGAAATCAAACTCTTACAATTACAGTAAACACATTCAGTTATATAACAGGCCAAGCAGCAAGTACAGTGCTTCAAGTAATATTAGGAAGGAAGCGAACACGATTAGAGCGCAGATAAGGACTTCCTATAGGTTTTTACTTTGTAAATGATGTTTTAATCAAGCCACTCAGCGTAGGGTAATCAGGGCACAGGAAAACGGCATATTTTCTTATACTTACATGATTATACCAACATCTGCCAATGTCAATGTACAAAACCCAATCCCCAGGTTTAAACCAAAAAATTTAACAGGTTTGTTAGACTCCTATAAATAACTGCTGACTTGTTCTTAAGGAAACATTGACATGGGCCCCTGTGTTTGGGCACTCGGGGGGTGTTCAGAAACACCCCCATGTTATCCCCATCAGGCACACAGCCAAAAAAAGTCACAGGGACGCTTACTAATGCGTCTTCTGGGCTGCTACGCTTATCAGGTGTGTGGTTGTTGGAAATGCCGCATTTCCAGATGCCAGTGTGAATACTCCTCAACCTGCAAGGCAGATATTTATTCATAGCCCACAACTAGGTGACATGGCACATCGAACACAGCCTCTGGGCTATTTCTGGCGTCTGTAAGATGGAGAGAATGGAAAAAATGCAAATGGAATAAAAAGAGCTAGGATAATACCTGCAGAAAACATGTGTAGGAGTTATGCAAAGGAGACCACTCGGCCAGAAAGAAGCATTGTACAAGATGGTGGTGGACTAAGTGGAAATGAACGTCATAGAGACACCTATGCAGGAAAAGGGTAAACCTAAAAGGTAGGTCTGTCATACTGAGTAACATTGCTATCCAAAGTCACATTACCCCCACAGCTACAATTACACATTTTTGTGGTGCACAGTTGTAACATGACACACAGGTACCTCCAACTCATCAGCAGGTTGCCCATTACTATGGAACCAATACCACACAGATAGCGAAAGCAGGCTGAAGTAAGAGTACACAGCTTCATGCTTCACATTAACACTAAGGCTATGTTTCCACATATTCATCGATTCATCACCCTGCGCTTGCGATATTAATCGCATGCGGTAATCACCGCTGATCCCATCCATTCAGTTGAATGGGTTGGTTCCCACTCAACTGATGGCTGCAATTGCGCACGCCCGCAATTGGACCCGTGATTAGAATCACGGCTCCCTGCGTTCTTATTTTTTTTGGGCGCCCATAGACATGAATGAACACATTTTTTGCTTGTGTGGATTCATTCTCTATGGATGCTATTTTTTTTTTTATCGCAGATGAAGTTCGCCTAGTCACTCGCGCCCGATCACGCTGTGAACCTGCTAGAGCTGCTTCTCATCAGGTTTACCTGAAGGTTTTCTGTAGCCCAGAGATATATAAATCGACTTGTCACCAGGGACGGAGATGAGAGCTTGCCAATATCACTTATCACACTGCCAACAGGGAGACTAGTCTAGACTACTTTAACAGTTTGGCTTTTTCATGCCAAGCTATAAATCAACAAGCAGATGGAAGACATGTATTTTATAACATATTATCAGTCTGTATATTTACACATGCTACATAAATCTGTGGGGTAATGTGGCACACACAATTCTAATGCTTAATCTTCCATGAAAGGTCCACTTCAATGCCTGCCTATGTAAGACCAGGTAAAATAAAGCCTTTATGAAGTTTGGAAGTAATTTTATATAGATATAACATATTTTTCTAAATATAAGACACACTTTTTTACTATTAAAATCAAGCGGAAAATGTCCCTGCGTCATATGGTACGAATATTGGAAAAAAAATTTTGGTTTTCTTTTAGTCCCAATCATCCTGGGAGAAATAGCCCTGCATCCCAGGAGACTGAAATGCGTTCCTTTCCCTCCAGCCAAGCCAAAAAGCCACTGCCAAGAGGGATATCTCAGCTGCATTAGCACTAGCAGTACCCATTCCCTAAACACACTCACCAACTTATGAAGAGACACATTTTACAATGGGATAGCACAAGTTGTGTATTTACATTAACATTCTGCATTGCAATAAATACATAAATAAAAACAATTGAGTTTTGATCAAAAAACACAGGAAACAGTCATATATAAACGTGTTCATTGAATACAATCGCCCCGACCAACAAACAAAATGCTGCGATTTTAGTTCGATCGTTGTAGTTCAATTTTCTGACCTGTCCGATCAATGTTTTCCAAATCGATCAATGTTTTCATTGTCATCCATCTATTTTCATCGATCAAACCATGTGTGCAGTATATGCTTTAAGTTCGATTGATCGCTGTAAACTTTGAACGTTTTAAGTCGATCGAACGCTAAAATCGAACCATGTATGCCTAGCTTAAATGTGGAACTCTGAGATGTAACGAGATACAAAGATCTGTAGTTAACAGTTATGGTGCTGTAATGAATGCCAAAAGTAGTAACAACTGTTTAGGAACAGAAACTTGGCCATTACCTGGTAGGTCACAAAGTCATAAAGTGGAGTCACCAAGTACGGAGCTGAAGACTGCGCAAAGTTGTCTATGCTTTGTTGACTCAATGATCCCAATAAGCGTTAATAATAGACACAATTTCACAAACTGACTTAAAAGGATATGTACTCTACATGTTTGTAAATGCAGATTGCATTGGTAGGTGCTGGATTATATACAACTGTGTCAATGTGTTTACATAGAGCAGTGGTTCCCAAACTTTACCTGCAGGGGCCC
>CM070035.1:133671368-133682602 GCA_036250615.1 Ptychadena robeensis
CCAGAACCCCCCCCCCCACCATTCAAACTACACAGTTTTAGATTGGGGGCCATTTCACACTAGCTGTATTTTTTGTACTAATACTAGTGGGAAATGCCATTCAGACTTAATTTGAAATACAACTCATATAAGTTTATTTGGTTTTTACACCAATCATACAGAAACATTCATCATTCACATAGACACACACACACTACACTCATTCAAAGACATGAATCATTCACATAGAGACAGACACACACATTTAAAACCTTAACAAATCCAAGTGATGACTCCGATACATAATGTATGGTATCAGGCCTGAGCTGGGTATATGTGTTTTTCAAGTCAAAACAGAGCCTTTCATATACAATATCATTCACGTGACATCTGAACCCTTCCTTATTGTAACGTCAAGCCCAGGAGTGCTCATCTGATTCTTCTATACAAAATGTTTGCACTGTCTGTTCTTCAATCTCTACTACAACAATGACTATACAGACAACAGTAAAGGTGCCCATACACGGGCCGATTCTCCCTTAATAATGTCATCACGCTGCAGCCGGTCACTCACAGGATCAGCGGCAGGGTGGATTTGATTTAAATCTAACCAATTTAAATCATGATTTAAATCACAATTTAAATCACTAGTCAGTCAGGCTCGATTTAAATCAATCATTCTTGCTGGTGTAACTTTAATATGCAAGTAGGTGAAGATTTTTAGAATAACAACTTTTCACATTAGTTTTTTATCCCCAGTTTAGATGAATCATTCATATTTGGACAACTTTTCTGTTGCACTTAGCTTTGAGAACTGCAAAAGTAAACCAAACATCTGTGATAATATCTTGTAGCAGAGAAACTGCCCAATAATCTTACAAAAGCAGACAGAAGTTGATGATGTCATAAGCCCATCACCCAAATTTCCCCTGGAATAGACATGGTTGAGGGGACACAAAAGCAATACATTTATTACACACATTGCAAAAGATAAAGTAATGACATCATATGTAGTTTCATCAGCCAAATCTACATAAACAAACAGCCGACACAAGGGGATCAGTCATATTGAATAACCAAATCGACATAAAAGTGGACACAGACCCTCAGGGGTCAATAAGATCAATATAGGTGGAAAGACATGATTTCTGAAGATGGTGTCCCCACTGGTGATCTGTGTAACAAGACCAACCCAAACCATCAACTGATCATGTTTACCAAGGTAAATATATTAAAAATCGGTCTTGTTGTACGCAGATCACCATGGCATTTATGTGGTTAAAGTCTTTCTGTCTCTCCGTTTCCCACTGGTGTCGGTGCAGTGGGGACACCATCTTGAGAAATCATGTCTTTCCCCCTATATGGATCTATAGACGTGAGTAACCGCTGAGGGTCTGTGTCCACTTTTATGACAATTTGGTTATTTAATATGACTGATACCCCTTGTGTTGGATGTTTGTTTTATGTAGATGTGGCCGATAAAATTACATATCGTACCCCCCGAAGAAGTCTTCAACGAAATGCAGGTTGGGGTGAAATTTGCGACATTTGCACAATTTAATTGTCTAAGCACGTGTACAGATGTGTACATCCGCAACATTGCATATTGTTTCTGATTGATATGATGGTCATTACTTCATCTTTGCACTGTGTATAATAATTGTATTGCTTTTACATATATTGAGTGGCCCGTCCTCTCGCCCTTGTCTATTCAAGGGGAAATTTGGGGTGATGTGTTTATGCCATCATCAACTTCTGTCTGTTGTTTTGGGATGTTGGCCGCTATACATGTGAGCGTGTAGTGTTATTGATTATAAAATCTTACAAACACCTCTGGAAGAGCATGACATCGTGAATGGAATAATGGAATTTATTTACCAAAAATATTAAACATATACAGCCTATTCTACATAATTAAAAACTAATCTTTATTTAATCATGGAATAACCTTGGGATGGTAATAGATTTTCCTCAAAAAGCACTTATTTAAAAAAAATCTATTTAAATCAAAAAAAAATTTATCCACCCTGATCAGTTTACAGGAAAAATTGCTTAACAAGAGCAGATCTGATTTCAGGTTGTGACAACCCGGAAGAATAGTCTGTCCATCCCACATAAGGATCATCAATGCATATTAACTGACCTATAAACCAAAACAATACAAAATCCTGATGACATGACACAAACACGGCTGCCATTACTGTCTCTCTTCTGCTAGATACACAGATATATGTGGCTTTAGAAATTGTGAGCATCAGGCCACAAAATTTATAGAAGTGGAAATAAAAGTTATCCCTATTTCTATAATTGATTAATAAAATGACCAATAAACTTGCATTTATAAAAGCAGAGTCAGCATAATTATTTTCAGAAAACACTTAAGAGCACGGTTCTCAACCTATTTAGATCCACAATCCTGTAACTGATGTCCAGCAAAGTGTCACTTCCTGTATTTGGAATGCGGAAATACCTGTGTGGAGTGTCACTTCCCCGTTCCAAATGAACGCTGTTGTGAAGTCACTTCTGGGGTGTCGCAGTGACTTTACTTGTAGCAGGACCAGGTAAGTGAAATGTCCCTTTTCTTCTATTTTCCCATCCTGATTGTGCAAATGATGTGCAGGGTAGGAAGTTAGGAGGAAGAGTAATGCCCCAAACCTCCTAAGTGAAGAGTTACCCTTCCTAACTTCTCACTTCATTTGTGGGCATAAGCGCTGCTGCTTGTTAGCAGGCGCTCTGGTGCTTTCTGTGAACTCAGTGGCCCCTGTTGAATGCTCGTTTAACCCCCAGGTTTAGAACCACTGCTTTTGAGGACTTGCTTTGCTGCTAAAAGGGAAGCCTGTGGGGCTCAGAAACAAAGAAATTATAATATTTTGTATGTTCCCTTTAAACAAAACTGAACATTTAAACCCCAAAGACTGGGAAGTAACTCCTGTGAGTAAGTAAAATGTGCTGATGTCTGAGCTGATTCTGATCTGGGAAATAACAGCTACCTTCATGACAGAATGCTCATTACAAAATATAGCTTTATTCCTTCTAATAATATGGGGTGGGTGGGAGCGGGTCTGGGATTAGCGTCCCTGAACACTCCTCTGGTGTACAGGGCGGGTTTCAATGCAGTAAAACTAAAGAGCAGTAAACAGGACTAGGTGTGCCAAGGTGCAGCTCGACAAACTACATGCTTCCAAAGCAGCATCACAGATCTACAGGACACTAAATTCACCATTAGTGTACAGATGTGGTAGCCAACTAAGTTGATAAGGAGGGCCACAAGTGCGGCCCCCAGCATCACCAAAGGGCCCAAACATAAAATGTTCAATCTATACTGACATAGATAGATAGATATACGTCGTCAAAGGTTACATGCCTCAAAGATAACATCAAAGCCTTTTCTTTGGTTATACTCCGCAACATATATTATACAATCACTACCCCCCCCCCCCCCCCCCCCGTTTATTAGTGGAATAGTGGGAGCATAGGCACTCACCAGGAGAGGTGAGGGACTTGCTCAGACACCATCTGGTAAGTTCATCTCCTCCTCTTCTTAGTCTAAGAAGATCCCGGGTGAGCACCTGTCAGCAGGGTATCAGTGGACAGGTGAGTTCCTATGTCCTATGAATTAAAAGTTAGGTTTCAGGGGCCGCAAGTGGAGGACTGAGGGGGCCACCTAACACCCAAAGGGCCACAGGTTAGGCACCTGGGGTTACAGACTTATAGGACTAATAGCAGAGACAGCCAAGCTTACCCGATACACAGGAGTCATAGCATAAAACATTCACATTAATATTAACCTCTGTAGTGGTAAGCCCCTACCGCACTGTTAAAAACGTTGATCGCAGTACTCTGCTTGAATTTACCACCCCTGCCGTGGGCTGGGAAACAGACGCACCTCCGCTATAATGGAGGTCTATGGCACGGCCCCTGCCCCTTTGGCCTCACCAGTAAAGGCCCACCAGAACCCCTGGAAATGCTGTGTTGGTGTAGAGAATGGCCAGAGCTTTTAAGGGGTATATTGGGTTTTTCTGATGTTCCATTAGCGGTCGAGCCAAAAAACTCTGGACAAACTGGCTTCGTCTTAAGCCAGGGAGGGAGGTTAAAAGAGGCACACTGACTGTAGGGTTCTAATATTGGGTGCAATGTACTAAAAGTTCATATGAACTGATGAACAACACATTTCGGCCATTGGTATGCTTGCACTCATCAAGAGTCCCACCTGGTCTCTGTCTTTACAGGTATGGTACAAATTTGGACCTCACAAGAAGTCCACAATCCGCACTACAACGACTAGTAGTCCATCCAAGATCTAAAAACCACCGCACAGTGTGAATTTGTGGGAGCACCCTCTAATTAGACTTCACAATAATAAAGTAGCTAAGTGGCCAACCCAAAGTCCAAAGGCCTCACACAGGGTCCACCACAAGGAGAACCCCATTAAAGGTCAATTGGGCTAAAGTCCAAAATTCAAACAACGGATTTTAGCTTCTTTACCATGAGGTTAAAAATCGGCCGTGTTAATGTAGCATTAATTGTTTCATTCACAAACGGAGAATAGTTTTCATAAAACAGAGGCACATGTCCAAGGCCTTACAGTCACAATACTGGCAAGAGTCATTTTAACTGCCTACAACTATTCTCATCACTTATTCATCGGAAAGAACAATGGGTCCTTGCATTAGTCAGGACACTTTAAAGATGCCTCTTTCAAAGCAGCATGTGATGAGCTCGGGAAACATTTTAAGAATATATTGATTAACCTTGAATAACCTGCCGTCCATTAAAAGCAAGCCAAAACGGCTTAATGACACAAACGGGAGATATTGGAAATGCAGCCAAGCGTGACCATCCTCCGTGACTTCACAAAGACAGAAAACAAGTCCAAGTGACCAATTTATTTCTCATCTTCTATTTCACCAACTACGCTGAAACAGAAGTGTAATTTTATATTTAGATCCATGTGAAGATAGAGATGAGCGTATCGGCGTGCTGCGGAACCCCTAACACAGCAGTTTTGTATTGCTGTGTAATGTGTAATTCCTGTCCTAATCATTTAACAGCTCCTGAGCGCGGTGTCATACCTCCTCTTCCTTGGCATTTTACAGGTTACACAGAGTTCTGTGATCCGCCAAGGGCAAAGGGGAGGGTTACAATAGGACACAAGTACAGCAGTGACTCAAGATTTGTGCAGATGTTTAATTTTAGTCGCTGGGAACTTTCGTTTGTATAACCAGAGTGGGTTATGTTATGTGGATAGACTATGGGCTTCAGCGCAACAACCCCCATAAGCTCCATTGAGGGTCATGTTAACGCGGCCCCTTTAAATCAATGGGCTGACGACTGACTAACGTGGAATTGACTGCAAGCCTACGTCACTTTATGTCTCTGCATCAAAATAAACGCAACAGGGACTTGAACTGATGAATCACGAGCTATGATGGGCTGTGGAGACAGCCATGTCATAGCCCATTGCTGTCAGTGCCTGCTTGTGCACTGTGCTAAAAATTTTAGCGTGGTGTAGCCCTAGCCTTATTTTGAAGGGTGTTTACCCTTCTATCCGGAGGCACAGGATGTAACCTCCTGTCTGTATAATCAAACAATTCAAATAAGTAGATTACGGAGTTAAGCCCCCCATACACGTTCCCATTTTTCTCCCCACCGATTTATTGTCCGATCGGGTCACCCGATTTTCACTTAAAATGTTATGGTTGATCGGTCGGCTGGTACGAAAAATCGGAATTCTAATTATCACCGATCGATAGGCCCGACACTATTTTATTAACAGCAGATCGACCAAAATTTACAGACAGGCCAGAAGCGGTACGATTATTCCCCCGATCGATCACCCCGTCCGACCACGCTGGACGATCGGTCAAAATTCGTACGGAAAAATCGGAATGTGTATGGGGGGCTTCAGGTGGACCATAAACGGGCCCATTTTTGAATAGATTCGATTCACTAGCTGCGCCTGTTTGTGGTAATCGATTTAATCCAGCCTTTCCTTGAGTGGGATCAACCAATCCTGCTTTTAAAGAAAGCTTAGTCGAATAGAGAACCGACATGTTGGTAAATCCCTGTTAGACTGCCATTACTTTGGATGGGGAGAATCTGGGGATCAGTTGCTTGATTACACAAAAATGAGAATCCACATCTAAGGGGTGCTTGGGATGTGTTCTTACAGGATATAATGAAGGACAATGTGTGGGTCACTGCAGATGATACTCGGGGTATACTTACAAATCAAATAATGTTTTATAGACCCCTTCCCACCCTCTAACGATGGTAAATGTAGCTGATGTTCTGCTGACACAATTACAGTGAAAGCTCCCCACGTGCAACCCACATACAAAGTACACACTAACATGTTTTACAGCCTTTGATTCCACCCAACACAAAGACTTTCTCTCCAAGACTGTCAGACCGTCAAATAAAACAGAAGCTCACAGCTAACACTTCACAGAGCGTCTTCCATCAGACAAAGGAGTAATTTAAATACCAGTTCTGAGATGATTACCTTCCACCACCCTCCGCTTGTTTATATGAGTAACAAATGTATTTATCTTTTCTGTGACTTCATAAACTGCAAACACTTCACTCCACAAGTAATACTTTCCTCTCCGATGTGTCCCAGCAGTCATAACATTTGACATATCTAGGAACAAGTCCTCTGCTGAGCTTATGGATCCTCAACCATAGAGTCCTGCAGTGATATAGGGATGAGCTGGAGATGTCACCACACTCTCCAACCTACTTTACTATGGGTTTCTGAAACTGAGGGGGGGCAGAGGTATTCCAGGGGGGGGGGGTGCAGCTAGGGGGCTGAGCAAGGGACAAGCCGGAAGCCAACCATGGAGGAACTAGTTACAAACAGTAAGAGTGAATGTAATGTGTGTGTATATATGATGCATGTTTCTTCACGAATGGTGTGAAAACCAAACAAAGTTGTATGAGCTTTATTTCAAATAAAGCCCTCAACCTGAATGGGTGGGGAGCTTGATAATGTTCCTATATAAAAAAAGGAGGGCACTGCAGGGAAAGTTTGAGGATCACGGCTATAGGGAATGAAAGAATATAAGTTGTTAGTGCCAGATTGTAAATTGTGTCTCTCTTAAGTTGGTCGGTGTGTTCAGAGAAGGAGTACTGCTGGTGCTAATACGGATAAGATTTCCATTAGCTATTCTAAAAATAATATTTTTTTTTTACACATTTTAATAGGAGAAAAATGCAGTATATGTTATGTTCATTTTTTTTCAATACAAATCCACTTTAGAGTGGAACAAAAATGACCATTTCAAATCAGAATTATCACATTTTAGGATTACTTTAAAGAAAACATTTTGTGATCATAAAAAAACTTTGAATCGGAGTTCCTCAAGTGATTGTTTTTCCTTGGAATCAACATTATCCCCACATTGAGGGTGTCTCACAGTAATAAAGACTGCTGAGACAGTTGTTTTCTGCAACGATGAACCTGTATGGTAAATAAATAGCTATATGCAAAGATCACCAAGACAAAACTTCTGGCAGGAGGCTGGCACAGCATGAGCAAACAATCCCACCCAATATATTTCACTTACTGTAATACATTTCTGCATTTACTTTACCACTGCTGACCTATAAACAAGATACAATGGGAGGTTTCCACCAATGTCCGCACCGGCCATTACATTCTTTACCAACAAGATGTCCAAAAGTTCACCCCATAACAGAGCTAGAGTGACATAATAAATACACCAGAACAAAAGGACTGATCATGCATACTGTACACACCTATTCCTACTTCATGTGACATCTGTCACATGTCAAACTCTCTATATACAGGTCTCTACATTGGCTCACCCTGCACCCTGCATCAGCAGAGAGAAACAGAAAACTTTATTGACACAAACAATGTGAGCAGAGAGAGAAGGCAGGATACTCAACTCCTCCTGTGTAATAACCTGTACCTGTGTGTTATCTTGTGCTGTAAATGTTGATAAATATGTGTAGATGTTATGTACACGATTTCCTTCCGACAGTAAGAAACTGCAAATTCGAGCTTGGCAGTATGATTGTTTGAGGTATAATAGACTGTGAGCTCCTTTGACACACTGACCAAAACCAGATGCAGCTAAAACAACTCAGGAGCCAAAATGAAGCTTGCCCATGGCTAAAGTAATAGCAGCAATTTAACTTTCCTAAACACAAACTGATTATTTCCAATAAACAACCCTAAACTAGCCACACTAACATCGACCTTTGCTCAACCGGTTTTCAATCAACTTTTCTAATTTAAAATTGTCGATCAGTCAATGGATCGAGGGTACTACCACACAGTGTAAATGGATGGGGGGCCTTAACTCCTCCTCCATCCCGGGAGCAGCACACTTCCACACAACTTCATCACCCACCTCTCATACTGACCCATTTACCATTTTATTACCTCTATTCTACCATATAGTCCATTCACAACCTGATGGTCTTTCTGGTCACTAGAGGCCCCCACACACGTACCGAGTGGGGGCCGACAGATCAGCGATGGAGTGCAGCGTGATGATGTCATCCCGCTGCACTCCGTCACTCACAGCATCGGCGGGCACCCTTTGAAACTAACGGCATGTCCGTTCTCTGGCCGACCGAGCTTTAGGGTGACAGGGATCTGTCGCCCCATGTGGGCACCCCCGATCGGCGGACGTTTTTGCCGCCGACCGACGCCGCAAGCGCTTTGGTAGTCATGTCTCATCTGTTTCCATAGCATTAAAATGTATACATCTGTCAATTGTTTTTTAACGCACTGTAAATGCTGGCTTTTATTTAAGTTGTTTCCACGCTTCCACGGAACACTTATGCAACGTGGGTGCATAAAAGCAGATATATACTTAAAATCTAAACAAATATATGTGTAATGATGAAAACTTGACTAACCTCTGAGCTAGTATGATGGTGTCATAGCACTTCACCTAAAAAATCCTAAAAAATATACTTACCTGCTATTCCCTGGAATAGTTTGAGAGATTCCATCTTTATTTTCCAAGCTTCCAGGGGTTAACTCAGGGTGCAATATAGCGAGAGGCCACTGGGGGCTTTTATAATGATTTTCTATGGGAAACTGTGTATTGTTCGCTTTAATGCAGAGCCGAGATTAGAGATTTACCTGTCTATCTTTGCGGTGAGTTCGCTGGGTGCCGCAGCAACCTGTCATCAGAGCCCGTCATCATTGCCAGGTAGAGAGGAAGGGCTGCGAGGGATCTTGTTAAATTACTCCCTACAGGTAAGTTGTTGGTTGTGGTAGGTCTGCTTTAACCCATTCATATGGAATACATTGGTTGTCAACAATGCAATATCCCTCTCATTCAAATAATAAAAACACATGTGTCAAAAATGGACGATAAAGTACCACAAACGCATCGAAAATGGATGCAAACGCAACCGTCTGCATTAGAAAAAAAGGAACACCAAAGGGATTGAAGAAGCAGGAGAAACAGACTTACATAACTCCTACTGTCTCATCACTGCTGACAGCTGTGTGCAACTACCGTATATACTCGAATATAAGCTGAATTATTCAGCACCTGAAATGTGCTCAAAAAATTTAGTTCAGCTTATGTTCGGGTCAAGAAAAATCACTGCATTTTGTAGGTGGACTGAATGAGTGAATTGCAAAGCCCCTGAGCATGGTATCATCATTGCTCTAGCATATGTAGTTTTGCATAAATAAGGTTCAAAGTCAAGTCAAATTTGAACTTATTTCCTGCAAAAACCTTATATGCTAGAGCAATACCTTTTCCTTTACAATGTTCACACATCCCTTATCATCACCAAAGCTGCTGGAGGTGTAGAGATCATATTCAGGGGCTTTGTAATTAACTTACAAGTCTACTGAATTAAAATAATAACAGCTCCTAACAAAAGCACATTTGCTGTGTGTTTCTGAGCCTAAAGGTGGGTTTACACGTGTAGATTTTTTTTCTTCAATCTACTGCCCATTCGATTTTTTGTTCGATGCCGTTGTTGAACATCGTTTGTTCATTTATCGAATGTAACATTAGATTTTTGTTCGTCCATCACAGATATTGAATGAAAATACATGTGAAATTACAACGACAGATAAAAATGTACCAACATGTTCGATGACCTTCTGAACGATTCTTTGTTCAAGGTCGAACCAAATGTATCCATTGAACAAACTGGCCATTCTAAATTTTTGTTCAATCAACCAAAAAATTTTTGTTCTTTGTTGAGCGAACGAAAAAATCTACAGGTGTAAACCCACCTTTAGCTGCTGCTGCATCCCCCCCCCCCCCCCCCCCCCCCCCCAGCTTATACTCAGGTCATTCTGTTGGTCAGATGATGGGTCGGCTTATACTAGAGTATATACGGTATTTACACTTTTTATTATTGAACAGCAGATGTAGACAAAAAAGAACTCCGACAAGGTGTAGGTTTGCAAACAAACATCCCTGAATACAAAGAGTTTCAGCAGGTTCGGCCTTTGGAAAATAGAGTCGGAGAAGATCTCTTTCCTGATTTAGAAGAGGTATACAAAACACAAGTGAACACAAAACAAAAACCTAATTACTCCTCACACAACATATCCGCTTAGATCAGATAGATCACATAATAATAAAGAAAGGTGAGAAAATCGCTCTACTTCTCCTGTCTCAAGTTCTACCAACAATCTCACATAAATACAGTTTATATATCACAAAGCTTGTACTCAGCCATTCTAAACATTAGGCTGTGAGCTCCTCTGAGAGACAGCTTGTGGTATGACTATATATACTTTGCGTTATATGTCGGCGCTATATAAAAAATAGATAATAATAATAACTGAGCACCTGCTAAATGCGGTCGTAAAAAGAAGAAGGGAACCACATGTGCCGACGTCCCAGGCTAAGGAGAACATCAACACATCGCAATCAGCGCAGAGAGGTAAGTGAGGCGCACATCACAGCTTCATATATGAGGAAACCCACTAATTCACAGAAGTACAATATACACATTCATTGTTTTCTCTAGTTTTGGAAATTCTACTCATCAGTAGAGACAAAGTGGTCATGTGACTCAGCTGAGCAGTCATGTGTCATCATAGTTTGCCATGGACTATCAATAGGTGACCATGTCTCTTCTATAAGTGCCCTGTCCCATCTATACGTAGCCAGGTCTGTTCTGTAGGTGCCCTATCCCATCTATACGTAGCCAGGTCTGTTCTGTAGGTGCCCTATCCCATCTATATGTAGCCAAGCCTCTTCTGTAGGTGGCTAGCCCCATCTATTGGTAGCCAT
>CM070035.1:133709796-133732568 GCA_036250615.1 Ptychadena robeensis
AGCAGAAACCATATGATGAGGTCACATAGTACTCACATGTTCACTAAGTAGGGCAGTAATATTCACTAAGTAGGGCATATTAAGAAAGCGTTACATATAAAGGTCCCCATGCACAGTATTAAAGCAGAAACCATATGATGAGGTCACATAGTACTCACATGTTCACTATGTAGGGCAGTGATGCCCCTGTCCGACAGAAGTCCCAGGCATCAACCGTGGCATCAGACGGAGCTCAAGGCTATCCCACTAAGGCTCCCCCAAAACCCTGTAAAGGGGAGTGGGGGTTCTGATGTTACCCAACGTGAGGGAGACCAGGCAAGAGCAACTGGAGGAGGAGAGAAACAGGGCCATGTAACAACCAACGAGGCATCACCCTAGCCACCCCCCATTCACTCTAAACATACCTGACGACACGAGACGTGCCCCGCCAGACAGGCATGGATGAAGGTTTGTGGATTGAGGGAATGTCATCCCTGGGGGGGTTCTGAGATGAATCTCCTATAAAAGTTCGCAAAGCCGAGGAATTAGAACCTCCCCAATGGGGAGGGGTGTACCGGCTGATTGACCAGATCCGATCAGTGGGGCTGCTGGTGGGGGCGGGCACCTCACAGCTGCTGACGAGGGGTCAGGGGAGGAGAGGAGGGGATAGGGGGCCCGTACAGGCGAGCGACAGGCATATATCACAATTCACTGAATCTGAAGGGGGTGCCCTGTGACGGTCGCAACTGGCCAGGCTCCTCCAGGCCCCTCAGGTCCACCCCAGAAGCCCCACCAGCAGTGGGTGTGCCGATGATCACTTCGTGTCAATCGGCAAACCCAATGTGACCTCATCCCCTAGTTAACCCCCCGTTAGCCACAGGGGGTCTAGGCGGGGAGAGGCCCCCCAGATAGAAGTGGGGGAAGGTACCCGCCCCAAACGCAGGGTGGGGGGGGGAAACACCTCTGCACCCGCCCCTCAAAAGATGCGGGCTTTGGCACAACATAACCCACCAGGTGCCCGGCCATGTCCATAGGACCCCAGTCAGACAGAATCTATCGTTATGTCGGTTAAACAGCTATATCCTAAGTCCAATCCAGACGAAGGGTTAACATGTTTGCTAATATGGTATGGTTTTGATCATCATGGACCTACACTGAATCACAATAAGTATAAGTACTGGCTACCAATGTTGGGTCCCTACCACAGGGTCTTCCCCCTAAATTATAACAATTGAAAAAAATTTTTACTAAGTGACAGAGGTAACCAGTATTGGTATGTCATAGAAAACGTGCCACCCTTCGTTATGAAATTCAAAGAAAAAACCCTAAACCCAGGTTAAAGGTCCTGGGAAACCAAGCTAGTAGGGAAGGTTTAAAGGCACTAGCGGAGTCAGCTTACACTCTGACATAGCTTACACTCTTGTACCCCATGCCAATAGTGCCCAGCACACAAACTGCTCCAAATGTCCATTCCATCAGTTAAATCTGCACAGCCACACATTTCATTCCCCAATATAACTAATTAGATGCACCCTCCAGTACATAGAGCTTATTTAATAGTATTCACACCAACAATGAGCGTGCATTGATCCGATTCCTCTTGATCGTATATAGGACAAGAAGGCATAGATGGTGATAACACATCTCTGATTGGTTTGCCTGTCACTTCAGGTCAGCCAGCCTATCTTCTATCCATATTTGTGATGTGTTTCTCTTTATGATTTGGAACCATTTAGAAGACTTTTACCATAGCAACATATCAGCCAGAGAAATTCACTATTATTTCCTGCAGATCAAATCTGCTTGTATCTCAATTTCCACATTTTCTAGAAGCAGTACAAAGAAATAGACATCTTGAGAGAGTATACACATATACAAATATATTGCAATTTCAAGCTATGGATTTATGCAATTAAATATTCCCAACAGCAGTGGCCAATTTCCCTTATATTTGTATGGCTAGCTTGCCCAGCAGCCCCTCCATGACACACATCTGCTGATCAACTGCTCATTTGCCTTCAAAGGCAATTTAAGATATTGATTGTCTCATTTCTGAGAGTACAGAATTCTGGTAGACTGGCCTAAAGGCCCCCACACATACCGAGTGGGGGCTGACAGCTGCTAAGATCAGCTCTGAAGTGCAGCATGATGACGTCATCACGCCGCTCTTCAGAGCTGACAGCATCCTCCGGCACCCTTTGTGTGCCGGCCGTTAGCTTCAATGAATATCCCTGTCGCCCCATGTGGGCACCCCGAGCGTGCAAGCCCGTCAGTCAGCGGCAAAATTATCCGCCGCTTGGTGCATGTATGACAGGCATAACACTACTTACAATCTCCATTCATCTTCAATTCATTTTTTACACATGCAACAGCTCAGTGTGCACGACTTGGTGGTTCTAATGGTATAGAATGTCTATTTAATGATCATTAGCAAGATCAGTTATCAATGGAAATTTTTGTCATTAATAGATAGGGATGGAGTGTATTATCTTGCAATAAGAAGGGCATGAAGCAGGACCTCCATGGTGTGATTACCAGGTATGAATGATTTGACATCATCTAAGATGAAAATGACTACTTACCAATAAAAGAACCTATCAGTATTCACAAAACATTCTATATTTTTTGGGTCAAATAGATTAAGGAGGGGATATTTCCACAGGTCAAAATTGTTGTCATAAAAGAAGATTTAGGTATAGGTACCCTATTAACCCCCCTGCCGTTCCTAATGGCATCATCTCGTCCAGTCAGTACTGCACTGGAAGAGATGTAGCCAACCGGCGAAGATCGGAGCCCTGGCAGCGCAGATTTACCATTCTGCGCTAATCGCATGAAAACAGTTTACTGTGGAGAAAACAGATTCCCCAGATGTGCCCTTTGTAGTTAACCAGGGGAGAGAGGTTGCTAAAGGGAATTTTACTCGATATAATGATAACTGTATCCAATACAATTCAAAGTAAAAAAACACATTTCCAATTGAATAAAAACTTTATTATAAACATAAATATAAATACATACTGTTTTGAAATCTTTCATACAAATAAATCTTTTAGATATTTTATCTTTCAAATGATACCTTTTATTTATTTATTTTCATGTAATTTTTTATTACATAAATGTGTGTTTCAAACATTATTATATTCAGGATGCCTACTAGACCCTTGTACGGACAGATTTTGGGAAGTTACAGGCCTACAGCATTAAAAAAATTTATACTTTAGTTAGTCCAGAAAGGATATGCTGGGTGAAGGAGAGATCACGGTGATCTCTCCTTCACCCAGCATATCCTTTCTGGACTAACTAAAGTATAACACCACTATCTCCGTGGCGGGGGTGCACAGCCTGAGGAAGCCAGATTTTGGCGAAACATGTTGCTCAAGCACCACGCCTCGTAAAGTTTTACATCGGAGCTCCATAGCATGATTTAGTCCAAATCCATACCAACAATATTATATGTTCTTTATATTTGTTTGCTGGGTGTAAGACCATCTGGTATGGTCACCAGCAGGAGGTAATAAGCCCTCCTTCTGTATGTACTACCTTATGTATGTCAGATTTGTTACTGTCATATGTGCTTTTGTGTGATATTAGTTTTTGAAATAAAGTATTATCTGTCTTTTAAACCAAGATCTGTCAGTTATTGATATCAAAGCATTCCAATCAAAGTCCCGTCCAAGGGGAACTTCCAAACCGTTCCAAATATTGTGGGATGGGAATGCTTTGATAGACTAGAAACACGGGTTCAATCCAAACAATCCTTTATTTAAACAATCTACAATTATGTAAAGTTTTGTCTACAACTGGACACACTGTTATGTTAAATATTGTCAGTCTATCTTTGTCAAATAAAATGTATATATACTAAAGTGTTTTTATTGTAGTCATTTTAAACAATACATTAAAAATGAATTACAAATGCATGCCTTAAAATTAACTGGAAAGAGGAATACTTTAGGTGTAAAGACCGGCATAGAAGTCTGGTTGGTGGGCTGATTCTGTGGTACTTGATGACGTCAGCACGCGCGGACGGTCATTCTGGGAATCAGAATTTTTGTGTGCCGGCACTTATGAGAGCAATCTAAAAATTACAGACATGTCCGTAATTATGTAGATAGATTTTAGGTGGGTGCATTAGATTTGCGGGCGATTTCGCGGCAGACTGATCTCCACGACGGCACGGCGATCAATCTGTGATGGCCAGCTTTAGTCATGTAATATCTATTTTCCTTTTAGTGGAGAGTTTAGGCGATCTGCCTATGCTGGCTGGCCAGACATGTGATTTGAAGGGGTTTGCTGCCACCTACTGAAAACATTTTGAAATAATGTAACATCTCTATTAAAACTTTTGGATTCACACCTATAAGCAGCGATTACCAGCATAATAGTGGTTTCCCCTTCCAGTGTGTTTATTAGAGCTCAGCTAAAAACGCAAAAAGGCCTTATATATGGTGACTGTATTATATGGTAAACTTATGTCGCTAAACAATACAAGAATAAAAAAATACAAAAACAAATATATAGGTAAAATAAATGACATTTTAAATTATGTTTGGATTAGTATGGTAGCTAAGCATGAGGCATTTCCAGTGGGAGAGGTCAGCAGCATCAGCCATATGGTGTAACATTAAGCCAGGAACACACAGCTTGATATTGGAAACCCTTTGAGGTTCCCAGCAGCAGCAGCACGATGGCATCATCACGCTGCTGTCAGATATCGGAGACACAGCTATGTCTCCAGCTCAGCCAATGCTTTGCATGGGGACACGCGGTCTCCATGCAAAGCAATGGACATCAACTATGGTTTGTGGTCATGTCCGATATCCCTGTTTTCGAGCGGGATTGGTTGGTCAGGCTCGAAAATAGGGATGGCCGCATATGATATGGGCCGGATGGATGGCTATGAGCATGCATGGTGCTTGAAGCGGCCATCGATCTGGCCCATTTCTACAAATGTGTTCCCAGCTTTACACCATATGTAAGGTTACCGCTTTATGCCTGCCATACACATACCGATAAGCGGCTGATTCTTCACCTGACCAACGGGCGTGCGCGCTTGAGCCGTCGGTCAGCAGAAAAGACCGCCGTTTATCGGTATGTGCCCACATGAGGCGACAGATCCCTGTCGCTCCACAGCTCGGCCGGCCAGAGAACGGACATGTCCGATAATCTCTGGCCGATGGAAGCCGATGGCATTAGCTTCAATGAAGACCGGCGTCTTCATTGAAGCTAATGGCCGGCACACAAAGGGTGCCGGCCGACTGAAGGGGCCCCATAATGCACCAGGGTGCAAACGTGATGACGTCATCACGTTTGCATCCCGGTGCATATCGGGACTGGTCTGTCTGCACCCGTCAGGGTGTGTATGGCAGCCTTTAGGCTCAGTTTACTTGTGTGATCACATTATTTGCCTCAAAATCAGAAGACGTTTTTTTATGCGCATTTCAACCAGCCCCTATAGTCCAACCCATCTACTGGACATCTATATTTGCCGGTAACTTTCCTTACCTGCTTAGACTCAAGCTCTTGACTACAGGAGCTGTTCAAAATCTTAATAATACAATTCACTGTGTTTGGCATGGGCTTTCACAGACTTTCTCTTCTTGTGGTGAGAAGTATATAGAAACTTAAGTCTGATGGAGGAATTAAGAACAATTTGGCATTTTGTTTATTTTATTGATGCAATTTGCTTTAATTGGAGCTGATCATTGCAGCACAGTGCTCTGAAAATGTTATCACTGGAACAAATGTCCCAAAACTAAAGGTGCCCATACACGGGCAGATTCTCCCTCGATAGATGAGGGACTGACTGAAGCGTAATGACGTCATCAGAGGATCCTCCCCATCCAAAGTAATGGGATCATACATTGTAAGCCCGAACAGGCAGGGTCCTCTACTCCTCCTGTGTCATAACCTGTACCTGTGTTGTATCTCTACTCTAATGTATTGTACAGCGCTGCGTAATATGTTGGCACATAATATGTTGTGAATTTACCGTCATGTCGCATCCCTGTGCGATCCGACATGCGGGAGGATCCTGATCGATCTGACCAGGTGGACGCACCGATTTGCGGCCGAAAGACTGCAGGATGATTGGTGGGAACAGGCACGGCGTTCGATCAGCCGATAAATTGGGCAGCAATCTGCCAGTGTATGCCTACATTTAGATTCCCCCTATGTTTCTGAATATGTGCTGATCTTTGTCTAAAGCTAGATGTCTTATGCTTACCATACACCTTTAGATCTCTCTGTCAGATGTCCTTTAGATCTACCAACAACTATGTAGTGCCGCGTCCTCTGCGACTGAACACAGGTAGACTTGATTGTTTAGAAAGTCCCTCATATTACATGGTTTTGGTAAAACAAAAGGAGATCTAAAGGAAATCTGACAGAGAAATTTAAAGGTGTATGGTATGTAGGGGTGAAGGGGCCCTAAAGCAGGGTGTAGGGGGTGTATAGTGTAGGGGCCCTAAAGCAGGGTACGGACATGAAGATATGGGCCAGATCGATGGCCCTTTGGAGCGCCGTGCACTCACAGCCATCTATTTGGCCCATATCATATGCAGCCATCCCAGTTTTGGAGCAGGAGCAATCAATTTCGCTCGAAAACAGCGTTAAATATGGCCGATGTTCACTGCTTTGCATAGAGATTGCGGGTCTCCAAGCAAAGCATTGGCTGAGCTGGGGAGAGCAGAGCTGTTTCCCCAGCTCTGCCGATATCTGACAGCAGCGTGATGACGTCATCATGCTGCTGCAGGGAACATATATCAAATATTGAACATCGAGCCGTCTGTACCCTGCTTTACTGTCTCTGGTCCCACTCTTTTTGAAAGCCTCTGACCTATACCGTAATACAGTAAATTGGGCTAGAACAGGGGACTTCAAACTTTCTAAATAGGCGGGCAGTTCAGTGTCCCTGAGACTTTTGAGAGAAAGGACTATCCATGTACACAGACCCACATTGCACAAACATAGGTGGACACACGCGCACACACACATGGTCACACACAACATACCACGCACACAACACACATATCAGATTCATCAACCATTCACACCCCCCACAGCCAAAATACATTACAAATTCCCACTTCTTTTTTTCTTTATATACCAAAGCACCAGAGATCATGGTGTGTACTGTAGCTTTGGTAAAACTCTGAACTCGGAGCTGCCTCACTCTTTGAACTCCCAAAGCACAGGTGTTGGACACCCAAGAACTTGATTCATCCCCTCTGCAGATCGTGGCTCAGCACCTCATCCCCGGCATCACCACACCTTCAGCTTGTGTTGTCAGCATCTGCCAGGCATAGATCCTGGTAATAGGTGGTGTTGCACAAAAATTATGATCAAAAATCCTACTAAAAAGTAGTAAGTGTCTGGGGGCTGGCCACCTCTTTTCCTTGAACTACTTTTAAATAGGAGGCAAGGTTGTTTTTTTGGTTTTGGATTGATTTTGGATGTGGTGCCACAGCTTTAAAGCTAGCCATACACGTGTCGGATTCCATGGCCAATTGATCACTGACCCAATTGATTCCGGCGATCTCAGCGGGAATGGGAGCTGCAATCAATCAGCCACTTAAGAGGATCCGATCGCTGCATACCACCTTGTCCGAGTGATCGCGTCCAATTGATCGGGGGCTCAGAATTGGATCCGACAGAGAACCAACATGTTGCACCACAGATAAATCCATTTTACTGATTTTTGGTTCCCTAAGATCACACTGCACATTAAAAATTATATAAATAATTAGTAATACAGAATATTAGAAAAAAATCTAAGATTTAGATAACTAAATATATATATATATATATATATATATATATATATATATATATATATATATATACAATGGATATTATCAGTTTTATTTTTGTCCACCAGGTGGCATAAGGGAGCTGTATCTATTTGGTATATAATGCACAAATGTACACCATAGAAAGGTTTACCTTTAAGCGGCACTGGAGTCAAGATCTCAGGTGATAAAATCTAACACCAGGTCCAAAAGGCTACACAGATCACTGTCTAAGGAAGAAATGATTTCCACTGAAAACTGAATAAAATTGTATAAGGTATTGACAAGTATGGCCATAGCTAAGGCACTATATATATATATATATATATATATATATATATATATATAAAAAAGCAACAGTATTAAGTTACGGTTTATATTACAACTTAACTTTGAAAGACACAGTTGACTACTTAATGTATAACAATTACAAACAAAATGATAAACACTTTATATCTTTATCTGCATTGATATCACAATCTCTTATTCTCAACAGTATGCAACATCATTGTTATTTTTTAAACCTCTGGAGATCTTGGTTCCCATAGTAGAAATCCAATATACTTCCTTATGAGTCAGCATGGAAAATTGATCTTTTCTCCTTGATGGTTTATCATCCCTTTCAATTATCCTAATCCCTAATGAATCCACCCTCCAGTCATGTCTATTGACACAGCGTATAACCACAGTGATATTCTTTTTCATTCTAATATAAAAAAAAGTCTTTACATTTATGAAAAGACGCCTGGTGGTTCTGCCCATGTATTAAATCAAGGGACACAAATAATGACACAGGGGAGGACACAAATTATATAAACTGTTACTCTCAAAGATTGTCGGTATAGGTTAGGTGACAGTATACTGCCTGGAATAAGAGCTTAAGTGGATACAAAGGCCATTCTATGGTCAGTTCTTAAAGTCTCTATCCCTATATAATTGGTGTAGAGACTCAATGCTTTAATATATTTGTCTAATTCTCCAGTAACAAGTTATTTTCAGTAAATGGTAAATATGTAAAATACTGCACATCTTTAAATATTTCTAAAATTGCCCTCAGCCCGAGCAGATGCTAAATATGTATATGCTATATATTCATGTATATATAAAATGTAAGTTTAATTAACAATCACTTTACTGCATACGTTATGTGAACTGTGTGTTTTTTTAATTTCTATTGGCTTATTCACAAAAAACGATTACTTTACACTATAAAAAAAATACAAAATGTTACCAGATCATTCCTACCTGGTCAAATGTATATAAATGTCAGTTCAAAGAGACAGTTACACAGGTCATTACATAAAGGTGGTAAAAAAATGTTTATCAAGTGGTCAAGACAATGCAGCAATATCATTATCTGGGGGGCCTGTCCTGCCATTTGTGGGAACGTGGTAAGAACAAGGGGTGCCAGACTGGTGGAGAACCCAATCAATGATCTCCATAGAGTAGTGCAGGCTATGGGTCTAGCAGTGCTATCATTGTTTCTGTAGGCTAGAACCTTGTATTCTAAGGACATTTTTAAGAATTGAGCTTGGACCAAAAATTAAAAACTACTAGGCTAGCTTTCCTGCCATGCAGCAACCCATCACAAACATATTCCTGGGTCCCGAGCAATAATTGAAGAAGCACTACATTAGACAAAAAAATAAAGAAAATAAGCTATAAGGAAACAATGTTTTCAGCATCACACTCACCCACCCACTTTATTTCATTGTTCCATTTGCTGGACGTTATGTCACTGCTCTGTACTGTAAAGCATAAGATACCATAACAACCATAACTCTTCTATAGAAGGGAGTCGCGGACACCACAACCATAGGTATTAGTAATCCATTTTTTCAGGGTGCTTTTAATTTGGGTCTTTTTGTCAGCAACAGGTTCCTATGGAGTTGGACGGGCCTGCAAATATTCTGCTTGAGTTCTTTGTTATCTAGACATTACAACATAATACCTCCAGATGTATTTTGTATGGTGGCCAATGGCTACAGTGGTATTAAGTGCAATACCTTTATTGCAGTATTTGTGTTTCTAAATACTCCTATGTATCCTATCTTTTGTATGAGGAGGACATATACTCTAAAGGTCCCCATACACGGGTCCGATTCCCAAGGGATTCCGGGACGATCGATTCCGGGCGCGTGCACGCTAATTGATCGTCCCGGAATCGTGTGAAGCCCACCTTGCCCGATCGATCACGTCCGATCGATCGGGGGCCCAGAATCGGATCTGCCAGAGAACCAACATGTTGGTCTTTCTGACCCGATTCAGCACATATCAGCCATGTGTGAAGTGATCGATCGGGCACGGAATCGTCCAGGAATCGGTGGCCCAAGGGGGTAGGGACTGGCTTAATTGGGCGATTGATCGGACATCCGATTCTCTCTGGCATCGCGGAATCGATCGGATGGGTGATCGATCGGCCATGGAATCGGAACATGTATGGCTAGCTTTAGTTTTCGGTCAGTTTTCAACACCCCACTACTCTTTCCAATGGTTCCAATATTCATATTCAGGGGTGCACATAACTTTTTTGGTGAGTACCAGGAGGTGGTGTTTGGTACTCACCCCATATGTAGGGTGGTCTTTCTCACTGTCTCCCTCACTGTCTGCGTCAGCCTCCTACATGGTAGATTCTGCTGCAGATGGACCTTCCTGTTCCTGTTTGAGCCTCTAATTAGCTGAATGTATATCTCGCAGTACACGTTTAAACCCCCAGATCTCATACTTTAGTAATACAACCCTGACATTTTCTGGATTACTAACTAACCTCTGAGACTACCAGCAGTCCAAATGTCAACCCTTCATTGTCATATTCTAGCTGTCACACAGTGCTTTTCTCTTGTCAGATTGTACTCTTGCATATGCCTACTCTGACTTTCATCCCCCAGATCTCCAACACCCTTAGAAGTTTTTTTGGATTATGAATTTACATTCCCAATTTCACAGCCCTAACCTTTCATAGTTAAGTGACATAAATTGTGACATAAATTGTATACATTAAACATTTAGCAGCGGCCACCCAGACATGAATTGCCTCCAAGTTTTTAGTACGCATATGAGCTGTAATGAGATGTAACAATAATTCAAATGCAGCTTTTGGCCCCTTTTGAGTACCAGAGTACCACTTATGTGCACCCCTGATCATATTAAAGGCCCACAAAGGCACCATAATAAATCTAACTAGATTCCATCCTTTAAGGGTTGCCCTGTTAACAGTTTCACATTATAATTTCTTTTTTCTGTTTGTCATTTCAATATTCAAACTAGTCATTGAGCAAATAAGTTGGCAGCTGTTGTGCTTGCTGCACTATTAAACTAGTTTATTACAGCAATCTTGGAAGGAAATGACAATGCAAGCTTTAAATTATCTTTACTAAGCATATATGAAGTATGCAAAACAATAACGATATACAATCCAATTTCAAACAGACACTAGGAATATAATAAAATTACACAGTTCAAATTAAATGAATTTAATGCAATCTCTTCTGTTTTAGATGCTTTTCCATCAAAATAACATTGAAGGGCCAAATTCTTTACAGCAGCAACATCAGTGCTTTTTTTTACTTTTTAATAAGTTTAAACTGGGTTCTTCTACTCTTTCCTTTTATATTCATTTCAGTTTGATTTAAAATTTAACTTATTCCAACTAATGTTTTCTGTAATGTGTTGCAGTATCGCAGTAGCCCTGCAGATGTCACTCTGATGTCACAAATCAGATATCTCACACTTGGGAGACCATCTAGGCCAGTAATGGTGAACGTTTAAGAGACTGAGTGCCCAAACTGAAACCCAAACCCAACTTATTTATCTCAGTCCCGGAATAGGGCTGGCTGCAGTGCAGGAAGGACAAGCAAGCTGCTGATCCCTGCTGTAATGGAGTCTGTTACCTGGCTGTACTGGCAGAACCCAAAAGAAGTGAGTCAGTGAAGGGGAAGGGGACAATGATTGACACAGAGTGATCAGAAGGGGACAATGGTTGGCACAGAGTGATCAGAAAGTGACAATGAATGGCACAGAGTAATCAGAAGGGGACAATGAATGGCACAGAGGGGTCAAAAGGGGAAAATCAATGGCTCAGAGTGACCAGAATAAGAAATCCCCCTGAAAACAAGACCTAGTGCATATTTTGGCATTTCAAAAAATATAACACAGTGTCTTATCATCGGGGAAACAGAGTATAAGATAAAATAGGAGAGGGTATGTGCTGGCTGACAGCTTGCGTGCCCACAGAGAGGGCTTCGAGTGCCACCTCTGGCAGGGGTGCCATAGGTTCCCCATCACTGATTTAGGATGTTTTAAATCTGCAGCCCCAAAAAGAAGAACTATGATAGGGGTGGCAGTGTCATGGGCATCAATATTTGTTTTAATCGCAAAATAATCCTTGTTTACATGCTTTGGTAGACTAAACTAAAAGTAAAGCGTGCTATAATATTATCCACTGAGTTTTGCTCAGGTGACCCATTGAAAAAACATTGGATACATGTCAATGACACAATTTGAGCGCTTACCCATAATTTCAAAATGCTTTAGAATTTGTAAAACAGAACCCCAGATAGATACTGTATGCAAGGTACACCTTATGTGTATTACGCACGATCTTCTTTATTGTATGTACAAATGTATTGGAAATGCTAACACATTCCTACAGTAGTGTGTTATAACATAAAGTGCAACAATGCACAATGCAGCGCATGCCATTGTGAATTATAATTTAGGCTTATGGCCCCTTTCTATGGGCCCTTTCACACTATATGAACTTTTTAAAGGTGTGCGCTAACTCATATGCCAAAAACGCATGTGTTTTGCACATTATCATACCTGTCAACTTTCCTGTATTGGCCGGGAAAGTCAAGTTTTCTATGTGGCTTTCCCGGCCAAATCCCGATGTCAGTGACATCACTTCCAGTAGTTGGAATGCCAAAGAACCACTATCCATATACCGGAAATTACGTCAATGTCACTTCCTGTATGTCACCCGGGTTTTTTAAAATTTTGTTGACAGCTATGCACATTACACAACTGCGCTTACGCTTGCGTTTTTTAACAAAGCATGACATATGCATAGAAACGCATGTGCATGCAATGTGAGTGATAACATTGGTCATCTATGAGAAACGCGCTTTAGCAAAAACGTGACACGGAGCATATAGTGTAAGAGGGCCCTATAGTAACCCGTGTACCATGCTAAGCATATAATGCGCTGCTTTGCACTATTGCCAAAGCAGATTTATAATTACTGTGAAAACAAGAAATACTTCTCATAAGTATCAGGATTTGGCCAGTTCGGCCGTTTGCACTCCCTGTACATTATAGCTCATACTGGGAGTGGGAGAGGCAGCACAAGAAGTCCATTGTGAAAAATGTAAAAGCTCATACTAATAAAAAAAAACGTGTGCATCTGCTCTATATTCTTTCATTGATCATTTACAGACTGGAAGAGGAACCTGTAAATGTTACTTAACTGCAGCAGAAAATAAGTCAGGTCTGCGAGACAGGGCTGTGCTGTAAGACAGAGCTGTTTAAATATAAGAGCTGGATCGGGGCCATTTCTCCCCCTATGCAAAGTATGTGGGCATACAGGGCCTCGGGAACCCGGCGCCCCCCAGCGTGCGCATAATCACATTAACCAGGAGGGGAGGAGATATAAACATTAACTATGGAGTAGAGTTTAATTACATTGCAAAGTGGATTTTTATTATAGACAAGCAAGCTGAAGCTGCGTTCTATTAGGTATGGAATATATATATAATTTGTATTTTTACTTATAAATAGCCAGATATATTAATTCTAATAGGTATACTAATTTTATAACATACAATTACAAAAAGCATTCAGCGTCAATCCAGATTTTACCCCCTGCAGTTGTCTCTTCAACCACTAGATGTCCTCAGTTTGATGTCCAGAATGAACCAATCTACATCATTTGAGTCCTGATCCCCTCAGACTGTAACTGGAGAGTAAAGCAGGGTACAGACAGCTCGATATTCGAGCTGTCCGATGTACCCTGCAGCAGCCTGATGACATCATCATGCTGCTGTCAGATATCGGAGAAGCCGGGGAGAACAGAACTGCCTCTCCCCAGCTCCTTCTCCTCAGCCGAGCTTTGCCTGAACCAGGCAAAGCATCGTACATCGCCATATTAACGGTCATGTCTGATAAGGCTGTTTTCCAGCGGGATTGATTTGTCTCGCTCGAAAAAAATCACAAGGGCCAGACTTTATGGGTCAGATAGATGCCCGTGAGTGCGCATGGCGCTCGAAACGGCCATCAATTTGACCCATATCTCCATGTCTGTACCCTGCTTAAAGGTGCCTATACATAGATGCATAGATATGGACTAGATCGATGGCCGATTCAAGCACCGAGTGCACTCACGACTATATATCTGGCTCATATCATATGCGCCCATCCCTGTCTTGCTGCTTGATCCCGCTCGAAAACAGGGATATCGGACATGAGCATAAATCATGGACCTCATCCAAAGCATCGTCTGAGCTTGATGACACAGCAGTGCTGCGCCTCCAACTCCTTTGATATCAAGGAAGCTTTAGCCCAGCATGATGACATCGAATATGGAGCCGTGTATGTAAGTTTCCACGGTGTCTGTGAGTCCGCCAAGGTCCCTCCGTCTAATGCATCTATGATTTGGTAGAACATCTGTGGAAATCCTGTAAGGCATATGTTACAGACGGAGGAAATTACTATCCCTTTTTCTACTTTGAAAATGAATCTCGCGGACCCGGAAGTGATGACGGGGAAAGATTGGAAGTGATGTTGGCTAAGTAATTAATTTTTTTTAAAGGGACAACTGTATCCACTGGTAAAGCAATGAATGCATTGTCTATGGGTGCCTCGGCGCACCCATACTTGCATTGGGCTCCGTTGTGTTGATGACGACGCAGGGCTCAACATTGATATTAACGCAAAGAAGCACAACACATGCCATCAACGCATGTGGGAACAGGATCATAGAATGTAATGGAATGCTTCAACAGGAGATTTGACACTGTGAAAACATAGCTAAGGCTGGCCATACACGGTTTGATATTTCTGCTTGGATTCCTGATTCGATCGACCAATATCGAAATCGAATTATTTTTTTATCTAAAGTGAAAGTTGGTAAATTTGATCCTGTGATTCCTGTGATTCTGCAAAGGAGTCGATCGATTTTAAATCGTATAGATGATTCTCAGCCCGCTATCACTTTTTTTCTCTTCCTATCAGCTTGCTCCTTGGCAGCATACAAACTGATTTTCTTATTGCGCTGCTGCTTCATCTCACCTTCTGCACAAGGACTGCAGAAATATAATAGTGAGTCAAATTCAGGTAGTTACACTGCTTTCATAACAAAAACATAATGTATAATAATGTATAATAATGTATTATTGATTATAGACCTGCATTGATTTGTATGTTCATCTATAACCCATGGTTCATCTTGAACCTATCCATAATAATTCTTTCCCTTTTACTCTGCCAGTGTAAAGGTTATCTCCCCGAGCTGTATTTTCAATCATTTACCAACTTGTGTATATTTAAGCCGCACAGAAAAATCGAAGTTCTCCTCTTTGGTTTATCCTAAACGCACCATACTTGAAATCACAGGAAATGATACAATGAGTTCTTGCCGTGGGTAATATAGTTGATTGTGGTTTTTCTTTTCCTCACAAAGCAAGCCTGCTATCATCTCTGGAAATAACTAGGTAACAATCCGGCAGAAATTGCCCAACTTTCTGCACTGAAAGGAAGAGGAAAATGCATTGTTATGTGCTGATGGAGGTTTTACTGTGTAATGTGATCAAGTGACAGTGTGTTTATGCCTCACAATAAAGAGCTGCTTCTTATGGAGGAAATACTATCTGAAATATAGAGAATTTACATGTTATGAGTTCCATCGCAAATTACAATAAACAACTCATTTGCAGAGGCATGCTGATCATTCTTTTATGTCCCAGTAACTTTGCTGGATATATAGCTGCTTTGGGCTTGTAAGCTGTCATCTATGGATAATATGAAGACCCTGCTTCTCATGGCCTACAGATTGGGGGGAATATCCAGTCTGCATAGCCTGAGACATGGTGAATCCTCTTATAAAATATCAAATACATCGGCCACTATTACTCAGATCTTTGTAGATTGGGACAGGTTAGGAAATACGGTAATATTATGTATGTACGTTGCTTCCTGTCTTGAAGATGCAACAGGAAGTTCTAATTACACTGATATGCATTTTCATGGGTGTTCGTGTGAATATATATATACATACTGTATATATAGTCACTATAGCATAAAATATGCAATAACAGAAAATAAATGTTAGTTTTAAAATAGCGAAACCAGGGGTGGGCAATCTAGTGGGCCACAATGAGGACCAGACAATGAATGGCCGCGGAAACCTTGTCCTCCCAGCCTGGGTTGGAAATGTAAACATTAATACATTGATTAAACAAAGTAATAATCATCGTGGTTACCATGGAGGTTAAAAACATCCTCTAGCAGGAGACATTTAGAGGAATCATCATCTAGGCATTATTTTCACTTATTGCAGGAAATGTGTGGAGGGGAGCAAAAGTACCTTGACACCAAGGTGACAAAGGGACGGATTAAAATATTAAAGGGCCGGCTATGGCCCCTGAGCCTTTGTTAGCCCACGCCTATGATATCTTAATAATAGGAAATATAATGTTTTACAAATATATGAATATGATCATGGCTATGTGAATCGGGAACACCGTTGTGGCCTATTAAAGCAGCAGATACCTGTTTCAGGCTGCATGTTGCGGATTCCTACAACCAATATCAAGTCTATCAGAGAAGGCCTGTCTTACTGAATGGTTTGAAACACCTACAGCCATGTTAATATCCAGAGAGTATAGTTCCCAGGTGTCCAACCTGCGGTACGGGGGCCACATATGGCCCTTTGGATGTTCTTCAGCGCCCCCCTCGGTCTTCCACTTGGGGACCCCGAAACCTAACTATTAGGTTTAGGAACTCACCTGTCCACACCCCCCTGCTGATGAGTATTTGCTCAGAATCTTCACAGGTATCATAGGTATTACACAAAATGTACATTACCACACTACAATGTTCCCTAATGCATAAGTATAATTTAAAACAAGTTTTGTTATTTAAAAAGGAAAAATAATGTCTTCTAGGTCTGCCTGCTATAATTTTTTCTTTAAAAAATGCTTATACAAGTCAGTATAGATTAAAAATTTAATGTTCGGCCCTTTAGCAATGCAGAGGGCCCCACTTGTTGCCCACCACTGGTATAAATACTGTGTGTATAGTAAGAACAGTGTTTTCTTAGGCACCAGGGAGGTCTCAGAATTAATTATGAATTGGTAATAGCGACATCATATATAAAGTTGAAATTTGAATAAACAGGACGCCAAAATAGAAAAGGTGTTATATGGGGGCATGCCACTGGATTTTTTTCTTTTTTTTTTTCTTCAAAGCACATTAGTGGCAGGATAGCATCACAATTACTCTTCACAAATATGAAGACTTCCCAAGACATCACATGAGGCTCTGACAGTGATTTATGGATGGAGCCCGTATCTCTTGGTGATGATATCATAAGAGATGGTCCTCTTATGGACTTTTCTAATGAAGGAAGGGTATGTGTTGCCTCCAATATGAGTACATGTGAATGACAGACAAATTATATGAATCCTGCATCTGATATTTGTCTATGATAAAAGCAAAAAATGCTTTACAGGAGTTCTGCTGTTCACTGTGACATCCAATACTCTTTCTATAGAATGACACAATCCGGTGGCTGCTGAGGAGCAGCTGTGAATGACGTGATATCATTCATATACAGTATCCGAAAAAAAAAGGAAAAACCACACTGTTGACTACTATAGCCGTAATTACGCAGTAATCATCGTCTCATCATTTCCGACACTAATTATGTTAATTATGTGCCAAATTTGTTAATTTTTTTAATGTGCTTTGCAATGGCCACTGACATAGCTGAATACAATGATTGTAGATAACATCGTGATTCTAACTGTAGCACTGAAAGCATTTGTTAACAAGCTATAATTATATTGAATCATTTTCTGTTTACACCAGGTAAACCACTACTCTCTGCTGCAATTGTCGCTGCCTGTGTATCTGTCTCTAATTGTCTTTGAATCAATATTGACACCATACAAATTTATCTCCATTCAGCATGCCCTCAAATCCATCCAGATGATGGCAGTATAGACCATGTTATGGAGAGCGCATTATATGCTTAATATGTCTCTCTATATATATCTGTCAGATTGTCTAAAATCCCTAACAAGTGCTATTTTTCATGTAACATATCTAAGTAGATCTAAACCCAATCAAGAAAATCTCATATAAGCGTTAATACTAAACTCTTGGCAGATATGAAAATTTGAAGATAAATCTAGCTCTGGAAGTATTACATATTTTATTTGCAGGCAAGAAAGTACCTGAATTTGAACTGGAATCAGCCTGCGGTAGCCCCAGTACAGCAGGGCTGGAGTGTGAGAGGATGAAACAGTACAGAGAAAGGAGCCAAACTGTTAAGAAGCTTATTGAGTGTAGAGAAAGTAGTGCGAGAGGTGATTTAATTACTATCCTTTTAGTACTAGCCTGGGGTGGGCTTGGAGGACCTGGACTCTGAAACTGGAGGAATTAAGCTGGCCATACATCTTTAGATCTTTCTATCAGATATCCTTTAGATCTACCAACAACTATGTAGTATAGGGTCCTCTGTGATTGAACACAGGTAGACTTGATTGTTTAGAAATCTCTCCTATTACATGGTTTTGGTAAAACAAAAGGAAATCTGACAGAGAAATCTAAAGGTGTATGGGGTCCCTTAGACTAAAATGCTAGACATCAGTTTAGAGGCCACCTAGTGGTAGTAGAAAGTAGTGCATGGACACTCTCTGGATTTAATAGTACATATTGATAACAAGGTTGGCTTTATCTTGGGATATTAATTTTTTATAATACATGTGATTACTTGATTATGTACATGATGCTATTAATGATTGTATTATTCTAATTATATTGATCAGAAGGAAGGTTAAATGTATATAAAAATGTGTAGATGCATACAGTAAATAAATTAAACTCCGGGGAGGGAAGCAGCATTTTGCAGGATTGGATGACACCAGACAAGAGGGGCGAGAACCTTCAGATGAAGGATCCTACGGGAGTTGTCCTGACCAGCCAGTGCTGTGTTTTGTATTAGTTACATTTTGCCACATCAGCTTTGTAGTTACAGTCTTTGGAGTTTTAGAACACAGAGAGAGAATTTAGGAAATGTGGACCATTTTCAGAGGATGCAGACCCCTGTTGTGTCTCTTAGCAGTGGGTATTCTCTGGTCTTGTACTCAAAAGAATTGAAAAAGTGAAAATTTTCAAGTCTAGTGTGATGAAGGATATAAAAAGTGCCGGTTGTTACATATAAGATGTTAAAAAACCTCAAAACCACAAGTGTCAGTTTATTAATTATGAAGTTAAAATCCTGCTGAGAGCAAGTTTAAATCATCAGACGCTTTTGTTTTAGCTGGATTAGGATAAGATTTTAGGTCAGTCTAGAGGACAACAAGGAAGTATCTAGAGTCACAGCAGAACATGAGAACTCCTATAGGGCCCATAATCACAAGGGACCCACAGCTGTCTGCTAAAGTAGAGCAATAGTTTCTTTACAAGAATATTTGGATAAAAGAAATATCTATATTTGTGTGTACCATTTCTTTGGAAATGATTGGTATTCTTTAGCAATAAAGAAGATGCTTCCAGATGGAGGTTTCAGAATCCGATGGCTCTTTAATAATTTATTATGGAGTTTAGTTAATGCCCTAGGGAAGGGACAATTAATTCCGTAGGTCATGTTTCAGTACCAGATTTTTGCCTGCTTGACCGCTGTGCATGTTCACACCAATCGCCGGCCGAAAATCTGGTGCGCCCACCTGGCGAGAACGACCAGGGGTCTGCCGCATGTCGAATCGCATGGTGATCCGACATGCCGGCAAATCCCCGGCCTGTCCCATTACTTTGGAAAGTAATGACCAACACACAAAGGGTGCCCGCCGATCAGCTGAGGGGCCGGCTGCAGCGGGATGATGTCATCACGCTGCAGTCGATCCCTCATCTATAAAGCAAGAAACGAAGCATGTATGGCTAGCTTTAGTCCTAGTCTGTGACCACATATTTTAATTGTCCATTTGTCAATACATGCATCATGATAATGATAAATAATTGAATAACTATATGTGGCTAGATATAGCCTATATTTCTTATACACCCTTATATAGATCATAATGATATCTGTTAAAAATCCATAACTCTCAACAACTTCATATATTATATGAATTATATGAAGGTAGATTTTATTAGTCCTAGTCTGTGACCACATATATGTATGTCAATCCCAATTGTCAATACATGCATCATTATAGAAATTATTTAAGAAATATATGCGGTTTGATATAGCCTATTTTTCTACACCCCTTATAATAAATTAGAAATACTGAGCCTGCTTTCCAAGAGCATACAATAGGTCTCAGAGTGAGCACAACTTTTTCCATTATTCCCCTCCACTGATAAAGGTAGTTATTCGACTTATGCCCCCCATACACCTTAAGATCGATCCATGCAATCTCCATTAGATCTACCAACAACTATGTAGTGCCGGGTCCTCCCTGATAGAATACATAATGATTGGAAGGGTTAGAAAGGTCCTCATATTACATGGTTTTGGTAGAACAAAAATTGTATGGAAAGATTGTAAGGTGTATGGGGGGCTTTAGTGAGTTAGTGCTTGTTTACATGGGTAGTTTTTAACATCTGTGTAAACTTAGCCTTAATTGCAAAGTCCTTGAATATGGTATCATCAATAAAATTGTTGGAGTTGTTGAGACAAGTTGTGGGAAGATTACAAAAAGCATTGTGATGGTGAATCTATAGCACGCGTGCCAGAGGTGGCACTCAGAGCCCTCTCTGTGGGTACACAAGCTGTCAGCCAGCACAGAGGAAAGAACTGCAGCCTATTGGCTTTTAATGTTGTCAGTTCTCTTCCCCTCTCTTCTGATTGTACACAGCACCCCAAACCCTCCCCTATTCTATATTATAAGAAAGCAGAGAGTGTGTTTACATGTTTTGTGTATATGTATATAAGTTGTGTGTGTGCGTAATTCAGGTTAAATTGCCATGCCATTTTAATTTCAATGTCCATCCATGTTATCTAAAGTAAACTAGTAGCCTCCTAGATCAAGTCATTGTTTTTAAGGACCCTATACTGTAAACCTTTTTACACATATATACACAGAGTAATATATATATATATATATATATCAAAAACATTTTTGCAATAAATAAATATTTATTAGCATTCTTAATACCAGCTACAAAAAAGATCTCAGAATGAAGTGTATAAATCTAACCAAATCAAATGTAATACTTCCCTGTAACAAGCTTTTTATAAGTTATCATTCACCATGCACAAACATTAAATGAAAATGTAAATATTGCACGTTCAAGCGCATTAGCCACTATTATTCATGAGCACAAACGTTTCATGTCGCCCACATTGTTTTAGGGTTCTTGCTGAGATCTCTGGGTGTTTATAGTGTGAGTTTTAGGACATTATTTATTCCATAATGATATCTGTTGAAATCCACCACTTTCAACAACTTCATATACCGCTAAAGCACCATGTCAGCAATCTAACAACAAAAGTCCCCCATTTATTTATTTATTTCATGGCATACTGTAATGAATGACCACATACTGTGCGAAGGGCACAAGAGCAGAGAAAGAAGAAGCAAGAGATGAAAACCAACCGAATATATTCCTGTCTGTTTTTGCCGATATTAAGAAATATGAGATCTAATAAGTTTTCTTCTGAGTTGCCAGTGTTTAATCCTACGGAGAAAATAAGAACCGGGAACCTTTTGTTTTTTCTTTGTACTTGAAACACAGATCTAGCCATATATATTTATCTTTATGTACAGCAATGGTGTGCGCATTTCTACAGCTGGGAAGGGTTTGATAATCTGACACCTACGAAAAATGAAAGCAAATAAACAAACACATTCATAATTTAAAAAAGGCATCAACATTTTTATGGGGTTTTGTTCGCCTCAAAGGCATGTATAGATTTAATTAGCCATTTGTAGAGATGGAGGGTGATGGCTCCAATGGCTGGGAGGCTTCACAACTCAACTAAATGTTTTGCTTTCTTAGCAGAGCGAAATTGGTCAAAGACACGGGTATGCAGTAGTTAGTTACTATTGTTTTTCTCAAAGTGTATCTAAATCCAAGAACATTCATTTTATATTTCTCAATTTACCAGTCTTTTATGTTGGTGTCTCCATTAGTTGTATTTTTTAAATATATTTTTACTTGGTAACCCAGTAAGTAACATATCCTACACTCAACCTACTGCATTATAGCCACCTTTAAAAAGCTTCATATGTATCCTATTAAGAGGTTAGTGTTAGGTGGACTAATACTGTATATTTAGATAGACTTTACATATGAATCTAATTCCTGCTTTCCATTTTTATACATACAACTGATGTGTTTGATTGAGAAAAGCTGCACACTCTAAAGCTAGGCGTACATGGTTTGATTTTAGCGTTCAATCGACTTAAATGATTTACTGCACACATGGTTTGACCAACGGAAATTATTCACTAACGATCAAAACATCTAAAGTGATCTGACATGTTGGCAAATTTTCATAGATTGTACAACATTCAACAACAAGAGATTTTATATGCTGGCAACATATAGTCAAAAAGGAGGGTTCAGAGGGTCTTTTGTTTGCCAAAATAATTTTGAGCCAGAAACTTCAAAGACAATTTTAGCCCCATCTGGGGTACAGTTTATTAAAAATCTTATTTAACAAGACAACAACAACTAACAGTTTGTTAGACTGTAGAGATAAATACATACATATATTAAAACAGCATAAGAGATCTCAGGGTTATGGTACTGATGGGGAATTTGAAAACACAGAAAGAG
>CM070035.1:133747536-133763934 GCA_036250615.1 Ptychadena robeensis
AATTATACAGATGATCTGTTAAAAAGATAAAAATGTTTTGTAATGAGAACATCCCTTTACGTTTCTACAGTTAATTAACCCCCACAATGGCTATTGCCAGGACTGGAGGGTACAGAATGTAAGTATAGTTTTTAAGATTTTGAAGCACTTCTTAACCATCGTGGTGGCTCATAGTGTTGAGCTCGAATATTCGAATGTCGAATGTTTTTCGCGAATATCGCCAATTCGAGAATTCGCCAATATCTCAAATACGTCGTCGGATATTCGAAATTCCGAATATTCGCAATATGGCCATGTATTGCGAAAATAATATTCGCATTGCGAAAATAAACATAGCATGTGACCCTTCATTTTGAAGATTTTCGCGATGCGAATATGATTTTCGCAATGTGAATATTATTTTATACAGGGTCGTACCGCGAATATTAAAATTTCCGAATATAGAATTGAATATTAGTAGAATTATTCGCGAAATATTGCGAACTCGAATATTGCCTATGCCGCTCAACACTAGTGGCTCAGAGGTAAGTAAAAAGAAAGTTTTCCTCTTACTTGTATAACTAAGAATAATGACATATAATATGTCCGAATATGTATTGAATGAATATATATATATTTTGGTTTAATAAATAAAGAAAATATGTGTTTAACCCCTGTCAAATTTATATTCAAGAAGGCTATGTAAAGAAAGTGGACAGCCTTGTCCACAAAAGGGGAGAGCTTGGTTAGTTTTAATAAATATTAAAATGAAATTATATGGCAGCATACCGTATTTTGTGGTCTAAATGACCCACTCCCCCCCCCCCCCCCCCCCCCAAATCAGTGGGAAAATAGATTAAAGGCATAACCACCCATGGACAAAAGACTTTTTGGCAGCAGGTGATTGCACCATCGCAATTGGTCTACCAGCAGGCCAGAGGCTGAGCTTGGCTGGCAGAGGGGGAGGAGGGAAAACTGTCATAAGGAAGATCTGTCTGTGGGCGGTTCTCTTCTCTGTTTCTACGCCTCCTATAACTAAAGCTTTTGAGCTTATGAGAAAAATATTTTGGCTTTCTCCTATTCTGCTGACCTGAGCTCCATGCTCTGACCAACAGAGCAGGAATTAAGGAGGTGAGGAGATGGTCTTTGACAGCTTCCCTGCCTCTAGCCCTGACAAGGGGAACTGGCACAAGCTGCATACCTCATATACAGCTCTGCCAGTCAGGGCTAGAGGCAAGGAGGCTGTCAAAGACAACCTCCTCACCTCCTTAACTCCTGCTCTGTTGGTCGGTGCAGATGAAAGAGCCACCTGCAAGTGTCTCTCCCATCTGCACCGAGTGTGAGTTGGACTCAAACTCAGCTCAGCTCACACACAGTAACACAGAGCCTAAAGATGGACTGGCTGATTAGACAGTGCTCTGGCTGTGTGTGTGTGGGAGCTGACAGCGTGAGTCTAGCTCTGTGTGTGAACTGGGCTGCTTGAGTCCAACTCACACTCATTGCAGATAGTAGAGACACGTGCAGGCGGATCTTTCACCAACAGGGCAGGAGTTAAGGAGGTTGTCTTTGACACTTCCCTGCCTCTAGCTCTGGCCGAAAGACCTGTATGTGAGGAGGGCAGCTTGTGCTAGTCCCCTGGTCAGGGCTAGAGGCAGGGAAGCTGTCACACACAGGCAGAGATAGATGGGAGAGCTGGCAGCTCTTTCATCTGTCTCTACTGCTTCACTGTTTATGTTAGAGGGGTTTCGATGAACTGCATATGGGAGATCCACCCGTGAATGACTGCTCCTCCGCCTCCCTGGCAAAACTTCTTGCCAGTAAAGTGAAGGCACTAGCGAGAAGACAAGGTGCAACCACCTGCGGCCAAGGGACTGCAGGTGGTCGCACCTTTGGAATATAAGATGCAGAATTGTTTTCCCCTGATTTTGGGGGAGAGCATCTTATAGTACGAAAAAATATGGTACCCTTTGTAATATGCCTAATAATAGCTTACGTTACCATGGAAGTGTAAAAAAAAAAAAAAAGCAATTCTATGCTCGAAAACACTAAATAAGCTAATTTTAAAGCAAAACCAACATGCTGAATGACACTGACTACAGTAAAACACACTTGCCGGCCAATGCAAGTAACTTGGGTCCGAGGATACAGCTCCTAAATTAACCACAGCTTGATATAAATGCCAGATTCACAGAGATTTTTTTAATACTACAGCCAAACTTTTCCATGGCTTCGTTTGTGAATAATAATAATAATAATAATTATATCTATAAACTAACAACAAATGACACAGTGACACATTTTGGCTCATTAAATTGTAATAATATTTTGTTACTTAGTGTGTCAAGGTTATAATTTTCTTATCATATAAATTGTAGGGTAAATCGTCCTTTTTAAAAAGGTCCATTTGAAAGGCTAAATTGCTGTTAGAATAAAATGAATTAGCGTAAATGGCCTCCACACTGGCTTAATGAATTTAGATTCAGTAAGGGAAAATAACTTTGTACTATGTGTATTTATCCTATTAGTAACCTTCAAACTGCAATGTGATATTATATTAGACATCCTGCGTGAAATCATTGAAAGTACAAAAGCTGGGAACATTGCAATGTGCCACTTCTATCACTCACGTGCATTGTTAAGATTCAACAATAAACAATAAATTTTGGTATAAAAGCTAAATTAAATTTTTAGCTGTATAGTTCTTCTGCATATACTGACTCATTGCTTATTTATGACCTTCAGTCTGTGGCTCTGGGTTATGCTAGGTAAGCATTTACTATTATAATATACTTTCCAAAGAACTCACTTAATTTAAATGATCAGCATCTTTGTGCCAGTTCTTTGTGCATTATGTACTCTATTTAGTTTATTATATTTACTTACCTTTACTATGCCATGCTTGTGCTTTAAGCCACCCATACACCACATACAATTACCATGCAACTTCTGTTCAACCAACTTTTCTTCTACCAAAACCATGTAATAGAAGGGCCTTTCTACACCTTCCAATCACTATGTATTCTATCAGGGAGGTCACTATACTACATAGTTGTTGGTAGGTCTCATGAAAGTTGTATGGAGGAATCTGAAGGTGTATGGGGGGCTTTACTTGCCTTTACTATATACCCTGATCGAATACTCAACATTTCCATGCATGTGTGCAAACGAGCAACTTTGGTTCCCTATAATTGCAGTTCAGTTTTAAAAGTCAGAGATCTGTCTCATTTGCATTTCTTAAACTTGCCCAATTAGACATCAACTGCTAACCAGTACATACTACTATATGTTGAATTTTTATGTGCAATAACATCTGGGTATAATGCATTAGGCTGTCCAACAATATAGGTATAGTCTCTTTCCTAGGAGAAATGGCCATAAAATTCATTAGGCTGTCCTTACTATAATGATTTGTTTATTGGTGACTTTCATGATAGGCCCAGAATGGATTTGGTCTTAAAACATGTATAAAAAGTTGCTTTTTTACTTTTGTAACACATTGTGTCTTGATTGTGCTGTCTCTGGCCACATCAAGTCCCTAGCCACCTTTTCAACTTTCGTTGAATTCATTTTCTTTTATGCTAACCAGTACATGCTCTCCTGTCAAGTGTAACAGCTACACTGCTTTGGTCTATTGCTTTATTTCAATATATTACTAAGTATAACAATTGTAGCTGACTTCCACTGATCTGCCACTTCCTATACTACGGTATGTGGTACTACTCGTCCAAAATTCAAAGTGTATTTATATTGCCTTAGCATGCCATCTACCCACTTTTCTCTGCTTACAACACAGCATGCAAGTGTAAGCCACAGAGGCAAGTAAATGTGCTTTGATTTTTGACTAGTCACATGTTACCAATAATGTATTAAAATTTTCTTCACATAATTAAAGTATCTAAGATACCAGATTTTATGTCTCTAGTATATCAACGCTATAGAGCACCACCAAATACGAAACTGCTAAAGCCCCCCATACACCTTCAGATTCCTCCATACAACTTTCATGAGACCTACCAACAACTATGTAGTATAGTGACCTCCCTGATAGAATACATAGTGATTGGAAGGTGTAGAAAGGTCCTCCTATTACATGGTTTTGGTAGAAGAAAAGTTGGTTGTACAGAAGTTGCATGGTAATTGTATGTGGTGTATGGGGGGCTTAACAGATCTTCTTCAGTTTGTAATAGGTCTGTCTCCTTACTTCTTCTGCTTGTGTTTCTATACATCATTGTCTGTATCAGATGCATCAGGTGCGGTTTCCACATGTCACTTATTTTTTCCAGTGAGTCCATTGGATGCAAACAGATCCACAACACCTGGCCGGCCATTGTGGATCTGTCATGTATGCCATGCGCCCCCTGATGAGGGTCATAACGCAGGTCATAACTTGCCAGTATATGCTGGCACAGCTTTTCCGTATAGGATTACAGGGGGCGTGAACACTGAGTTTTTCCCCATGTGACATTGCAGAGAAAAAAACATAGTGTAGACCAGTGGTTCCCAAACTTGGGGACGGGCCCCCCTTGGGGGTGCGTGAAGGTATTCCAGGGGGGAGCCGGATTCTGAACATGTATTTGAATGGGGAGGGGGGCTCGATAATCTTGCTAAATAGAAAACGGGGGCCCTGCAAGGAAAGTTTGGGAACCACTGGTGTAGACGCAGCCTAACAAAATGTATTTACATTTCTTTGTGTATGTGCCCCCCCCACAAAAAAAACAATTCTATAAACCTGGGTGACCCCATGAGTGAGCTAATTGCACCCCACCAGCACGTATATACAGGCTCCTCATTTCAGTACAGAAGCTAGCTCATACTCATCATTCCTTTTTAATGGTCAGTTATTGTCAACCCTATAAAATGTGGAGTACAGTGCAGATGATCTTTGTGTGCGGTCAGGTGAGAGTCATAAAAATCTATTGTTTGTTTTATGTGGAACCTATTTTCAGTATTGACTGGTAAACCTACATCAATACTGTTTCTCAGAAGGTGCTGAGAGGATCAGTTGAAATTGACCACAGCATTTTTTTTAAGTCTGTGGATACTCATTACAGAAACATCAAAGCAGAATAAAGTTTTTGTGGAGCCAAACGTTTTTTGTGCTAGTTTTTGATTAAGAAGGCTTTGATAGAACCTCTGTTGATTTTTACTGCAATTGGGAGCTCCAATAGAAAGATAAATTCTGCTTTGGCAGGAACTATGCTTTAAAGTGAATCTGTTACTTCTTTAAAGGCCCCCATACACATGTCGGATTCGCACCGGATTCCGGCGCGATCGATTCCGGGCGCGTGCACCTGAAACGATCGTGCCGGAATCGCATGCAGCCCACCTTGTCCGATCGATCAGGTCCGATCGTTCAGGGGCTCAGAATCGGATCCGACGGAGAACCAACATGTTGGTCTTTCTCATCCGATTCTGCCCGGATCAGGGGGAGTTGCCATTTGTGAGGTGGAATCGGAGGTGGAATCGCACACGGAATCGTGCCGGAATCCGCTCGGACAAGGTGGTATGCTGCGATGGATACTCTTAATTGGCCGATTGATCACACCTGCGATTCCCGGAAGAATCGCCGGAATCGATTGGATGATGAATCGATTGGACATGGAATCCGACACGTGTATGGCTAGCTTAAGTGCAGAGATGTGATTCCTGTTTCAAGGAGAACCTTTGTAAAAACACACACACATGGTAAGATTACTGAAATTCATTACTAATATTATGTAACTTTCCTGGTAGTACAATTAATTCAGTATTTTTGAAGAATGCAATGTAGTTTGTTTAAATTTCCCACTCGCTCTGCTTCCTCCCCCGCCACACATGTGAGGACTTGGGGTTTCTATGTATTATATTGGAACAAAGGATAATGGAGAAGGGGGGGGGGGGTTGATACAGGAAGAAGATCGGAGGATCCTGTTGCTGGAGGACACATCTGGCTACCCTGGAACAGGTACACAATACAGAGTGTGACTCTGAGTTACAGCTTTTGGTCATTAAAATCTACCCCAAACCATACTCTAGGAATACCACCCACAAGAGATCTGGATATTCCTGGGGAGTTAGATTTCCATAATAGATAGTTCCACTATTTTGTTTCCATATTCCTGTAGTGAAACCACACAAACTAGGTCAGGTACTGTCCCCTTTAACTCTGCCTCCCATGGGGCTAGAAGGGTATAAAGCTGGGGCCCAGGAAGGGGAGGGGCAATCTTGAGGAGCAGGTGGTAATGAGACAGCAGCAACTGGGCTATAGAGCTGTTTTCAGGCCTGCCGTCCTCCATTATATTTCCCGGCATGCGTGCAGCTAGTGGACACAATAGCACACATTCCCTACCGATTTTTCATCTGATCGGGTCTCTCGATTTTCACTTAAAATGTTATGGTCGATCGGTTGGCTGGCACGAAAAATAGGAATTCGAATTATCACCGATCGATAGGCCTGACACTTTTTTATTAACAGCAGATCGACCAAAATTAACGGACATGGGTACATAATTCCGCATCCGATTATTCTCCCGATCGATCACCCCGGCGATCTCCCGGTCGATCGGGCAAAATTCGTACGAAAAATTGGAACGTGTGTGGGGGGCTTAAGACCCAGCTGCTTGCAATACAGGCCGGGCTGGTATCATCCCAGATACCCAATTAAAGTGGGGTGGCGTAACCCGTAGACACCAAGTGCAGACTGGTGGCGTTACCACGTGCATTATCCTCCTGTGGATGGGATCGGTTGTTTACATTATCTCCAGTGACGTGCGAGTACCAGTTATCCCTGCTACTGAAAGAGGACCTGTCCCCTTTAAGGGACAGGCTGAACTGTTGCAGTTTCTATTGAACTGGTTGCCATTTACTGAACTCTTTCCTGAATTTAAGCTACCCTCAAGTTCTGTTATCCGTTTAATAAACAGTTCTGCAGTATTTTCACCTCCTGCCGTTGGTTGATCCTAGAAACTGTTACATTTCTATATTGGAAATAGATTAATTATAACATTGCTGTCACATGATGAGCCTTTTCCTTGTTCCCAGAAACATTGAAGTAGGCACTTTATATTCCGTCATTAATTCTCTCTGGAAATTCAGCAGCACTAGACACCTTTGTTCAAGTTTCAGATAAAGGACGCTTTAAGTTTTTGATTCCTGTCATGCAAGTCGCAGGAGTGAAAAATAGAGATCGGCGTCCCCTTTGTGTGTTTTGGCAGAGATTACGATAAGGATAAATAAGTGAGCATTGCAGGTGATTCTGTGTCGGCGGAGAGGTATAGGGCTTCCATTAGGACCTATCGAATGTATTAGGCTGGGAGTCAAAGCCCTGTGCTTTCTGCTGGCTGCTTGTCTATGCCAGAAGACAATCAACCCATAAGGGTCATTTTCTGCATGAACTAACCTTTTTCCTCTCTTAAGGTTTGAAGTCTTTGTTGACAATGAGATGCTCAGTGGGAACATTAAATTAACACTTCATATTCGTGGCTGTAAATTTACTGGCAGACTGAAGGAAAGTCAAGGAAAACAAACACTCCATCATTTCTGCTTCATTTAGCTTGTGAATGGGGACACTCTCACCTGCAGAGAAAAGAGGTCAGGCCAGACAGGGATAATTTTAATCAGACTCTCAGACTGGTCTTTAGTTGTAGTGGATTGAGTTGCATTCTGTGTTTAACGGAAAGGTGAGATTGAGGTGAGAGCAAGCAAATAGATAATAAGTACTCCGCGGAATATTTAAAAGGCCTCATTGCGGTAACCAAGGCAAGGAGTCACACTCTAATGGGTTGCCAAGGAAACGGGAAGGTCTTAAAGATTGTTAATTTTAATCTCTGGTAGACGGAAATGTGTTGCAATCTTAATAAGGGGTTCTGATTTGTGTAAACCATCTAAAATGAAAAAAAGAAGTTTCTTTTCTTGTGTGGAAAATAAAAGCAGATTTCTCGGTGCTTCATTAAAGTTCTTCTTTTATGCCTTCAAAAGGCAGACTTATGCCATAGAACTTTAAAAAGACAAAGACACATATTTTTCTACATTTGATCATTAGGGGTTAGAAACCCAACTACATTAAAGGACTCTTGCTTGCAAATAGCATATTAAATGGCCAACTAAACATATTTACAAACATGACCAAGAACCAGAGCAACATGGAAGACTTCTCTGGTCTCCCTTTTGGCTTCTCTGTGAACTCACCTCAAGATGAAACTGAAACTTTACAACTAAACCTAATTTATTTATGTTTAAAATATACCTGTACTTTTACCTGAGCTAAGCCCTCCCTTTCCATGCCATACTACCTTTACCCTAGAGATGGTCAAAGTCCAATGACCTATCTTCCCTGATAGGTGTCCAAATTTCTGTAAAAACCTGGGTTACCACATTGTGATGCACTTGCCCCTTAAAGGTGTGTGGCAGACTCTTGCGCTGCATCAGCAAAAATGTATGCAGCAGGGCATTTATGGTTACGTGCAGCACTGTGTGTTACTTTAAACTTAAAGTGGGCCAGCTTAACAGCACCACAGCTGCAACATGGCTAGTGTGAGATGGCCCTTAAAGAGGACAATGTGTACTTTCTGAACTAGTAGTAACCCTCCTGAGTTGAGTGGTCTACTGGTATCAACCCATTTTCAATTGCACGGTACGGGCCATAAAGCAGAGTACATTGTACTCTGCTTGTTTTCCCCACCCTCCCCTGTACATATTGGCAGCATCACCATTGACAATGGCGATGTGGTCTGGGAAACCAACACCCCTCATTAACACCGAGGTCTATGGCTAAGTTACTTACTTATGGATAAAAAAATGACTGCTTCCTTAAGGGATGGTAGCAGCCGCAGCTTCATAGCAACCGCCACTATACCAGGTAGCCAAACAATATTAGATATAGGGTAGAGATGGTCACAATCCTTCTTTGCACCTTCAGCAATTTTGGTGATGATACCATGTTTAGATGTGCAACCTGAGCGTGTGTATGGCTACAGAATTTAGATGGCAGTTACATTTTGACTGGTTTATATGGGAATTAATTGCAAAGCCCTGTACAAATTATCATCACCATACTTGCTAAACATGGAGAGAAGAGTTGTACCATGTTCTGGGGCTTTGCAATTATCTCACAAAGTCAGCTAGTCAAAAATGAAAAAAACTAATTTGCCCATCTCTATAAATAATTGTTGAGAATTTGTAAATAATCAAATGTCCAAAGCTTGGCACCACATTCACATTAAAACAATAGCCATACATAAGCTGGTATCTAGCGGTTAGTAGAGCCTACTAGAGGTTCTATATCAAAAGAGATTTTTATCTTTTGGCTATAGGTACTGCAGATGTATAAGGGGGCTACATGAAAAGTAAAAATGTTAATTAGCAAGGGATATTGTTCTTTCTTTCTATATTTGGGCAGTTTACCAATAGACCAGACAGGGCACTAAACAATGATACCAATTGGTCACTTTGTTCTATGCAAATTTTCACTCATGATCATGATGTCCCAGATCTGCATATGAACAATCCTATTAGACTAAAATATAGGCAATTGCTTATGCAAATCTGTCTTTTCTAAATCTCTATTCATGTTTGGCATTAAAATTTATCCCTCTAATTTGCTTCACAAAATGTTCTTTAACTACATTGCACTTCTGTGGAGACAAACTGTCTACAGCTGTCTAAAATATAGTTGCCAATATAAATATGATTTCTGCTTGGTATGAATATTTGTTACACACTATTCCTCTTCCATTTGCTTTATTTGTACAAAGAAAATTACCGTTACAGTATTAATTTTGTGACCAAATCTGAATTTTTCCAATCTTGTGTCAGTTCTACATAGTGATTTGTTTTGGATTATGTGTTCTAGCACACCATCGCCCACAACTTCATTGGCTTAAGTCTTTAATTTATGATGCACACAGTTCTTTGGATACCAAATCAATTTTGTAGATGTGTATACCCGTAACATTGTGTCAGCCAATTTCATAATTTGTTAAAACACAAAAAAGTCATTCATGACCTAAAAATTAGAGCGTTTTTTGTTCAGTCGAGCTTAACAAATCAAAACAATAAAAAAAACAAAAGTAATTTCGGACTCCTGGCAAAATACAGGAAAATACAGAGACAAAACTATCTATCTATCTATCTATCTATCTATCTATCTATCTATCTATCTATCTATCTATCTATCTATCTATCTATCTATCTATCTATCTATCTATCTATCTATCTATCTATCTATCTATCTATCTATCTATCTATCTATCTATCTATCTATCTATCTATCTATCTATCTATCTATCTATCTATCTATCTATCTATCTATCTATCTATCTATCTATCTACCTATCTATCTATCTATCTAGAAATTAAATCTAAAAAGATAATATTAATTAGTGTTAAATGAGCTATAATGTAGGTATTCAAGTTGTAATGACTAATTGGAGCAAATTACAACAATGCTATGCTGTTTATGTTATAAAACACCTTGTCCAACCTTTTGGTTTTCCAGTGTTAAAGCCCAAATTATTTATTTTCCCCAATTTCTTTTAAAATGGCATATATGCTCTTAAATACCCCATCTGGGTTCTTGGACTGCCACTGGACATCTGTTAAAAGTGTTCATGCCATGCAGGCATGAAGTCCCAAATAAGGACCCAAGCTTCATGTTACAAAAAGAAAAGAAAGAGAGAAAAGGGGTGGGAACTTGGCTTTCTTTTTATGGCTATTTTTTGACATTTAGAGAGTATGTGGAGGGTGACTTTCTACTTTTATAGTTCAGTTACAAGTTGTGTTTGTAGTGTGCTATCAGGGAACTACCCCCTAGCTTACTTCAACAGTTCAATCAATTATCAAGTAATTCAAAGACCTATTATCAAAAAATGGGGGGTTTCCAAGGTCTCTTAAGGCTGGAATACATGGCTCCATATTTGAGCCGACAGACAGATCTCAGCAGTAGCGTGATGGCGTCACAAGCCAGCTGTCAGCCGGTCTACACTTTGAATGGGGAACTTCGGTTTCCGTGAACGCGCATGGCACTCGGCTGTGCAGAAATCTGGGAAAAATCGACCCGTGCATTCTTACCTTTATTGTTTGAAAGTTCCAATTAATGCGATCAAATGTTTTTACAAAAGATAGTTAGAAACTTTTTTTAAAAAACACATCATTTAATGCATACCTTTGTAAGATTTCCATCAATAATATTTACATAACAAAGTTAAAAGAAAAGTGGTCCCATCATATTCTGGAAAGGAAAGAGGAACTCCGCACCTGGTTTCGCCTGGAAAGGCTTTCTCAAGGAGAATATCACACTGTAAATAAACATTGACAGTTGATTATTAATTTACCTTTCTCCTCATGGTCCCAACAGTGGACCTCCAGGAACCAGAAAAAATGCTTGTATGTTTGTCAATAGTTGTTTCTTAGTCAGTAGTCTATCACTGTGAGGTTAAAGTTATATATAAATTTAAAGTTATTTACTTGCTTTTGAAACTTAAAATATTTAAATACCTAACTAGGCTGTATTTAAAATGCATGATCAATTTGTGTTCATAGATCCACCAATGGAATAACCATTTGGCCTAAAATTATTTACATATCATTCGAAAAACATTGAATAGACTTTTTGCTTAAATAAAGGATTTATGAAATAATTTCAAATAAAAAATAAATAAAGGTATAAATATTTTTTGTTGTATTTATTGAATCTCTTGGATCTGTAGAAAAATATATCTTCTAATTATATACCCATGCCATTCATATATTTGGTTTCCTGCATGATATACATATTAATTGTGGAAACTCCCTGGGAACAATTTAACTAAATCAATTTGTATTGGGTTTTTTAAAATGGTATGCACCTTATTTTTTGTCAAGCATTTTTTTGGGCTGTGGGAGAGTAGAACCAGCGCCGTGTTAAAATGAGCCTACCAGGTGGTCTGTGAAAGTAGACACACTGTGTTAAATAAACTGAAAAGCTGCGGCTCTTTGCAGTTGGCTGGCTGCTGTAGAGCCTGGCAAATGTTGCACACTGGGGGTGGCACTGATGTAGCTATTGAGATCCCAGGGAATTCTCTGTCAGGCATGGTTTACTACAATCAGAGCAGTGATTAGATTTCTTTTGATCGCAGGGTTAGTGTTCATCCTATCAAGGGACTGGGAGAGATGGGATACATATTAATGTCTAGCAGTGGGCCCACGTAATTTCCCAGAGGGTCGCAAGGTCAGGTTTGTATTTAGTTAGCTGTAATGATCTCGTTAGGGATCTGAATGGACCACCGTCCAAGCCCTTTCAGGGCTATGAACGTGCCTCCCCTTCCCCCTCTTTTCCCTACCTTGTGTGGGCTTACACAGGACATGAACTGTGATTAATGGACTTCCAGTGCTTAATAATTTGCAAAACAGTATTAAACAAGGAGAGTTAAGGACAATTGGAATTGGACACAGGAGGGGCAAGAGGTTGTTGTAAACAGAACCAGTACAATCCCAGCGCATGGAATTAACTAAGATGGATGCATACAATGACACAGCTGGCAACTGGCAGGGAGCCAGTCCAAGGATAAAGCCCCATTGCTGTGTCCAGGTGGTCAGGCTGAGCTGGGCCTTTTAACTTTGCACGTCTTGAAACAAAAATGGCAAGGGGGAAAAAGAATACACTTGCAGTGGGAAAAAAACACAATGAGAAGCCATTGAGCACAAGAAAGAAAGAGATTATGAAGCAAAGAAAGTGACAAGCTGATAATAGAAAACACGTTCAATAGTGCTAATCCTTGACATACAGGCAGAAATATGAATACTTTCTTCTTGAATTTAGATGAACTTTCACTTCAATAGTGAAATAAGAGTAGATGTTTAAGTTGGTGCTCAGTGAACAAGCAACGACTTTTGGAAAAAGAAAAAGTTTCAAGTTCACGATGTTGACCTGGGCAAGGTTCCTCGGCAGACCCAGCCAAAACAAATAAACAAATAAACAAAGGCCAGGGAGAAGAGGCTCTGGCTTGTGCGTGGGTGAGTGTCTGTCTGATGTGCGGCTTGCTGTCTTACATGATTTATGGAGAGACAATTCTAAGTAAGTGTTGTCAGGGATTCTTAAATGGGAAGCAAATGTAGAGTTGTCTACAGAATTGTTAGACATTGTTTTGAGACAACATGTCCCCAGAGTATTCATTTTATTATCTGCAGCCCCCCCCCCCCCAGACTTCAAATGGACTTTCTAAATTGGAAAAAAATATATATTGTCAACGCAATGGATCTCAGTTTTGTATATCTTTGTTTTAACTTTTTTATATATTTTTATTTGTATTTTTGATAGCAGTCAAGTTGTACTGAATTGTATTTTCTCTAATGTTATTTTTTGGGATTTTAATATTTTTGCAAGCCAAAGGATATAGAAAAGTTTCAGTTCTATAACTTGGGATATACTGTACATTGTGGAATATTTATACTTTTGTCTCCCCCAGGCCACCTACCTTATACCACCAAGGGCCTTAAAGGTGGCAGAAGGAGTAGGAGAATGCAGACAACTATGGATCTGTATAAGTGCCTTTTGAGGGAACTGGTGGGAACTGAGAGAGGCTGGGTATAGGACAGGGGCACAGCAGGTGACTGGGCAGCTGTTATGGAAGAAGGCCACCAAAAGGGCATCACGTAAATCTTAGGAACATCTTAACGGTTATTTTGGGCTATGGGTCATTTTAGGAGGATCATGGAATGATGTGTAAATGGGGATACTGATTAATTTCAAGTTGCTGCAGGGCTGTGAATGGCAACGTAATGCAAAGGGGGCTCTGCAGGTGGTTGAGTAAATATAGGGCTCTGCTAGTGACTGAATGCTTTGAAGGGGAATAAAGAGCATTGGAATTGACCAGGGACCTGCAGATGGCAGGATTTGGATGGAGTAAAGTAGGGGGACAAAGGGCATTTCAGGCGGAGGGCGATAAAGAACATTGGAATTGACCAGGGACCTGCAGTTGGCAGGATTTGGATGGGGTGGAGTAGTGGGACAAAGGGCATTTTAGGTCACTAAAAAACATTGTCATATGTAGAATAAAATCTAAGCTAATTGTGAAGGTTGGTCTTAACCGCCCTAGCGGTCAGGACGGCAGCATCTCATCCAGCGCTGCTACTGCTACTAAAGCACTGGACGAGATGGACGGCGTCTAGTACACATCGGGGCTCCGGCAGCACATACTTACGGTGTCCCTGATGTCACAGGCAGGCACGATCTTCGTCTCTACCCCCCCCCCCATCCTCCGAATGACGTCACTCTGGGAGGCGGTGGGAAATTTGAACAGTAAATTGCACGAAGCAGTTTTCTATGGAGAATATTGCTTTCAATGTGCGCCTATGTACTAAACATTGCCCAAATAATGTCACTGGTGCTTCAGATGTGCCCATTTGTAGTAACCCTCTCTTCCCTGGTGTGATTTCATCACACCAGGTTAGAGAGGGTTAACTGCAAATGGGATCATCTGGGGCACCAGAGACTTTTTATTTTGGCGATATTTAGTACATAGCAGCATAGCTTTGTGCCCTGATTTTTGTGTTTTCTCATAAATTTTATTAAAAACATTTATTTTATTTTACACAATTGTTTGTTTCAAACATAATTATATTCAGGATGTCTATTAGACCCTTGTACGGACAGATTTTGGGAAGTTACAGGCCTACAACATAAAGAAAAAGTTACCATTGAAGTCTATGGTGCAGTTTTGGTACAAAAATCTGGACCTCAACATTGCGCTAGGGAGGTTAATATTTTTTTTGACACAATCAAGGAGATCTTTTGGTCTTGCAGTTTGGTCAGTATTTTTTGTCTTTTTGGGGATGCATAGATCTTTATTATAACAAATCTATATGTCTGTATACTATATTGGAGCTCAGCTTTTTGGATTTTGTGACCAGTTATTAATCATCAGTATCAGTAAGGCAATGAACTTAAAAATAGTTGGATATATTTTGGGGGGCTAAAAAAGGCATTTTTAATTTGATCTTGGTTTATATTTGAGTCAATAATGTACTAACCACTTATTGATCCAGTTGTTGGGTCTCATATGATCCTTTTTTATTGTAATTAGAATTGACTAATGAAATGTAGAAATTTCAACATTACCATGTACATTGCATGAAGATTGAAACAAAGTTACTCAAGCACAAGAGCTAAAAAAATTCAGTCTACATAATATTTGCATGCTAATATTGAAATTTTGGCATCTCATAAATCATCTCTAATTGAATAGATTGGATCTAAATGAATATTTACAATACTAAATGGTGATATGACATATGATATCATTCAAAATCAATATCTACTTAACAGGTAGATGTATGAAAAAAGCTGCAACTGCAGAGCGCACAGGACAGTTGAATCAAGAAGCAGTAGCTATGTAACTTCCAGTAAGACTTCTCTTAAGCTGTCTTTCATTAGCTTGTATTTTTACCTTTTTTGAGTAAAAGGTCAGCTTACATTTTTATTAGGGTATATATTAGAATATAGAGTTACTGTACAGAGTACATATGGGCTAATACAGCTGTAAAATGTTCTCATTTATTTGGTTGCTCACCTAAAAGACGTGAATTGTCTGTCATTCTGTGGATGTACTTTGTCAGGGAAAAACAATTAAAGCCCAATATGTGTATGCTGCTAAATAACACAAAAGGCAATAGACTCTGAGCTTTCATTTAGAACAAATCCTATTAAGGACATAATCAGCGTATCTAATTTAGCTTTAGTATGTTAACAAAATGGGTGAGTTGGGCAGCAACTAAAGACAGAGTGAGAGATGGAAGGCACAACAACTATCTATTTAGTTAAACATTTTAAAACAAATGGCAGTTGTACGTGGAATGGATAAATAGGTTGTAAATGAGGGATGCTTTGGATGCATTTTATTACCTATTGTGCTCAATTTTACCTATTGTAGCAAATAGAACGTGTCCTCACTTCACAGGGAATTAAATGATTTCCCAGTCCATCTGAACTGTCATGGAAATCAGTTATTTAGCAAAACAACAATAAATGGTACAATACAGTGCCTGTGTGTATATATGTGAATATATACTATATATATTTATATATATATATATATATATATATGTATATATAAATACCAAACAGTACTATACTATACAGTACTGTATAGAACAGCAGTAGATGATGGTGTAGCAGTATCCTAACCCATGTCTATGGCATTCTAACCCTTTATAACTTTGCTTTAAAGGTTTAAAATGTAAGTGTTCCTTGACATAAAGAGTAATATAATTGCAAATTGGTGTATTTAGATTATTTTGTATACTTGTTTGCTATAGACTAGAACAGTGTTTTTCAACCTTTTTTGGGCAAAGGCACACTTGTTTCATGAAAAAAATCAGAGGGGACCGACGATACGCATAATCGCAGCGCACTTCTGGTCCCCGCCGGAAGTACGTCATCAGCAGGTGCCCCGCTGGAATGCAGAT
>CM070035.1:133764034-133780335 GCA_036250615.1 Ptychadena robeensis
ATCTATCTATCTATCTATCTATCTATCTATCTATCTATCTATCTATCTATCTCATATACATTTATTTTGTTTCCAATATTATAGCAGGTGGTTGTCCAATATTCATATGTATCCTCTGTTATAAGTTCCCCTTTCATATTAAATATGAGTAATACATTAACAAACCCAGTGTGAAGGACAGTGTTACATAGAGCCTCTTCTATTTCCACCTTGGCTTGGGAGGATTTAGACATGGAACCTGAAACTTCCTGTGTGGCAGGTGCATGGAAATGAATTCCCTATGCATAAAGGATAATTGTGCAATGTGAAATACTTAGATTCCAGAATAAATGGTTAATTAATGTTTAGTGTATAATACTTAGCAGTGCACCATATGCCATTCTCTATATGTAACACCTAATATATTTAACAGGTATATTTTTTCAAAAATAGTCAAAGTAATAATTAGTGATGAGCAGCATAGGCAATACTCGTATTCACAAAATGTTCACCTTTTAGTCTCAATAAATTTGTACATTCCAGAATTTGTAAACTCCAGTCATTATTACCTTCATTGCACAAATTGCCACGTGAACATGCACATATTGAGAATGCAATGCATGCTACTTTCCCCAGAACCTCAAATAGTTGCAATTATGAAGATATAGTATGATATTGAAGATTTTTTCAAAGTGCAGATATTTTTGCGATCAACAATATCACATGAGAACGATTAATTTATTACCTTCATTGTGCAAATTGAGACCACAATGCATGGTAGTTCCAAATACTGATGTAAAAAATCTGGAATATTAGTGATTACGAAGATATAACACTATATTCAAGATCTTCATGAATTCTCAAAGTGCCTATATTCGCTATAAAGATTTTCAATTCTAATATCCGCAATCAACACTAGTAGTGATGGCCGAACTGCCCGCAAGGCAAGCAATACGGGTCTGCCTGCCCGGCGAGCAATACGGGTGTTTGACCCGCCCCGTTCGCTGGCGAGAAGGATATCTCTATTCTTCCTATTCTCTATTCTTCAGGATCAGAAACAGCGAGATCATGCCGGAGGAGGAATCTTTTTCACTAGAAGACCGGGCATGAAGCCGGTCTCCTAGTGAAAACCAGCTTGAGAACAGGAAGTGACGTCCGTGACGTAACATCCGGCTCTCTTAACCAGGAACTATGCGTTCCAGGTACCAGATGTGACGTCACTGACTAGATGGCGGGAAATCTGAATCTGTCTGTGAACAGACGGACGGCGGACTTCTTTAAAAGTCCGATCCGCCCGTTCGGGGACAGATCTGGCCAATGTTCGGCCATCCTTAAATACTAGTGATAATGCGTCTTCTTGATGTCAGATTGTGTAGATATCAGATTAAGTGTTTGTCTAAGGTTTGAAAACAGAGTTGCACAGGATGAATACTAAATTTCATCCCAAACAGAATGTTTTGCAATATTTTCTATAGTATATTCTGTGTGTGAAGTGCAGACGCAGCAAATATCTAAGAATTTATTACCTGCACCATGTCACAACTCCCAGACAATATCAGCTCTGGGTGGGAGGAGAGTCCTGTATGGAGAAGTAGGCCGACCTATGGATGGTGTCACTTTTTAGATTTCTTCTGCTTTGTTACTATCCATACAAAAATGGGTTCTTCTTTCTTCCAGCAATGGAGAATCATAGGCAAAGAATATGTACAGTGATTGAGTTTCTGTTAATGCTAATAAAGAATTCATATTTTAATTGTATGTGTACATTGCTATTTCTATTTATAATTTAATGGAAAATTAAAATTAATACATTTCAATAGAAATTCTGGTCGAAGTTCTGCAGAATGCTTTTGACTTTTGTGCCCAAAAATTAAGTAAAAAAAAAACTTCTAATAAAAAATAAAATAAAAATAGAGTAATTAAATATAATAAACAACATGCTTGCAAACAAAGTCCCCCACTGTAATCAACTCTACGGTGATGCTACTCAAATTGATTTTGCCCAACATGTTACTTGATGGCATATTGATATTTACAGACGGTACCCACCACCTGGCCCGGGACCAGAAACATTGTTCCTTTAAGCCTTTAGGAATGGGTAAGCGATCCGGGAGACCTCTATACTCATTCCATCTTCATATGTAATCGTCGTTATTTATTTTATATACACATATATTTTTTTCCATTTTTTTAAAAGAAATTTGAATTCTGCTGAATACAATCATCTCTAGACACAAAGGCACAAAGTATGGGAAGAGAGGGGTGGTGGTGGGATAGACACTTCAGAGATTCTTGTACACAGTAGAGAAAATGGATTGTGAAATAGCAAGAAGCTGTAGTACACAGGTACAAAATAGAAGAAAAGGACAATGAGACACTGAAGAGAAGTAAGCACAAGAAAGGCAAGTCAGGTACATTGGATCTTTCATGTTGAACAGTTTTTCAAGGGTTCTATGATATGATGAATGTGACATGATAGATAGGGTTGGTTTAGGTCAGTGGTTACCAAACTGGGGGGCGGGTGCTGAGGTATTCCAGGGGGTGCGCAGCTAGGGTACTGAAGGAAGGACAGCAGGATCTTTATCTCTATGTGAATGATTCATGTCTCTGTATGAGTGTAGTATGTGTGTCTGTATTGAATGATAAATGTTTTTATATGATTTATGTAAAAATCTTATAAAGTTGTAGGAGTTGTATTTCAAGCAAAGAGGGCCATTTCACACTAGCACTAGTACATGATACTGCAACACAAACATGGCCCTCAATCAGAAACTGTGTAGTCTTAATGGGGTGGGGGGCTTGATAATATTCCTATCTAGAAAAGGGGGGCCCCGTGGGGAAAGATTGGGAACCACTGGTTTAGGTAGTCTTAGGAGAATAGCATTACCTTGTTTATACCTGGATCTCTCCCTATTTTTTGTGGACACACTATTTATTATGGAATTAATACGGGCAGCCCCCCCCCCCCCATATATTTATTATGAACACTGTCCAGGAGTCTCTCCATATAAATTATGGACACAACACAGGGACTCTTCATATTTATTAGGGTATAGTGCAGTATTCTATTCATAGTGTATAAACCCTGAAACTAAACCTAATAAGGAGATTTTCCACCAGCATGGACAGAAATACAGTTTAATTTAAGGTGAAATATTTATATTTTTAAATATCTGTAAAGCCATAAAACTATGCAGTGTGTCAAAAGTGTTATTAACAACTATTAAAACTTCCCTCGGCGATCTGCTACTTATGTGAAGTTTTAATTTTCAGCACCAAGGTTAGCAACTAAAGAGCAAAATAAGATTCTTCAGGCAACAAAAGTAGCGACATCCAGAGAAATTAAGTTGTCAGAATATAAAATCTCAGTAGGGCAAAGATGAGTCAACACTTCTTCCTGTCTCCCAGCAGGGTAACTCAGGCAGCGCTTGGAGCTCACGGCGGCTAGAAAACTTAATGCTAAAAAAGCTTATCTTATCTGCATAGCATTTTTCAAACTGTTCATATAGATTTATTTTGATTCTTATCGCATATTTAATTACATACTAAACAGCTACCAGCTTCTGGTTGCAATTTCTTATAAGATATTAGAGTTATCTGCCCGAGGCAGCCTGTTCTGGCTCAATGTATTTTTTAGGAAATAATTTTTCATGTTTTTTTTTATGTGGTGGAATAGATTTTAGTGTTCTACAGTTGGATAGGTATACTGCTGTTTCTTAGGTCAGCTCTTTTCTTGGATATTTATTATGGCTTACAATGATAGCAAAAACATGATTCTTACTTTATTTTCCTACACATTATAAACAATGACCTTATATTATGGACAAGATCATGTATGTTAACTTATAGTAATTTGTGATGATTGTGAATATTCTAATCATGAATAGTGTTTAGTCAAATTGCAAATATTTTAGACAAATATTGGCTATTTGAGAATTCAAGAATTTCGTGAATATAGCGTAGGATATTCGCAATTTTGAATATTCGAGATATTTTCCACTGTAAAGTTTTTGGCCATGCATTGAGATAATGTAATCACAATGCGATAATAAATACCACCTGTGGTCATTTATTTTGAAGATAACCGTAATGCGATTATTATTGGTGCAGAATGTTAATGGAGACATGCGATTGTTCCCATCGATCAACCTATTGGGATCCAACCCACAATACATAATTTCTGATTAGAACAGCTGAAAGCTAGAGATCACACTATTCGTGATTGATTGATCGCGGGAAGGAATCGACCAGGAATCAAAGACGTCACATGCTGCAGTGTGCGATCGATTCTGTAAATGGAATAGATTCCGGGAATCGCATGTACAATCATTTAAAAGATTGATCGTAAATCTAAACGTCTGTGCCCAGCTTTATCATGAATTGTTATTGTGAATATCGGCACTTAGAGAATTAGCAAAGATCTCAAATATAGTGCTATATCTTCATAATTATGAATATTCAAAGTTCACCAGTACACGGAACTACCGTGCATTGTGTTCCTAATATGCACATGTACAAGTGCAGATTTGCACAATGAAGGCAGTAATGACTGGAGATCACAAATTCTCACATGTTCACATTTATTGCAAATATTAGGGGGAAAAATTCTGTGAATACGAATATTGCCCATGCTGCTTATCACTAATGGTAATATAACAAAGATGAATGAAAGCTAACACATTGGGTAGTTGGATTAAGAGGGAGAGACAGTGTTGGGTTTTGGGGGCAGTTGGGGCTGGCATTGCAGGACAGGTTAATGCTGAGGGTTTTCAAGAAGGGTAAGTGTTGGGGTTACAGCAAGAGTTAATATTAGGGGAAAGTACTAAGAGGATAAGGAAGATTTTTAATAATATTACAGGGAGAGCTAATAGTGATGGCTGAACTCCTGCTTTTAAAAAATTCAACATCTGAATGTTCGCAGGAAGATTCAAATTCCCCGCCTGTTCGCAGGAAATTTGCATAGAAAAAAATGGAATTGAACCGACTTACGAAGAAATGGAGAAAACCAGTGACGTTACATCCGGATATCGAAACCGGGAACTGTGCATTCCAGGTACCGAAAGTGACGTCGCTGACGTCACTTCCAGTTTAAGCCGGTTTTCTTTCACTAGAAACTAGGTTCTCTGCCTGGTCTCTGGTAAAACATTTCTTCCACTGGCTGGATCTTTCTGATCTGGCCAGCGGAAGAATAATAACCTTCCCACCGGTGAACAGGGAGGGTCGAACACCTTGCGGACAGTTCGGCCATCACTAAGAGCTAAACATTTCAAAGAATGGTCAATGTTGAAATATTAGGGAGATGTATTAATTCCAAAAAGCTAAAGTGGTGTATTGCATATCAATATTTCATCAATAATGTTATAGACAGCAGATGGAGTGGAGTGCTAGGTTTCTTCACTTTCTACAATGTTATGTAGCTAAAGCTCAAGTTATACACACAGCATATGAATATGGAGCAAACATTTTTATGAATATGAATATCAACATAAATATAGTATTTTTATTTCATGTACTAAATGTACAGTTATTAAAACTGAATATTTTTTGTGGCTTTTAATAATGAATGGTGAAATACCAACTGGAGTTGTTCTGCCAAGTAAACCGAAACACTAAAATCAGGCTTAAAATAAAATAACATATACTCACACAACTGTTTTAGAAAGTCGCTTCCCCTACCATGTTTGCTGCATTAATATGCATTTTCCAGAAACGTATATGGCCACTAGATGTTTACCACTATAAAATGCCATGGCATGGGTGACTCTAGATGTAGCCATCAGCTACTGAGGTTAGTCACCATCCTTAGTTTTCTCCCTCTATCCATTCAAAAAGCTGGCGTGTTTCTTTATGGGACTGGTTGGTGCTGATGTCATAGATGTAGTACTGTTATTGTCCTTGTGAGCAGATGAAATTGTTAAAACTCTTAAGTATTGAGTATAAGGTGTTCTTTCTTGAGAAAGGAACATATCTCTAGAAGACATCTTCGTTTTCCGGAATGGGTTGTCTCTAGGTCTAGATACATTTTGTTTTTCTGACATGTCTAGATTACAAAAAGGAATGCATTTCATGTGAATACATAAGCCATAAATGGTTAGATTTCTGGCCAATTTAGCCGCGATCAACCGCCGTGCATGCTCACAATCGGCCTAATGCTTAAAAGCAAAATTTGGCCATGAATCCCCATCCAACCCTTGGTGCTACACAAATGGTGCCTGGCCGATTCTTTGCACGACTGGCCATGCGTGATGAAGAAAGAAGATGAAACGTCTTTGGCCAGCTATAGTGCTTTGCTGCAGAGGACCAGGAATGTTGGAGAAACTATGGCTGGCTAACACAAAGTCTTCAGCAAAAAAATTACTTTAATGGCCCAGGAATCAACCCATGATAGGAGGCAGCCTCTGGTCAAAAGTAAATTTTAACCTTAGACCAACCTTTACTTCACAATAGTCCAAACTTAGGGGGGTCTGCTTAGTAGAAGGGACCGCATAGTTCAAATGACCCCCCCCCCCACACGTATGGCCAGGGATAACAAGGCCAGCAGGGTCCGGTACTCGCATAGTCTTGGAATGGTTGGGCTTAACAGGCGCGACATCTCCATGGGCAATATCCCCACAGGCACCCTGGTGTAATCCAGGCAGCAGGGGCTGCCATCCACCCCACTGGAATACTGGCAGATGAGCATGGGGGGAAGCGACAGAGGCTCCCCATAGCTGGGGCGTAATGATAAACTGCATGCTATTTCGCTCCCTGGCTGCCCGCATGTTGGACTGGACTGCTATGGGTGGTAGGCTTTGGAGTAGACAGCGTGTCCAATTACTCCAACTCCTTCAGGACCTTTCTCACTGAGCACTGCACCAGGGGCCGTCCCCTCCTTTATATCTACTGCAAATCCAAAGGGAATCATGGTCCAGATTCTTAAAGGGGACATTGCTGTCCTGCAATTACCTGTCACTACAGTGCTGAAGTAAATTTTCAACTTCAGCTCCATTTTTAATTTGAGGAAATATATAGAACAACCTTGCACATTTTTTAACCGAACATAGATTTCATTTTCAGTTCATTTCTAATTTACTTTCTTGATAACTTATACTTTTCTGACAAATACAAAAACAATTATGTCTTTTTTTCTTCTTTCACTCAGGGGGGACCCAGCTCGCTGTCAGTGTATGCCCTGCGCTTGGGACCAGGAGAAGAAATAGTAACATCGTTGTTTAAATTTGTGCAAGACAAGAAACTGAGAGCGCCGTTTGTTATTACATGTGTGGGCAGTGTCACCAAAGCAACACTTAGACTGGCTAATGCAGATGCGGAGAATAGCAATGAGGTACCTGACAGACCTGCTTGATATACTGGATCACTTTAAGTCATGCATAGATACAGCAAGATGGCCATGGAGTGTTTCAAGAGAAGTGTACTGTTCCTAATTATGTAATTATAAGATTTTGGTGCCACACTACAAGCTGTTCCTAAAATCTGTTCTTTGTGCCTGGCTCCAGAAATACAGAGAATGAGATGCATTTCCCCTGAAGGTGCCCTGTCATCTTTAATTTGATATAATCTTTAATTAAACACATTGGCAGTGCTGAAAATGGTAAAATATGTAGAATATTTCTTATGTCACAAAGGAAATACCTCTCCCCGCACTCCTCTTCTCAATTACTTGGCATACATTTTCCTTCTAAGCTACGGCTGTTGAATAGAATTACTGTGTAATGGTTCTGGAAGACGCCAGGGCTACATTTATGTCTTTTGCTTTACTTTTTATGATTCTCCTGGAAATGACTGTTTGGTTTATGTGTTGAGTATTGTAAAGAATAGGAAGGTACATGGAAGAGATTTTAATTAAGAGTTGGTGTAGTCACACTTTACCAGGATTATCATAGAAGACACTAATGGTTAATAGTAATTATTTGCTATAGCTTGTAGAACCCTTGTAGATTATAACTTTAATTTACCATATTTTTCAGAGTATAAGACGCACCTGACCAAAAGACGCAAGTTTTTAGAGCATGAAATCAGAAAAAAAATATTTAAAGTGTTTAAATGAATGAGTGAAAAACACAGCACAGCAACACATGTGCATGGGCCAATTGAATATGATGGTTTGCATTTCTTAAAAAAAAAATAAAAACACTGAAATAAGACTCAATGGGGTATATAAAGATTGCAGAGGCACCAAATATGTAAAAAGCCACAAAGCTTGTTTTCTTCTAGAAAGTAGCCTAGGCTTAGCATACAAGTCCTCTGTCAGAATGTCAGAACAAGATCCTGTAGTTTTGTATAACAGCAGTGGTGTCAAATCAGCATGGAACATGAGTAAAATTGCCCATCCCAACCTGGAGCCATTTGAAGTCAGGGGGGTGTCCCAGATATTCAAATAGAAGTAACCCAAAACAGGTCCTAGATGAAAATCAAGCATTATGATTATGAATTTGAGTAAAGATCATCTTGTCATATCAAATGTTGTATAACATAAACTTCAAGGGTTACCCAATCCAGACTGATTTAAGGTGTGTACAATCATCTATAAAGAATTAAGGAAAAAACAGTGTTGAAATGTTTTAAAAACTGTCCTATATCTAGAGCCCCCAAAGACCCATTACACACTTAAGCTAGCCACACATGGTTAAATTTTGGTTCAATTGATGCTCGATTAGAGAAATTCAATCGTCTAATCGAAAATCGATCTTAATCGCATCAACATACACCCCACATTGAGTTTGCGATTGTGGTGAGATTTCGATTCCAAAATATTACAAAAATCATCGATTTTGGTATTGAAACTTTTGAATTCCAGATTGAAGTGGTCTATGTTATGTATATCTAATCTAATCAATCCAGGAGAAACACCACAAACATCGACGATTATAAAACGATGTTGGCACAATCGACGATGATTTTCCAACATGTCCGATCAAAATTCGATTAGATTTTCTGCCTTCATCGAACAATTATCGTCGATCGTACCATGTGGGCATTTCTCGATTTTCGTTCAATCGATGAAAAAATTCATCTAATCGAGCATCGATTGAATCAAAATCGAACCGTGTGTGGCTAGCTTTACAAGTATTCCATTGTTACCAACCAAGGCAACAATGTCATAATCAGGCGATTGCTTCCTCCATTGTATTCTATGGGCTCAAGGACAAGCCTGCTGAGTACACAAAGCAGCTGACTCAATTCTGTTCATTCTCAAAGAAGCTTCCCATTTTCCTGCTAATGTAAGCCATTAACATGTATGATGCAGCATAAGGTTGCCAGCTCGTTTATATCTTTTATGAGACATTCCTCCCTAAACATTGGGCCGCTCAGCTCAATACATCCTTTCAGTACAATTTTAGTGATATGATTAGTAAACATAAGAAACACGCAATAGACACCAATTAGGGGTTATACAGTGTTAGATCACCTTAGAATGGGGTATCATGTTATACTATATACAATACTATACAATAGGGTTAATTTATCTCAAGGTGATTCCATTGTTAGAATGGAATGAAAAAGAAACACTAGTTAATAAATATTATTTCTAGGAATACATGTGACTGATATATTATTTGATGTTGCCTTTAGGACCTATCTGGTCTACAATGGTAGTTATAGTTGATCTAAATTCTAAATGGATGACATTTAGGTTCTCATTCATCCAGGTCATTATCCGTATATCCGTAGTGTTTAATTCAAATCAATTGGACTTGATTTCTTGATGAGGTTTCGCTAGTCAACCGACTGGCTTACTCAATTCAGAGTCTCTAAATTGAGAGAAACGTCTTTAAGAAATAAACACAGCAAGTCCAGTTCAGTTGAATTATGCACTACAGATAAAACACTGTGCATTACCATGTTTTTTACTATTGCATTTATCTGTTGTGTGAAGTCACTATTTCTGATCAAGAAAAACATTTTAATAATAGCTTGAGATGCACTTCTCCAAAATTTCTCCAAAAAGTACCTAAAACTTTCCTAAATTTAAATTGCATAACTGTTTATTTCGGAATCATTCATGCTTTATTTGTCTTTTGTGTTTCAGATAATCCATTTAAATGAAAAATTTGAAATAGTTTCCTTGGTTGGAACACTGAATGAGTACGCTCACCTGCACATCTCCCTCTCCGATAAAACTGGGAGGACAATCGGTGGCCATGCTATGGGAGATCTAGAAGTCTTCACCACTGCCGAGATAGTGATTGGGGAACTCAGTGACCTTCAATTCACTCGGGAGATGGATGAACGCACGGGCTTCCCAGAACTTGTCATTAGTCCGCGAACGGAAAACACTACCTCTGCCTAGCTTCCAAATTATTTACCATTTTTCCTTCCCAGCCACTGAATGAGATAAATTTGCTTCAGAGCATGTCCTTAGACTGCTCTTTGCATTATTGTATTGATTTTAACCATCTGATCACTCACAACATAATCAGTCATGTATGAAATACACACAGCAAAATCATCTCAATAAATTCTTTAAATGTCTTGTCATTAATTTCCGCTGTTTATCAACACAGGCTGCCTTTAATGTTTGGGGGATTTTTCTTCTCTTGCCAGCCGTTCTGCTGGGATTTTATGAGACTGATTGCCCCAGAGAGGGTATAGGACAGCGACAATTGCTCAGAGGGCTAATGAATGTACTGTTTGCTCATCTTTTTTTATGGTTACTAGAACACTAATTGGGAGGGACAGAGTGAACAAGCGCGAAGGAGCAGTTATCTGATATGCGTGACTTGGATTTAAAGTACAAGCTGTAACTCTGTACTTCCTGCTCCTGCAGTTGACTATTATAATAAAGGTTGACAGCTGTTGTAACCTAGTAGAGAATCTCTACAAGTTGTTTATATTTTGTCACTTTGCAGAAATATACTTACTATGTGAAATATGAATGGAACAGGTATTATTGAATTATTTAGTATTAAAGCAGTCCTATTGCCTCCTTTTCTACTTTCTATTATTGACATCAGAAGTGCAGATAATAGACAGAATAAGCAGATTGGGGGTTGATTGAAAAAAACCATACCTGGGTGAAAGTCCTCTATATGCTGCAACACTCCTCCCCTCCAGGGATGTCGCATGGTGGTGGGCTCTTTGTACAAGGAGACTTGAGTAGGTAGACGTCAACAGACGTCACCCGACAACCTGCCAATGTGCCACTGGGGGGGTGAAGCGCCACCAGCTTTAGAAACAGATTGGGGGTGGAAGCGAGACTGAAAAAATCTCTTTCTGCCATCTTGTAGCCTGAAGGACTAGATGCTGTAAGTATGGTATAGTGGCATTGAGGAAGAAAGGAAGGTAAGTATATGTTTTTAATGTTTAGGTTTTTGTTTGCCTGGATGAAAACTACATAAAAGTAAGTGATGTGTCCATGGGTTTTTGTTCTCTACAGTACAGAAACACTTGAAAGTTCACCTGTGTTAAAAAATAATAAAGAGGTTATATAGATTACATTGCATTGATACTTGATATTTGCTTTGGCCTCACTGATGCCAACCTTTGTGCTGACAATACAGTCCTTTTCTGCCAATCCTTCTTCTTTTATACCCATGTCAGTACCCTGCAGTGGGATTGTCAGACAAGTCTTTCAAGAAAATCAATGTTGTGTTTTGTTTATGTTACCCCTTCTGTGACCCGGAGCACACCACCACTTAAATCTGCTTTACCACCATGAAACATAGTCACAATATTGTTCTATACCTATGGACAACCAGAGACAGACATAATGGTTTGGGTTCATAATGGGAGAGGACATGGCACCCTGCAGTACAGAAGAGAATCAGGTTCAGGTTAAACTGGAATTTGCAATGGATTTCTAGGATGAGAAATCAATTTGAACATATAAACTTGTTTGATGGCACTGACCTATTATATGTACAGCATATGACTGTAGTATATTCCTCCCAGCAGACAATTTTGATTGTGATCTAGATATCTCATCCCCACATTAAAAGAGGTTACAGAGAATAGGTAGGCTTTTTGTTAATTAGTTGGATTTGGTAAGAGTAATGCCTGCCATACACACCCCGACGGGTGCAGACAGACCAGCTCCGATATGCCTGGAATGCAAACGTGATGACGTCGGGCTTCATTGAAGCTAATGCCATCGGCATCCATCGGCCAGAGATTATCGAACATGTCCGTTCTCTGTCCGGCCGAGCTGTGGGGCGACAGGGATCTGTCGCCCCATGTGGGCACATGCCGATAAGCGACCGATTTTTTGGCTGACCGACGGTGCAAGCGCGCACGCCCGTCGGTCAGGTGAAAAATCGGCCGCTTATCGGCATGTGTATGCCAGGCATAACAAGACAGGAACAGCTGAATCAATGGGAACAGATTACTATAGACAATTTAATGTTTGAACTAAACTTTAGTTCTATGATGGGGTAAATTATTTTTGGTGCCTACTTGCAGATCTTTACTAAATCCAATAGCCTTTTGAAGGCTTCTAATTACAGGTTAATGTGTTTTAGACAATCAGTGTTCAATTGATAACTCCTTCTCTTATGCTTCTCTTATGCTGTTTTTAATGAGACCTCTATAATAATATAAAAAAAACTATTGGAACTAGGCGATCTTGCACATTTGCGCCAAATATTTGTAATAAAAAATGCTTTTTAAATGGAAACGTATATTCACCTGTTTGATTCATTCCTAGGCGCAATGGTGCTTTCTCTATATTTTTTTAATTTAGAAAACTCCACAAAATGGCTTTGCTTTTCCCACCCTCCACTTATACTCGAGTCACTACTTTTTCCCAGTTTTGTAGATAAAATTTGGGACCTCTGCTTATATTCGGTCGGCTTATATACGGTACATTTATTTATTTATTTATTATTAAGAAACATATCAATGTAGTTTCCCAACAGATTACACCATAGGTATCCAAATACAAAGTTAGATGGAGTAAATGCATTTCATCGCACTAGTCTGCTTCTTATGTATATTTCTATGCATTTCAGTGAATATCTGAAAGTAAATACCTGACTTTGTATTTTAAAAACAAATATAAAACTGATTTATTTAAGTGTATGTTCACTTTGATGTATAATTGTAGAAGAAACATGCCAGGGATGCCAATGAAGAAGCAGAATATCCTAATTCTGCGAAATGCATTGGGTACCTATATAAGTGTGTATGATATATCCTGACGGAAAACTGTACTGTTATTTTCTCTGAAAGCCCCCCTCCCTATTCAAACACAGGTTAAGAATGAGGCCCAGCGCCCCCCTGGAATATCTTCGCGCCCCCCAGTTTAGGAACCACAGCTCTATAGTATATATTTTTATATGATTGCAAATGTTTTGTAAATTACTACATGAAATCTGTTATTTTTACATAATCCACCTTCAGACAATAGTAAGTGTTTGTCCTATTGTTAAAATTTGTATAGGTCTGAGCTTGTGATGCAGTGTTGTTGATAAGACTGCATAAATCCAAGTATAAAATATCTTTTATATTATTATAGAGGTCTAAATAAAAAGCAGCATAAGATTTCTGTCATTCTGAGATATTCTTTTTTATTCTTATTATTACTAACAATATAAGCGTACATTACATGTGCTGCATACAATGGCTCATATATATATATATATATATATGCACAAAGATTAGGTTTTTATTACTTCTTATATTTATAAACAATACTTTTGATTAATTGTTCTCTACAGGCAGCAGATTAGTAGATTTATTTAATAAATTGTCATTAGAATAATTCTGGTGTAATGGTTTTACAGCTTTATTTAATAAAGGGTGAAAAGTGGCAATTTAAAACATCTCCATTCATGTCAATAGGAAAATGAAGAGCTTTCAATAAATAAAGACTTCACTTCTAGCTGTGACCCAGATTTTTCAAAAACACTTTATTAAATAGACCTCTTCTCTATGGTCACTTCAGGCATTAAAGGACCAGTAAACCAGAGCTAGCAATTCACAAAAATGTAAGCAAATGTATGCTGTATCTATAATAAAGAGGAAATATATATGACCTTGTCTTCAAATATGCTGATCGTTATGCTAACTGTAATACATGGGAAATGTATTACATAAGAGATAAACATATCTCTACTTCAATATTCAAGTTTTGTTCATTTTGAGTGAGTTTTTTGTCATACTTGTACATGTGAAAATCATACCACCAAGTTTCAAGAACCTGTGATTTTAGTTAGTAAATGGGTAACAGATTAAGACACAGAGTAGAAATGTTTAGATCAAAATTTCAGCAAATATTTTGTTGCCAGATGATGGATATTATTGAGGGTTATAATGTGTTTTTACATTTGACAGAAGGGCTGTAGCAAGAGCCTGTATGGGACGTCCGGAATAGGTGTCCTTAATTCTCATAGCCCACATATTTTTATACTGTCTTGCATTAGCCATCATGAGATGTGTACTTCTTCATATATCTCACCACAGAACCTTAATATTCCTCAGCTTCTATGTCTCACCCCACCATCAGACACAATGTCTTTCCTTCCTCGAAATAAAGCTTTTATGCTTCTCCAATTTTCAAATAAAGACCCCATAGCGCTGGACCTCTATATTACCATCTGAATTCTAAAACTGCTGGGTAAAAAGACTGCTTTAGTCCTAAGGTTACTTGCAGTATAAAGTCAGTGTCCAGGACAACATATCCCTCTTTCCTCAGGGCTTAGCACCATGGCTGTACTGTTGTGATGGTGCTTATAAGTTCATCTTTGATTTCCGGTTTGGTTAAAAGCTTGACTGCCTGGTATGAGGCCCTGATACTAAATAAATGATACAGTGAACCAGATATGTTCACTGATTCATTTATTTAGTATCAGGGCCTCATACCAGGCAAGTCAAGCTTTTTATACTACCAAACCAGAAATCCAAGATGAACCTATAAGGAATATCACAACAGTACATTTTTCAACCATGTTTTTTAAAAGTGCAAAAAAAAAGAAAATGTGTACTGAAGGTGTAAAATGTTTAAAATTAGTAAATGAAAAAAGATATTATAGGGGATAAGAAATAAACCTGCACCCTCCTATGAAAGTATGCTGTTCATGGATTGTCCACAGTCTTGCCTGTCGTACCATATCACATACATATGGCTTTGAAAGATGAAAAAAGGATAATAGAAAATAGGGGCTTAATGGATAAGTCTTACCTTTTTGTTATACAGTACATTGAATACTCTATGTTTTATATTGCACCTCCACAATGGTTATCATTGTGGGGTTTTCTTTAAGATTTGGTCCAACAACACAGCTTTGACTAATTGTATAAGTCCTTGAATAATGTGTTTTAAAAAAATAGAGTTTTGTATTCAGTAGAGTCAAACTGACAGTGCATCATAAAGTGTATTGTGTCTGTTTAGTTTTTTTACTGTAGTGTAGTATAGTGGCAGAATACATTCCACTCTTGCTGCTATGGAACTGAATGTCAAGAAAGTCATTCTAGTGATATATGATCATACTTAATATATCTGGAAAAAAGGAGCAAGTTCACAGAGTTCATCCCTCTCTACACAGCCATACAGTCTTATGTTAATCCCTGGAAGGTAAGACATGTCGTTCAAAAGCCTATTGGTTAGAAGGCCATAAAACAGCGATGGTAAAATCTCAGAGACAGTAACTCCCTGTGCTTGAATGAATTACGCGCTGTTCTGGTTTCCTCCTTGTATTTTCTATAGAGGAGCCAAGTATTTCTTTTTACTGCACCATGACACAGTTATAACAAATTCATGACAATGGCAGTCTGGCACCAACATAATGCTACACTGTGCTATTGGGTTTTGTGACTGATACCTTAAGACAACGATCAATGGTATTTTTAGAAGTATAACCCTTGATCTCAATACATCTGTTAAAGTGAAAATGTCAAAAAAAGAAACCAAATCGTGCATGTTTTATTGAATTAATTAGTCCATTTGTACTGGGGTGGTAGTGCGCCATTATATTTAAAAATGTTATATATTAAGAATTTGTTATACGTATTATATTACTGTAAAATATATAGGGGGGGGGGGGGGGTATCTTTAAGAAATTTCATATCTATTTAATTATTTTCTGAATAAGTATTTATACATTTCAAAACTGATGTACTTCTGATGTACCACTGGTTTATACTTGCTTTGCTAAAGTGTTCACATAGAATAATTTTCAGATTTTTAGATTAAAGCCCTGCTTTCTGTTTCCCTAAGAGCTTGCTGTAGAGTAAGTTGTACCCGATGACCTGCAATAGAAGGGCCACCCTGTTTATAAATCATACATTCAGTGGACATGTGACTCTTTCATCTTACCTGCTACCACTAATGTCTACAGGGAGTGCAGAATTATTAGGCAAATGAGTATTTTGACCACATCATCCTC
>CM070035.1:133785866-133821735 GCA_036250615.1 Ptychadena robeensis
TAAAAACCTGACATATTTACAGACTGCCCAGCGCCTGAACCCTCGCCAGGCCAGGTGGGCACTCTTCTTCTCCTGATTTGACTACGAGCTTCATTTTCAGCCTGCCAGCAAGAACATCAAGGCTTATGCTCTGTCCCGGTCGTTTTACTCATCTGACCAGCCGGAAGAGCCCCAGTACATTGTCGATCCAGCCCGCCTGGTCACAGTAGCGCCTGTCCTGGTGAAGGACATACCTCCTGGGAGAGCATTTGTACCATCTGCCAGGAGAAGACGCGTCCTAGCCTTGGGGCATGATTCCAAACTGGCTGGCCACCCAGGGATCTGCAAGACCATGGAACTCCTGTCCCGTCATTACTGGTGGCCAACTCTTTCCAAAGACGTGTGGGATTATGTGTCTGCCTGCACCATCTGTGCTCAGAACAAAGTCTCCAGGACCAAACCACCTGGACTGTTGTTACCTCTCCCTGTTCCTGATACCCCCTGGCAACACATTGCCATGGACTTTATCACAAACCTGCCTTCCTCCGATGGTTGTACCGTTATCTGGATGGTCGTGGACCGCTTCTTGAAGATGGCGCACTTTGTCCCTTTGCCCGGTTTGCCCTCAGCTGCTGAACTTGCTAAACTGTTCGTGAGCCACATATTGTTTCCGATCGCGGAGTCCAGTTTACCTCTAAACTCTGGAGGGCTCTTTGCCGGTTGCTCAAGATCGAGCTGGACCTTTCTTCCAGTTACCATCCCCAGACCAATGGACAAGTGGAGCGGATCAATCAAATTCTGGAGAACTATCTCCGACATTTCGTTTCAGCCCAACACGACAACTGGGTGCAACTGCTAGCGTGGGCTTCTCCTACAACAACCACTCCAGCGAATCCACTGGATCTTCTCCCTTGTGTATGGGCAGCATCCTCGTACTCCTCTTCCTGTCCCTAATTCTTCTGGGGTCCCGGCTGCGGATTCTACTTTCAGGGATTTCCTCGGCATTTGGCGTGGCACCAAGGACTGCATCACCAGAGCAGTAACCCGTATGAAGTCTAATGCGTACAAGAGAAGAAGGAGACCACCTCAGTTCTCGCCTGGTGACAAGGTTGTCTCCTCGAAGCACATTTCGCTGATGGGTTCCCAGCTTCAAGTGTGCTCCTAGGTCCTGGGCCCTTTGTAGTTCTGAGAAGCATCAACGACGGTGACATTACAAGTTGCGCCGCCCCCTCCTGACGTCTAAGCCTTCCATGTTTCCTTATGAACGTTGGTCCTTAACCGCCTTTTCGAAGACACCTTTCTGATCCTGTCCGCCTCTGAGGGTTTGATGGGTCATTCGAGGTCAAAGACATCCTAGACATCAAGAAGCGTGGCAGGGAGGACGTACTATCTTGTGGACTGGAGGGCTTTGGTCCTGAGGAGAGGTCTTGGAACCAGAGGAGAACATTCACGCTCCAGCTCTTACAACGTTTTCGGATCGTCTGGGCCTTCCGAGAAGGGGGCGTAAGGGGGAAGGTACTGTAACCAGCAGTGCTGTATGGCGCCGTCGCCTCCTACTTACGTTGCAGATCTAGGTGTCCTGCTCAGCAGTGATTCTGATATTCCTACACAACTTCCTTAAACACACAATGCGTGTTCATTTCCTGGGATTTAGGTATTCGTATGTGACCTGGCTGACAATAGTGGACCTCTGCAGCTATATAAGGAACCCTGCCATTTCAGCCTTGCCTCAGTATTAAGGTCTCTGTGTTGTGCTAAGCACTGCCTGCCATTGCTGTTCCTGTGAGATAGAGACTGCCTGGTGTTCTGAGACTGATACTGTTAACCCTTACCTGCCTGCTGCACTCTCCGCTACCTGCACTGCCCGCCTGTCACACTATCTGGCTGATGACACCTGTGTCCTGGAGTCTTCCCTGCTGTCTCCTGGACCAGCTGCCCTGTGTTCCTACATTCCCTCAAGAGGTAGCGACCTGGTGTTCCACTCGGGAAAGTCTATCTCCACCATCTGGAGTGTTGTGAAGAACGAGTGGTTCACTTAGACACGACTGGTTTCTTCTTGGAGGTAGGACATGTGGCACAGTGGGTCCACACCTGCTGCTCCGTGACAACAGCAAGGTATGTTTTAACAGTTGATGGTGTCTTCCACTTTTTTCAGGTGATATCCTTTGAATTATATTCAATGACTTATATTCAGTGAGCTCTTTATAATAACACAATAGTCCACAAATGTTTGTAACTTCAAGGCTAGGTGTATGAGTATATAAAATAGTGATTATGGGCCTGAATGAAACTCCTGAAATTAGTGCAAAGATTTGTCCAAAACCAACATTTCATGATTCTGTTTATCTCCTGTGTTCCCCACAATTGACTCAAAAACAATTTCATGGGGGTTGTGGGTAAATCCTTCATCATGCCAATATTAATTAAGCTGATATAAGGCTTGACATTAATTTGAGTGCTTGCATATAGAAGATGTTGCTGTGAACAGATATTATGTCAAAGAATGTCTCCATGTAGTTGAAACAAGACATCCTTGAGCTGCAAAAGCAGAAAAAATACATCAGAGATTACTACAATATTAAGAGTGGCAAAATCTAGTCCGGTAATACCTGAGAAATAAGAAAAGCACTGACAAACTCAGCAAAGCAAAAAGACCGGGATGTCCATGGAAGATAACAGTGGAGGATGATGAAAAACCCCATAGAAAAATCAGCCAAGTGAACAACACTATCCAGGAGGTAGTTGTATAGATATCCAAGTCTACCATGAAGAGAAGACTATGTGAAATAAAATATAGAGGATGCACTGTAATGCTAGCCATACACACCCCGATGGGTGCAGGCAGACCAGTCCTGATCTGCACCGGGATGCAAACGTGATGAGGTCACCACGTTAGCACACTGGTGCATTATGGGGCCCCTTCAGTCGGCCGGCACCATTTGTGTGCCGGCCATTAGCTTCAATGAAGACGCCGGTCTTCATTGAAGCTAATGCCCTCGGCTCCCATCGGCCAGAGATTATCGGACATGTCCGTTCTCTGGCCGGCCAAGCAGTGGGGCGACAGAGATCTGTCGCCCCATGTGGGCACATGCCGATTAGCAGACGATTTTTAACCTGACTGACAGCGCGCACGCCCGTCGGTCAGGTTAAAAATCGGCGCTTATCGGCATGTGTATGGCTAGCATAAGGTGGAAGCCACTAATAAACCTCAAGAATAGAAAGGCTAGAAAAACGAAGAAACCTAAAAGAAGCAAGCACAGTTCTACAAAAATATTCTTTGGATGTATCTGGCCTTAGGTGAGCCTCCTTAACTGACTAGAAGGGAGCTCAGGAGGAATGAACAGATAATAAGTCTAGGCACATATAGCTCTCCCCTGTTGGACTATCTAAAGCCACACAAGATGGATGTTGCAACGTGCTCTGAGGTGTATGTATTCACATGAGAAAACCTGCCAAGATGAGAGGTCAAAAGTTTACTAGAAACCTAGAAGACATGGGCCCATGGTTTTTAGTTTGCTTCCTGGCAGACCCCCTACCAGTGCACTCTCCGACCTTCCATCCTCCCACTCTGGGAGTAGAGTTGGAGAGCAGAGGCATGGTGAGTTCAGCTGATACAGGGGCTGCAGGGAGCAGAGCTGGGGAGAGGGCTACCAGAATTGGCCTGGGGGAAGGCAAATAACGCAAACTGTACACATAGGTATGGGGGTATTCATGGACAACACACACTGTATTAACTTATCATTATCTGTCGTCCATGTGTGCCCCCATTCCTGTATGTACAGTGTGTGTACACACACAAAAATGGTCTTCACTGTAATTATATTTTCCTCCCCATATTGTTAAATATATTAAATATCAAGTTTGGCCTGCAACTTTGTCCAAAGGACTGAGGACTTGTTAAGTGGGTGTTGTGCATAGATTTAGAGTAGAGTAGTAGTCTTTTTGTTTTTTCTTTCAAATAAATCTATAAATCAGTTTCTATAGTCAACTGGCAAATAAGAACAAGGACAGAGGCGCACAACCTAGTACAACAAATGGTTAAACAATGTGAAATTGGATAAGATAAAACAAAATGAAACAAAACAACAGACAAGATACTCACATTAAAAGAGGTTTACAAGGATGGATCTCTCAGGGACGTGTGCTTTCCAGGAAAACCTCACTTCCTTGGTTGGGGATGAGATCACTTCCTGCTTACAGATGCTGGGGGGCTCAGGGGGCCACACTCCTCCATTTTGAGAGCTGCACACCTTACACAACTTAAACACCCACCACTCATACTGACTCCATTTTACTCTGCAATCTTTGCTCAGGCCCCATACACCCACTGAGGGCCTTTTTGGGCACTTATATCACTATAGCTGTGTAATCACTGCTGGAGGTTGTGCGCAACTATTTATTATGTTTTTTAGTTTTCTATAGTCAACTGAACCTGGTTATTTTGGTCCAAGTTCAAATATATTTAAGATGGTGCACTTACAATGTCACTGCAAATACTATGATAATATAACTGAACTGCATCTGAGGTGAAGATTTTGCATTATATGAACCCAAAGGAGCTAAGGTACTCTTATATTCCCGATCCATAAATACAAATCTTTGATACAAAAGCCTGTAAGAATACCTTTCCATCTTTTTACATTACCACTCCACTCCATCTCTAAAATAATACAATTCTTTTTAGTGTTTGCTTAAGTGTCCACTTAACATGATGAATTAATTTCAGATTTATTATCCCACACCAGCCAAGAGAATTGTTTAGTATGCATGTCCATGTAACATGCAGTTTTTAATTTTGCTACATAATTTAGAGCACGTTAATAGGCATTATAAATAGCCACTTGTATGCTGTGCTTTATCTGTATTTAAAAATAAGGATAGGACACGGAACAAATTAACATTATTAGAACCTAGATACAAATTTGTTATAGTTGAAATGTTAACTTATAAATTGTTGCTGTACAAAGTCAGCAGGAACGTTGTTTATCTTCTCAAGTCCTCCAGTTTCTTAATTTTTATGTAACTTCTTCTGTAAAATAAAAAAGCAGTCTATAATTAAATTTTAGGAATTGGCTGGTATTATGGGTGTAAAAGTGATTACTTCCCAATTTGTAGCTTGGCTTCATCTCCAATAACAAACTTAACCACAAACATTGGTTTCCTTATACTAAGGTCTAACCTTTTCTATGATTATTCAAGCTATCTTTTATAGCATTTGGATATGTATACTAATGCCAATATCTACAACCTATTACATCAGATGAAAAGTAATGTGAGAGTGCGTGTCAAGGAAAGAGATGTTACTGATCATCAGTAGGGACAATATGATCTATCATAAAAGAATTGTGATATGAATGAATGATAAAAAAAAGGTCTTACATTGTTATTGGTCTTGTCTGGATGAAATTCTTTCAGGTAGGTGCACATGGGGTTCAGCCTACTGTTTTAAAGGTTTTAAAAGAAATTCTTATGTAAACAGGTAGTCTGGTTTTTTTCCACATTCCAAAAACATACTGGTACGTTGAAAGAATTGCCTTAAACTATACACACCTTTGGCACACCTTGCTAGTACTGGGTTGGACCTCCTTTTGCCTTCAGTACTGCCTTTATCCTTCTTGGCATAGGTTAAACAAGGTACTGAAAACATTCCTCAGAGACACTGGTCCATATTGACATGATTGCATCACACAGTTGCTGCACGCCTCCCGTTCCACCAAAGGTGCTCCATTGGATTAAGATCTGATAACTGAGTACAGTAAACTCATTGTCATGTTCAAAAAAACAGTCTGAGATTATTGGAGCTTTATGACATGGTGCATTATCCTGCTGGAAGTCACCATCAGAAGATGGGTACACTGTGGTCATAAAGGGATGGACATGGTCAGCAACAATACTCAGGTAGGCTGTGGCATTGCCACGATGATCAATTACTACTAAGGAGCCCAAAGTGTGCCAAGAAAATGTCCCCCACACCATTACACCACTACCACCAGCCTAAACCGTTGATACAAGGCAGGATTGATCCATGCTTTCATGTTGTTGACGCCAAATTCTGACCCTACCACCCAAGTGTCGCAGCAGAAATCGAGTCTCATCAGACCAGGCAACATTTTTCCAATCCTCTATTGTACAATTTTGGTAAACCTGTGCAAATTGTAGTTTCCTATTCTTAGCTGACAGGAGTGGCACCTGGTGTGGTCGTCTGCTGCTGTAGTCCATTCTCCTCTGACCTCTGGAATCAACAAGGCATTTGCGCCCACAGAACTGCTGCGCACTAGATGTTTTCCCTTTTTCGGACCATTCTCTGTAAACCCTAAAGATGGTTTTGCGTGACAATCCCAGAAAATCTGCAGTTTTTGAAATACTCAGATCAGCCCGTCTGGCACCAACAACCATGCCACGTTCAAAGTCACGCAAATCACCTTTCTTCCTGATTCTGAAGCTCAGTTTGAACTGCAGCAGTTCGTCTTGACCATGTCAAAATGCCTAAATGCATTGTGTTGCCACCGGGCTGATAATTTGCGGCAACAAGCAGTTGCCGCAACGAGCAGTTGGACAGGTGTGAGTGTATATGCGATATATGCTCATGGAAATTTGATTTTGAGGTGAGATACAGTTAGTCATAAGGCCTACACCGAGTCAAAGGGAAAACTTTAAATGTAACCATATATTTACATTAAAATTAATAAAAACCTTATTTGGCAAAAGGTGCAGCTGTTTATGGAATAATAAAAATTATGAATTTACATTTCAAATATCTTTTCATTAGATTTTTAAAGCAACACAAGACAACTACCGGCAATATCCAGTATAACAACTGCTTCTATGCAAAAAAAGGATGTCATATACCAAATATGATTAACTGCATTGGCCTAAAGAAAGAAAAAATAACTGAATGAAATGGTGCATCAAATAAATCAGTTTTTGTTCACTCATGTTATCATAATATTCCAGATTAGTGATACTAATTTACATACTCCTACACAAGTGACCTCTTCAGTCACCACATCTAAACATCACTGACATTATCTTGGCTGTTCCATAGTGCAGATTATAGTCAGTATATTATATATAATATTTAGTCCTTCATTTATCTCTGCAAAAAATTATGAGAAATGCCCCTCCAAGGAGCTCAGGTTTCAAGATGGTGCTTGACTTCATTTTGAAAACCAGCCAGCCTCCATATCACCACATGCAAACATCATTGACTGTTCAATGGAAGCAAACAATATGTATAACATATGTCCTTTACCCCAAGAAGGGTATTCTAATAGCTGCAAAATGCATATACTGTATTCATGGATGTACCTATAATAAAGAATATATTTTCTATATCAATTGTCTCTCATATAATTATGTAAATACAAAATATTACTTTGTTTTTTACATCTTTTCCCTTAATCAGTAACCATAGCTATTCTTTGCTGGAACTGTGTTTCTGTTTTTGTCTTTTTAGCTAACTCATAATACTGTAGAAATGGTTTCTTATGGTTTTAGATGCATTACATTTTGCAATAATAGAAGAAACAGTTGTTGGTTGAGGGTGGTTCCACTTGAATTTAATGAGGTACTCACAGCAACCCATTCTTACACAAGTATTTGGAAATGCATGTAGCTATGCATATATAGCTTTGTGTTGAAACAACTGAATTCAAAACTAAAATGTGTAGATCACTTACACAATCCTCACACTCCTTAAGCTGGCCACACATGGGTAGATTCCCGTGCAATCGACGGCGATCAATTACAGCGCGGTGACGTCACCACGCTGTAATTGATCGCGGGTCAATCGTACAGTAATCAATGTGCACCACATGGGCACATCAATTGCTGGACGAGGGAGACGGGTTCCCTGGCAGCCAGCTTCTTCGGCTGGCTGGCAGTGCTGTACCTGAGTTGGAGACACACGCACAGGCACTGACCCAGCCAGCCTCCCCTCCTCTCTTCCTGGCAGCTATCTGGATCTGTGTTGGCCACGCCCCCTTCACACAGACGGCCGTAGCTAAACACAGCCTGTGTTTAGCTGCTCTGTCTCCGGCTCCAGCTGTCATCCATTGCATTGAATGGGGATAGCGGGTCCCCTATTCAATACAATGGATTTCGACCAAGGTTTTCCAACATGTTGGAAACCTGTTGGGTGACGTTTTTCGAGCAGGATCCATTGATCCTGCTTGAAAGGGACCGTGGGTGGCTCAGATGAAGTAACAGATGAGAGGAGAATCGGGAGCTGTGAGCGCGCACGCTGCCCGATGTTCCTCTAATCTGTTACTTTATCGAGCCGTGTGTGGCTAGCTTTACACAATATAAAATATACAGTGCATCTGGAAAGTATTCAAAGCACCTCACGTTTTTCCACATTTTGTTATAGAAAGGAAGAGGAAAACGCAAGTTCTCCCCAAGTTGGGCGAGAGGGACTTTAACAGCAAACAGAGATGATGTTGATTGAATATATTGACACATAATAACACCAACATACGGATCAAACAATGATTCCCACAAAGTATATTACAGTACAACCATTTATAAACATAACAAGCATTACATATATGAACAAATAAAATCATAAAATGTTGCACCACACGACGCGTTTCGCGGTAAACCGCTTCTTCAGGGGCTGTGCGTACATACAGTAAAAACTTTGTGTAAAGTATAAATAAATAAATGAGCAGCAGTCCATAGAAAAGTCATCATACTGTATCATAATTTTTGACAAACATGTAATTTAAGTAAATATAACCATAGATCCACCCACCTAATCAGGGTATATTACGTCCATGGTCATGTACAATAAACAGTACAAAAGGTGACACCAACACTGCAACGAGGAGTAAGTTTAGTTGACAAAGAAGGAACGGAGATGAAAAGACTAGTACGTCATCATGCCTGATGTAATAATTTGCACACCGTGCTGGTGAGAAAGAGAAGAAGGGGAATTTTAGTGAGTAGGATGGCTCATAAATCTAACTATCCCAATATCATGATGTGAGGTTTTCAATGAGTGTAAACAATGTAAAAAGGTAAGTAACACCTCATTAAATCACTAAGGAGTCCGCACTATGTATCTGTTTAATAATGTAAAGGAGTATAATGAGGTCATTCCCAAAGGGAATTCAGTAAGAAGGTGATATCTAAGCTGGACTCCTGTGACTAGTAAGTATAGTCAAAAACAAGTGTAACCTGGTTAAGACTCATCTATACCCAGAAATGCATATCATATTAAGTAACCATATCAAAGTTGTAGAGTCAAACTCACCCTGCTCACAGGGCACAACAGTACCCCTGCTCGTAACTACGCATAACGCCGTGCATCCGAACTCCATTGTTGGAAATCCGGAAGCTAAATCGGCTGGCCTTTTTAAGCTTCTCCGCCGTCAGCAAGGTGACCCACGTCAGCTAATCAGCGGCGCAACCACCTGTATGACGTGCAGACGCACCCGGGCTACCCCACCGCTAACTCCACCCCGAGGGGGTGTGGTCGGTAGAGGGGAGGAAAGAGAGAACCAGACAAGAAGGACGGGCACTGCCACCCGTTGAACATAGGTGCAGTGACCACCGATCCCCCAGAGCCCCCAGTCCCCGTCCTCAGTCGCTGCCAAGGGATATATGTTAATTCAACCTTGGCGGACAACCCGGTGTCGGGATGGTGCAACATTTTATGATTTTATTTGTTCATATATGTAATGCTTGTTATGTTTATAAATGGCTGTACTGTAATATACTTTGTGGGAATCATTGTTTGATCCGTATGTTGGTGTTATTATGTGTCGATAAATTCAATCAACGTCATCTCTGTTTGCCGTTAAAGTCCCTCTCGCCCAACTTGGGGAGAACTTGTGTTTTCCTCTTCCTTTCTATATATTTAATTCGGGATGTTGGCAATATATTAGAATAGGCGGCTTGTAATGTTTATAAATTCCACATTTTGTTATGTTGCTGCCTTACGCCCCCATAAAAAAGTTTACTTGCAAATTTGGCAAATGTATTAAAAATGAAAATGGAGAAATCACATGAACATAAAATATTCACAGTCTTTGCTCAATATATTGCCTCAATATTGGCACACCTATCCTTGGCCAGTCTTGCCCATAACTCTTTGAAAATGTGCTCATATTGGAGCGATAGTTCATCTTTCAGCAGGACAATGACCCTAAGCACATAGCCAAGATATCAAAGGAGTGGCTTCAGGACAACTGTGTGATTGTCTTTGAGTGGCTCAGCCAGAGCCTAGACTAAAATCTGATTGAACATCTCTGGAGAGATCTTAAAATGTTTGTGCACTGCCGATTCCCATCCAACCCAATGGAGCTTGAGAGATGCTGCAAAGAGGAGGCAAAAAAAAAGACTTGAGGCTGTAATTGCTGCAAAAGGTGCATCAACAAAGTATTGAGCAAAGGCAGTGAATACTTATGTACATGTTATTTTTAAAATAAATTTGCCAAAATCTCAAGTAAACTTCTTTCACATTGTCATTATGGGTGTTGTGTGTAGAAATCTGAGAGAAAAATATTTAATCCATTTTGGAATAAGGCTGTAACATAAAAAAATGTGGAATAAGTGATGTGCTGTGAATACTTTCCCGATGCACTGTTTTTACAGAAAGTACTCCTTAGGTTAATTTGATGGTTTTGCAAGTCATATTTTCACAGAAGCTTTCTCTTGGTATATACTTCTGCCTCTATAAAGGTGTTTACATATGGTGATTACTGAAGGCCAACATTTTGCAGTAGAAAGATGATTCATACCTGGGAAAGAGACAGTTGGCAGGATTGGATACATCAGCAAATCTACCTCAAGGTTGGACCATGGAATGCTAGTAGAGATTGATGATCTAGACCTTCATTTCTGACCTACTGCTATGTTCCCTTTAGGGTGTTTTACCTAACATTTTGCCCGAGTAACATAAGTAAAAAAAAAGGGAGTGAATACAAATCTTTCCTATAAAAGTGATAGAACCCTTTTTGAAGTTTAGTTCTTTCTCCCATTATCTCAAATGATATAAAACACTGTAGCTGAAATCACAGTAAGCTGACAGTCAAGGAATGTGACTTATTTTCTATGTATTTATAGTATCTGCTAGAAATAGATACAGTTTTGAAAAACAAGAAGGGAACCCCATGCCAATGCATTTATAATGAAGATTATTACATATCCTTTTGAAGCCTACTTAATTAAAAATCCATTTTTGCAAATTCTCCATAATGAATATATAATGTTGATGATGTAACAAGAATATATAATTGTCACAAAATATATTAACTTCTTTTACATTTTCATACTTATAATTTTTTAGATCCTTTTTAAAAGACTCTTGTAAGCATGTTTGATTTTTCCCATAGCATTTCAATTTCAAATGTTCAGTTTTCTTTTTTTCTTCAGAGAAAATGATATACATATATATTTAAAATATCAGCCTCCACATCTGCAGATTACAATTTGCATTTCGAAATTGCCTTATTGAATTGCATTGAGTTTGTTCTGCAGTTTTTTTATTCCTAATGATTTATTTAATGAAATGCTATAGGTCAACCCTTTGTCCTTAAATGAGTTTTTCTAAAAATACATTTTCCTGTACTTGTGTGCCTTCTTGCAACGTTTCCTGAGTGAGGAAAAGAAAAAGGAAAGAGGGGCTTGCATTAATTAAGTCTTTGTTAATGTGGATATCTGCTCACAGTTAGTTAAACAGTTTAAAAAAAAAAATTTGCAGTGCGAAACTAGGAGGCCAGCTTTAGGTTTCTTATCTGAAAATTTTCCTTTCAGTAAGAGAATGCTCCTCTGTGAGTATGCATTATCTAATATATTCAGCCCTCATTCGCCGCTTCTTTTCCCAGATGAAGATGGGCCTAATTGAGGTGGCGCTTTCATGTTTGTAGAGCTCTTGAGGATCTCATACAAAAGCATCTAGAGTCTTCTCATTTGTCTGGAGTATGTTTTAGATGTATAAATATTATTTACTTTAAACTCGGAATCAAAAGGTAATGTAATTATTGTATGTGAAACATACTGTAGCAAGGACATTTGTTTATTGTTTTGGTTTTGCTTAGCCCCTCCTCCCACACCGCCTCTTCCCCCCGATGGACTCCCCCAGGTGATGAACATGGGTGTACTTTTAGTTTTAACTTTCTGATTTAGACATAAGAGGTAGCTTTGTGATGTGACCTAAATATCATTTCACAAATATAACATAATGCTTTTCAAACACTTCATTGACCTATTGGCAACTGTGTCAGGGGTAAAGGGGTGTGTTTATATGCTTTTCAGGAAAGTTGTTATTTGCAGCTTTTTTATTCATTATAAATGACAGGCTTACTTTAAAACGAAACTGTGGGTTCATGACATTCAGATATTTAGATATTATTGGTTAAATGTGTTTTTATTAAGAAAATAGATCAAACAAAGGCAAAGAGATAATACAGCACACAGTAAATGTCGTTACAAAGCATTCAGAAATACCCACATTTGGAAATGGACAATGAAGTCGGTGGTAAGCATGGGTAATAACAAAAAAATGAAAACCCCTGAGCAGCATTCTCTCTGAAGATTTGCAAGAAACATGAAAAACGATCTACACATTTTATCATACAACTAAAACCACAAATAAACATTGCTAAACCCACTAAACAGACAAACCCCCCCCCCCCCAAAAAAACAATAAAAATTTGCAGCGCCAAAAATAGAAGTGAGGGGGCAGGTGGAAAGGCAGAGGGAAGATAAAGAGGGGAGGCAAGAATAAAAAATAAAGAAGAGGGGAAGGGGGGAATTAGATATTATTAACCTACCTAATGGTCAGTCTGCTTGAATGTCTGCTTGAATTTCGCACCTGACCCTGTCCACTCCTAGTAACAACAGAGGAATCTAGTGCTGTACATACACAGTTCCTTCTTGTTCTGGAGAGCAGAGAGGAAGGGTACACAGGTGCCCTTTCACCCTAATTCTCCCCTATAGGAAACAGCGGCCAACCATAAATGACAAAAGGTAGGAAACAAGAGACAATTATTTAGTTGTACTAAGCTTAACATGCTTAGTAGCACTGTTATTATTTGACAAAAAAAATTAACACATGGAATAACTAACTGGTGCGAAATGTTCATACTGTGCAAACTATTGGATACCACTATTGTACAATATAGGGAAATATGAAAATATGCTGGAGTAGGATGACAATTGAGCGAAGTAAAGGTGGTGGGATGGGCTCATTGTTGATGAGTTGAGTCAGGATATGGGGTATTTGTTTTTTTAAATGTAGACCTGTCCTAAAAAATAATTGGGTTATTTTTGCATACATATGTGTCAAAATAAAGCAGTTATTTTGAAGAAGAAAACTCAAAGCTATAACCTATATGAGCAATCAGAAAAGGTTATTCAGTGCTTAAAAAGTTACTTTTGCTCAATTTACCAACTAAATAATATATTCTACACCCAAGTGGCTGCAAATAACGGATTTTAATGAGCACTTACATCGATAAAAAGAATTCTTGTTTGATTCAGAAAATTGTAAATGTGGCTTAAATGAAAGAGTTTCTGTTTCTGTATCGTGAATGTCCTAAATGACCTCTGTTGTTCACAAACACGCTTCAACTTTAAAGCTAAGCCCCAGCATTAAATATATAAATAACTGTCATTTAACAAAACATGCTGGTGGATATAAGTTGTAAGATACTAGAATTGCTGCAAATACCAGCAGCTGCCCTCATTGACCAATGATATTGCAAAATGCTAATGTTTTTTCTAGGTAAAGCTCAGAATTGTTTAACCTTCTGAGCGTTTGGCCCGAATTAACTCGGGCTGAGTTTCATGCATCATGAAACTCAGCCCCAGTTAACTGCAGCCGCGCTCAGGGTCTCGCCGTCTTCTGACGGCGGTTGGGACCATCGGCATGTATGCCGATGCTTCCGGGTCCGCCCCCGATCGCGTCACCGGTGACGCGAAGGGGGCGGGGGTAGGTGGCGCCATAGACCTCCGTCAAACTGGAGGGGCGTCGCCTTTCTTCAGCATAAGTCCGGCGTCTCCAGTGACGCCGGGCTTATGTTTAGAACCCTGAGCTGAGCAGGCAATCGCGGCGGAGCATATTGAGCTCCGCCGCGATTGCCCGTGGCACGGTTATGAAAAAACCGTGCCACGTGGCAAACGCTCAGAGGGTTAAATAATTAGAGAGCTTGTTTGCTTCTTCCTATTACTAGAATGTTTTAAAATCTTATTAATGTGATAGGCGGTCTTGCTGACTCTAACTGTGGTTTAGTTAGGAAGGGGTAAAAAATATAAGGAAAATAGCACAACATGGGTTTTAAAGGCATGACGTATAGTCAGTAATCAGTTAAAAGGTCTTTATTAGATACAAAACATATAGGACCACAAATGCACCTATCAAGGTGAAAGTATAAGCAAATTGCTCATGTAGGAGCTAATGTGTAAGCATCCACAAAACAGAAGCATACTTTACATTACAATATTCAAATATAACAGGAGTCGATTGGTGTGTTCCAACAGTTCCAACGCGTTTCGCCTAAAACAGGCTTCATCAGGGATACTTCAGGAACAACACTGGATGACCCTCTATAGAGGATTCAGATACAAATCTCCACCGCCAGTAGTGGTCAGAAACACTGGGTCATCCAGTGTTGTTCCTGAAGTATCCCTGATGAAGCCTGTTATATTCGAATATTGTAAAGTATGCTTTTGTTTTGTGAATGCTTACACATTAGCTCCTACATGAGCAATTTGTGTATACTTTCACATTGATAGGTGCATTTGTGGTCCTATATGTTTTGTACCTAATAAAGACCTTTTAACTGATTACTGACTATAAGTCATGCCTTTAAAACCCATGTTGTGCTATTTTCCTTATATGTTCTGAATAACGGGAGAAGGCCCAACAATTTGGCTTTAGACTATTTTTAGTTAAGAAAGGGGTAACAGACCTATTCTGTAAACCGAAACAAAAAAAACTTGATACTTGCAAAGAACATTCACTCTCTGGGATAAAATGTTCCAAAACAAATTCTTTATTCCATAATGTAAACGATACAAAGCTTGAGCATGTCACCCCCCATAACTGGGGTTGTCCCTCTGTTACGCGTTTCACTCTAAACGAGCTTACTCATAGAGCACTCATCTCTTTGAGTAAGCTTGTGAGTATCTTGGACTCACTGTTTATTTCTCTTCTACATTGCTGCCCTTGTCATTTGTAAAGGAATCATGAATTTAGGTTCTTAGGCTAGGTTCCCTGCAGGGTTTTGGGGGGGGGGGGGGGGGGGATCTTTGAGACCTATTAAGGCTTTTCTGACGTAATTTGTCCTGTCCAGTAGTGTTGAGCTTGAATATTAGAATGCCGAATATTTTTCGCGAATATCGGCAATTCGAGAATTCGCCAATATCTCGAATATCTCAGTGGATATTCGCAATTCTGAATATTCGCAATATGGCCATGTATTGCGAAAATAATATTCGCATTGCAAAAATAAACATAGCATGTGACCATTCATTTTAAAGATTTTCACAATGCGAATATGATTTCCATGATTGCGATTATGATTTTCGCGATTGCGATTATGATTTTCGCAATCCATGGTATTACCGCGAATATTCGAATTTCCGAATATAGAATCGAATATTAGTAGAATTATTCGCGAAATATCACGAATTCGAATATTGCCTGTGCTGCTCATCACTACTGTCCAGCAGGCCTGCCCCAATTAGTGATGTCTAGCAGGCCTTTGTTGTTGATGTTTCATGGAAAAAGACCACATGCACTTCAATGGAACTGTTCACAGAAGTAGTTTGTGTGCTTCTTACATGGCGAATGCACAACCAGTATTTTGGCCGCAGGTGGTCGTGCATTCTATGCACCCCTTTGCTCCCCCAGCACTGCCGGCAGACTTCTTTCTTCTGACTCTGCTCTTACTCTTGGCCAATGGCTGGTAGCTCTGTGCCAGCAGACCACTGAGCGGGCCAGGGATCCACCAAGCTGTGTGTCTGTCTGTTCCAGCTGAGGGAATGTGGAAGCTGACAGATTCACTGCCTCCTTTCACCCTAAAAATCTTTTGCCCCAAATGGGTTTTATGGTATGTCTTTGGAGCATATTATAGGCCACAGTGTTACAGATTTAACATTGAACTTTAATCTTACCTTCAAATATTCTCAGCTGCCCAGGTCCCACAATTATGCTGACACATGCCAGGTTTACAGTTTTTGTGAAGCTGTGTATAGCATAGACTGGTCAAAAACAGCTGTATTAGTAGTTTTTCATGGTGTCTTTAGTCAATTGACATTTTAATTGTTAGTGGAGGTGAATATTAGGCCTCTACCTCTTATCTCTATAACCTCCAATAACTCCACTAACTAATCCTTCACTCTCAACCCAATCAGTCAAGTGTGTCTAGACAAAAGTTGTTTTTGTTACAATATTTATGTCTTTGCAACTTTGTGTATAAATGTGAGTCTCTAAAACCAGAATTGTATTAGCCTGAAGAAGGGATCTGCGACATCTCATAAGCTTGCTTCTCTAATGACTTTTAGCCAATAAACTGTATCAATTAAACTCCAAACTCTCTGTATTTATCAATGGCTAACATGGTACAACACTCTACTATATGCTATTATTGAAAGGTGTGTAGGATTTTTTTACGGGGGCTTTTACAATCCATATACAATCTTCTTTAAGTTTACCATAGCTATTTAATATGAGCACAAACTGAAATAGTGCATTATATTTGTATCCTATTGCACAACCAGTTGTTGTTAAATCTAAAACATATTAAACATATTACACAATATACTTGTATATTTTTTTAAATTAAGGGTGCAGTTGATACCCAAAGCTTCAATATATGAATGTTTAAGCTGAAAAAGTAACTCCCACATATATTAGGTAATTACAAAGCCCCTGCACATAAAATTGGTGGAAAGATCAGTAGGCCTGTGGGAACATGAGAGAAGGGGACATTATCCCTCTATCTGTCCATGCCAGCCCTCAATAGTGGGCTCATATTTGAGAGCTGAATCTCATAAGCACATCCTGTCCCCCAAAAGCATGGGGGGTAGACATAACATCTCCCAAATTATTATAACCTTACCATATCATCATATATATTATAACTGTTTACTGTACCCACATATCTTTACTATTGGTTTTGTAAAAATTGGTAATATGTATTGTGGTTGTATTTTTTCCTGATGTGTCGATTCCTTCATTAACATTTAAAAAATTAAATGATCAATCCAGCGATGTTATTCACAGTGAACTCCAGCCATGATTTTCATTCTTCCAATACTATATAAATAAGGAATGGAATGCTGGACCTTCGTAGAAGCTGTCAGTGTCAGATTCCATTACTAAAAATGTCATTGATGGTTTCTGCTGTTGATTCTACAAATGTGGGTTCCTAGGGCTGGTTATATAGTACAAGCTTAAGATTTTTAATTTTAATGGCAGAAGTCAGTGTTTCGATCTTTAGTCCACGTACATCATGGTTGGCATGGATTTTTTTACTGCTGGACAACATAATATATTTACTTGGGACATAGATAAAGGTTATAAAAAAGTTTGTGTTGAATGTTTTCAGTAAAAGTGTGTACTATCAAAATTTCTTTTATTTGTTACTATAACCCAGTTTACTTCCCCAGTACCCAGGGTGAGCTGAATATCTGGTATTTTACAGGGGGCACGGTATCCTGCTTGTTACAGTTGTTTTTCCTGTGGCCTATGTTTGCAATGCCCTTTAATTGCTCTCTGTCACACTTTTGTCTGGCTACTCAAGCCGAACAAATGGCAAGAATGCAGGTAATTAAAAAAATGGATCCAATTTAAGCGGAGATGTCTTTGGGATCCTTATTTCTACATTTCCACATTCCCCGATTTCCTCTGACAAACTCCCTTAAATGCACAATGGGTTAAATTGTGGATTTTTCTGATTGAGAGGAAATGTGTTCCCCTAGCTTTCTAATTATGGTACATGGGTGCAAGGTGTTCCTGAGATGGTATGGTCCAGGTAAATAAATCTGTGCCCTAGCTACTTCCGGTTCCGGCGCCCATGTGAAAGGCTGCTGTGCGAGGTAGCTCCGTCCCTCTGCCCGATTCATCAGCCTGACACCGCGGCATCCCGGCGCTGAAATCCCCCACAATCTGGCAGCGGACCGGGGGAACCAGAAGGACCGGTACGTGTCCCGTTCCGCGCAGGGAAAAAGCGCGCGCGAGCGCAAAACCAGCATACAGGCTGCCAGAGCCAAGATGGCGGCGGAAGCCCTGCGGGGCACGTGCAGTGAGGGAGAGCAGTCGGAGGATGAAGCCTCCACGACTCCAGCACCCCACATCAACTACAAAAAACTGGCCATTGCAGTGGCTAATAACCTAAAAGATGATTTGCTGGCTACTATGCAACACACCTTCACTCAATCCCTGCTGGAGATGCAGACGGAGATTAAATCACATGCCACCAGGCTGACTGATCTGGAAACTAGGGTGAGTGACAACGAGACTGCATTACATTCATTACAAGTGGCTCATGATTCGCTCCAGAAGTCCCATGACACGGTGGTGGCCAAAAATGATGACCTGGAAAATAGGTTCCGCCGCAACAATTTGCGGGTGATGGGGCTCCCAGAGACTTATGTCGCTGCTGATTTACGTTTATTCTGCCAGAAGCTTATTCCTGAATCCCTGGGCCTGCCCATGCAGCGTTGAAAGGGCTCACCGACTGGGACCCTTTCAGGCCAACCGCACCGCCCCACACCCGATCATTGTGTGCTATTTAGACTTTAATGATCGGTCTGACATCCTGCGCGCGTACAGGGCCCAACGCAACATGGTGACTGACGGCCACAAGTTGTTACTGTTTGCTGACTACTCAGCCGAGGTGAACAAACGCCGTAGAGCCTTTTTGGAGGTCTGCAGCGAGCTGGTGCATCGCAGATGGAGGTTTGCGCTCCAATACCCGGCAACACTCCGTATCACCCCTCCTGATGGGAAACCTTCCGTTTTCACCGACCCAGATGCAGCCAGGCGGTTCCTCCAGCGCCATTCTTCTTCCAAGACCGTGGCACTCTCCCAGCTGGCTGGCGATGGGGTGTCTTCGCTATCACCCTCACCATCATCCTCACACCACCTGCCCCACCGGAGTGAGGTAGGTGGCCGACAGCGGCTAGGTCGTGGTTGATTATTCATATGACTGTTACTGTTTGCAAGTGGATAGAGCACCTATATTATGTTTTGCGCATTTGCGGTCGCAGCTCCCTCATAGCTGGGAGATTCACACTGGGAAAAAAGGAAGTCCCTGCTTTGGACTTACAAGTTTGGAGAGGATGGCCTCCTCTACCGGTGATTTATCATTTTGTTTGATTGTTTTTTGTTTGCTTTTTTTCTATTCTTTTTTTTTGGTTATTTTTCTGTTCTGTTCTGGTTCTCAAGTTATTCCAGTCTCGCCCCACACTGTCACCACTAGCATGCATTGTCATAGTGCTGCGTTCTGGTTCCCCAGACCCCCCCTTGCCACTACAGGACGGAGGCGGAGCTCAGATGGGACACGGGCCCTCCTCCTGTTTGGATGTTGACGCTTTCACACCTCTATTGCTGTAATGTCTGAGTGATACCTTACGAGATGACTGTGTTACCATAACGACATGGAATGTCCGGGGCCTACGTTCCCCTAACAAACGCACCAAGGTTTTGCGACACCTCAAGAAACTGCGTACCATGATGGCCTTATTGCAGGAGACTCATCTTAGGCCGGAGGAATACCGGCTCATGCACAAATTCTGCGTGGGCCATGTCGTCGGAGCCTTGGCGGGCAATCGCAAGGCGGGGGTGCTAATGCTTATTCACAAATCTATTGCACACCGTATTTTGGATCAGGGCTGTGATGATGCGGGGGGCAGATGGGCCTATGTAACGCTAGATGCCTCACCCCAGCCAATTACGATTTATGGGATATATGGCCCCAATAATGTTAATTCCCCATTCTATGCTGACATGACACGGCAGATAGCCAGCTCCCACCCTGCGGCTGCGTTAGTGGTTGGGGGCGACTTCAATGCTGTCCAGTCCCCTGCTGAGGACAGGAGGCAAACACGGGTGGCGTGTGCCCCGGGGACTCCACAAGACGCGGCATTTAGTAAGTTTGTGGCGGCCTGCGCTTTGGAGGATGGGTGGCGTTTTCTTCATCCATTCGAGTGAGATTATAAGCATTGTTCGATGGTACATGGTTCCATGTCTAGGCTCGATACGGTTCTGGTCAGCCGCCCCTTGTTACACTCAATCAAGACCGCAACTATAGCCCCTATGGTTATTTCGGATCATGCCCCTGTGTGGCGTTTTCCCTCCTTTCTGGGGGCTGATGCCTCTTTTCAGACCCAGCTCCAGGGCTGGTGGCTCGAGTACGCCTTTTATAATCACCAGCACGAACAAAATGCCCCTCTGTACTGGGAAACAGCTAAAGCGGTGCTCCGGGGTAAAATCCTGTCCACATCCAAAAAGCGCCTTCTCACGCAGTATTTGGAGATTTGCCAGAAGGCTAGGAGGGCTTATGTGGCCTACTGTGGGGATATGTCTGACCAGAACCGGGATAGCTGGGTCGCGGCTAAAGTGGAATGTGATGCCTGGTTGGATTATGTTGACAAACGGGACAGGGTGGAGAGGGATGCCCACTTTTTCAGGTTTGGGGGGAAGTCGGGGCGCTTTTTGGCAAACTTGGCACGTGGGGCTCGGCCGGCCTGCCGGGTCAAGGCCCTGCGAGATCATATGGGCGTAGTAGCCACAAGTCCCTCGGAAATAGCCAGTATCTTTCAGAGGTTTTAAACGCGTCTATACGCCCGACCGGCTGACTCTGATTGGGACGGTGCCCCCCTCCTATCTAATGCTAGGCTCCCCTCCCTGTCCCCGGAACAACTGGACCAGTTAAATGGTGCAGTGACTGAAGCGGAGGTCATCAGGGTTATTAAGCATGCTGCCACCCGTAAAGCACCCGGGCCTGATGGCTTTACTAACTAATTTTTTAAACACCTGTGCCCACAGCTGGCCCCCACTTTGACCGCCCTATACAACCATATTCTACAGACGGGGGTGTACCCCGAGACGGGAAAACAGGCGTACATAAAATTGCTACCCAAGCCGGGCAAGGATCCTTTAGACCCAGGGTCGTACCGCCCCATCTCCCTCATTAACCAGGACATGAAGTACTTGTCCAAGATTTTGGCAGATAGGTTGGCAGATATTATGCCGACCTTGATCGGTCCAGCCCAGGTGGGATTTGTAAAGGGGAGAGCGGCTGTCACCAATGTTCGCAAGCTTTTGGTCGTTTTGGAACACTATCGCCTGCTGGGTCCTCACCAACATACTGGGGCAGTGCTTACATTAGATGCCGAAAAGGCATTTGATAACGTGGATTGGCGGTGGCTAAAACTCGATCTATGGAGTATGGGGTTCCAAGGCCGGTTCCTATCGTTTCTAGACACACTGTATGACAGGCCCCAGGCGAGCATATCACTCAATGGGGTTATTTCTCTACCCTTCCCTCTGGAGAAAGGGACTCGTCAGGGGTGCCCATTATCCCCCCTACTCTTTAACTTGGCCCTGGAGCCATTGGCTCAGACCCTTGAGACGTCTGGTTGTTTTGAGGGCATCCGCATTGGGGACCAGGTGTTGAGGACGGCGTTATTCGCCGATGATCTCCTGATCTTCCTCAGGCAACCGCATCAGCACCTGCAAAGTGTGTTTGATCTGATCGACAGGTATAGGACTACTACGGGTTTCACCATCAATAGACATGAAAGTGAGCTTCTACTGCTCGGCCCGCGGCCCTCAGGGGAGATGAAGGAGGCTATTACAAACAGCGGAGTCAGAGTAGTCACACATGCCATAAAATATCTCGGCTTGCATTTCTCGCCTTCTGCTCCGGAAACCTATTCCCTGAATTACGCTCCGCTTTTTAAAAAGGTCTTTGCGGAACTTCGGCGGTGGCACGATTTACCGTTATCGGTGGTGGGATGTTGCCATCTGATTAAGATGGTTAGCTTCCCCCGCCTCCTGTACCCTCTCCAGACATTGCCTTTCCTGGTGAAACACGGAGATATTAGGCAATTCTATGCAGCCATAACCAACTTCGTTTGGCGGGGCAAGAGACCGCGTATAGCGATGTGGAAGCTGCAGCAGCCAGTACTGTAAATGGGGCTCAATCTCCCTAATGTCAGAAGCTACAACTTGGCCTGCCTCCTGAGGCATGTCAGGGACTGGATGGGGTCCACCTCTTTTTATACGAATAGTGAGCTGGAAGGTCAATTAGTCAAGCCATGGTCGCTTATGGGTGTCCTTCACTCCCCGTTACCTCAGTTGCCCCCCCTGATTCGGCAGCATGTGCTTGTACGGGATACCGTGATCGTATGGCGAGAGGCCCATAAATGGCTGGACAGCCCCGGGCATTTGAGCCCTCTCATGCCCCTTCATTCCTCTCCGGTATTCCGGGAAGGTTTCACGAGTAGGCTTATTAAGAGCTGGGAGGGGAGGGGACTGACGATGTTGGGTGAGTTGCTCGACCAGGAAGGGAAATTGCTGGCCTTTCTCACTATTCGGCAAAAGTTCTCAGTGCCGGCCTCTCATACCATCTGCTATTTCCAAACTAAAGCTTTCCTCCAGGCTTGGGGAGTGGAGGCTGGGGGCATACACTTAGCAAGGGCGCTGCGTGGCCTCTTGATCCCGTTCCCCGCTAGAAAATCCCACTCGGAAATCAGCCAATACCTACGAAGACACAAATCGCATGACCTTGAGACGTGGTCGAACGTCAAGGCCTGGGCCAGGTTCTTGGGCATCCCGCAGGAGGAGGTGGGCGAACTTCTGGAGAGAGGCTGGCTCAAAGTACGGCAGCTCATCATCAGTGAATCCTGGCGAGAAATGTTTTTTAAAGTAGTGCATAGAGCCTATGTGGCCCATAATACGGCAAGCAAGTGGAGACGTCCACTAACGCTGCTGCAAGCCTGCCCCAAATGCTCTCTGCCAGATGCAGACTTTGACCATCTTATGTGGTAATGTGATCGAATACAACGTTTCTGGCAGCAAGTCACTAGGTATGTGCGTACGGTGACCAACCGGAGTTTCGAACTGCAGCCTTTCCTGATGCTCCTGCATGTCCCCCACCAGTTAGCTGCCTCACCTATGGAGGCGGTCGAGACTCCGGGGCCTGTTTTAATCCCCCGCTTTGCTCACATATGCTTTTTAGTGGCCAAGAGGTCCATTCTGAGACAGTGGATCTACCCAGCGCCTCCCACATTGGTGGACCTTACGGGGTACCTACGCCAGATACTCACCTCGGAGGAGATACATGTGTTGAATTCATCCCCAAATGCGATAGCTAAATTTTTCACTGCATGGAAATCCTTTATACTGGAGGACTACGAACCAGGGGAGGTCATTGAGTTCATGCGGGCATTTTGCAACACGAAATGGTACCTTGAGGAACAGGTTCGGGGGTCTCTGGGGCCCCTGGCTGTGCCGGATACAATAGGGGGTGCAGATGGTGGAGTCTAGGAGCGCTGGTGACATGGTCAGATGATAGTTGTTATAGAGGATCTTTCTGTATTTTCACCTCGATGAGGGTGGGGGGGGGGGGGCAGGGGACGTAGCATGTCATCTAGTATAGTAACATGTGCTATAGCGGGTGGCGCTGGGAGAGGAAGGGCGAACAGTTGACTGGATGTTGGGTTCGTTTATTTTGCTCCTTTTGTTATGTTTGTACTGTTGAGCACACGCTCGGATTTACTGTATGCACTGTTGTTAACAAGAAAACAAAGGAAAACACTCACTGAAACTTTAAACTTTTATTGATGGCCTTGTACCGTATTTACTCTGTATGCTGTGTGTTTCCAATAAAGACGATTTATAAAAAAAAAAAAAAAATCTGTGCCCTAGGCCTCCCCATGTGCCTTATGGACTGCAAGGGCAGAGGCACACTACTATATATCTGGCAGACCTGTGGCAAGGTCCAGCGTCTATTGATTAGGGTTTGTACAGTCCTGATCAAAAGTTTAAGACCACTTGAAAAACAGCAAAGGATCATATTTTACATTGTTGGATCTTAACAAGGTTCCAAGTAGAGCTTCAACATGGAACAAGAAGAAATGGGAGTAAGACAACTTAGCTTTCAATTTAATTAAACAACAAATAAACTTAAACAGGCTGTTTTACAGCTGATTAAAAGTTGAGGACCACACCCCCCAAACCCCTCCCCCCCAAATAGAAATCAAACTTCCAAACATGAACTCAGTACTAAGTAGCTCTGTAGTGGCCTGAGAAATGGTCACTAAACTGTATATATGCATTCTGTAATATATGCTTTATATGCTTATATGTTATGCTTACTACTTAGTGTGTCCCACTAAGGGTTACACTTGCTGTGTACGTGCTGCTCTGACAATGAGTCATGGCTGGGTGATTACTCTTCACTTTCCCTCCAAAATGTAGCAGAGTTAGTCCTGCCCAGAAACAAGGCCTTATGCTAGCCCATGTCGGAGGACATAAATAGGCACACCTCAGAATGTTCTGGGCTCTCTTGCTCTCCTGCTCTCCCTGGATCAACTGCTATCCATTGGATCTATAGTTCCCTGGAGTACCACAGCTTCCAGCCTTGGGCCCAGAGGAAAAGTACGTCAACTAACACCCAGCCGATTGGTTCCAGCACCACGGTCACAGCACTGCAACGTAGTTACCTCATGTGTGAACCCCATCCCTGCCTCCAGGTGATGGTGCCAAGCATGTAAATATCCCTTAATAAACTGTACATAGCCCCTCTGGATTGGCCTGTACCTTCGTTTTTTGGGGTGAGAGTGGAACCTGAAAAGTGGACAGAGGGCATCCAACCTAAAAGAACCTGGCGCCGTGAGTACTTGTACACTAGATACTAGCACGACGCTACAGCTCTACCGTTATTATTGATCACTTCACAAATTTGTTTCGGCATGCTTGATGCAAGTGTTTTCATGAGGTGAGTGGGAGTATTTCTTCAAGTGGTAAAGACAGCCACACGAAGGCCATCTACTGTCTGGAACTGTTGTCTATTTTTGTAAACTTCCCTTGCCATCTATCCCCCAAGGTTCTCAATTGGATTTAGATCAGGGGAACACGCAGGATGGGCCAAAAGAGTGATGTTTTTCTCCTGGAAGAAGTTCCTTGTTCTGCAGTCCTGCAGTTACATGTACTGTAAATTTTGTGGGGTCGTCCACTTGACTTTTTTGTTCCATGTGGTCATGTGGTCCTAAAATTAGCATCAGCTTTAAAATAGCCCATTTTGGTTTAATCATTATTTTTAAATAACTGAATGCTCAAAAAATGTTTTGTCTCACTCCCATTTCTTCTTGTTGCATGTCGAAGCTCTACTTGGAACCTTGTTAAGATCCAACAATGTAAAATGTGATTCTTTGCCATTTTCAAGTGGTCTTAAACTCTTGATCAGGACTGTAATTTCATCTGATCTCTGCTTCATCGCCCCTATCCTGAATCCCACTGGGAAGAGCTACCAGAAAATACAGAATATGCCCCTGCTAGAACAGTTGGTGTCTTTTTTATTTTTGGCCACCCAGATCACCATTGCCAGATCTTAGAAATGCCCTAGCGGCCCTTCTTCCTCACTACACCTTCTCTACCTCTACTTTTTCTCTCTTCTTTTCACTCTCATGACTTTCTCACTCTTCTACTTTCTTTCTTCTCTCATTTTTTATTGTTTCTTGTTCAGGGAGCACTTATGTACTTGCCTGGTGCCTTTATGATGCTTGTTTGTTCTGTTATCATTTGGCATAGGGCTTTATAATTTTTTGCCTCCCTATATCTTCCCTAATGCCATGCTGCATCACAATCCACTACTCTGAAAATGGTGTGTTGTTGTTTAAATGTTATTGCAATACATATCCGTGAAGCATTTTATAGAGCTGTGATGGCTAACCTTTTAGAGACCGAGGGCCCAAACTGAAACCTAAACCCCTCATTTATCTCAAAGTGCCTGCATGAAAAATTAACCTAATACCATAGGTTCACCATCACTGTTATAGATAAAATATATTGTTTACATTTTTTATGTTTTATTGAAATCGTCTTTACAAATACAGCATAGCAGTAGAAAAATATAGGTTTTTACCAAAAGACAACCATGACAGGGGTTTTAATGGATCTTTAAATGGGGAACGCAACCCTTATCTCTGATTTCCTACATTTGAATGATTGGAGGGAGGAGTCCCTTTTCATGAGTTTCTCATATTTTATTGTGTGGTGTACACTTCTACTTGAGGTACTGATCCGTGTAAACAGATTTTTATAACTAAAAAGCACAGCATTGGTTAGAGTTAATATAGTCTTGAGCTTTCACTATCCAATAAGAATTAATATGAAATATTTTATCATTTTTAAGGAAGAAAATATTTATAGGGCCACTATACATTTTCAAATTCAAAATCAGGAAGCCTATGAACAAAGCACATTACTGACGGCCTTGATCATGTGAGCATGATCTGATCCTTTTTGGTACCCCAATGCCCTAAGAGTGCGGTACCACCATCCCTGAATACACATGCACCACTGTACCCTTCACATTAATTTCTGTTCTCTGAATACAGTTGTAACCTCAGAACTTATCTGTAAATTCCTCAGAAGCCAGAACAGACGGGTATAATTTTTTTTGGAACTAAAATTATATTAAAATTTTTTTTCATGGTGGTGGGGAAGCTGTCTTGCCACCTATTATGTAGGGCTACAAGGCCATCAGTACATGGCACATGTCACACATCCCAAATGTTGGCCTAAGTCAGATAAATTCGTACCCTTTGGTTCAGATCCTTTACTATGCAAGAACAATCTCTCAATGCTCTCAATGGTCATGATGTCCAACATACGACCAGTCATTAAACTAAATTGTGCTCACCACCTAGGCAACTTGAAGGCAGCACAATATGACTGGGTTTTCAGCCTTATTAAAACTCAACAAGGCATCAAATCTTTTAACATCTATTTATCATGCGGTTATTTTAATGTAAACATTTGTTCATTTAGGTGAAGTGTTTTCATTATTAAGCTAATTCTGCCATCTTTCACACAAAGTGATGGGCTGAAGGGAGAGCACTCACTGCAAGACTCTGAATTCTGCACCAGCTCATCTTTCTGTCAGATACATCTTCATTAGTTTTTTTTTTTCTTGTGCCATCGCTGATGGCAAACGTTGCATAAATAGGATGACGATCAGGTCTGCCTTGATAACACGCCTTATCTCATTAGTTTTCACATCAAAGTTAATCAGCACTGTGAATTGTAATTGCGGCAGAAGACAATGCAATAGATCACTGGAACCCCTTTTTCCGCATGGCATCTTGAAACATCAGCAGGCTGTTGTGAGTAGATAGGCTCTGAATTAGAACATGATGTGAAAGGCATAATAAGCAAGCTGCTCAGAATTAATGAGCTTAGCCAATAAGAAAAGAATAACCAATCAATGTGAGATGGGCAAATATAATTTAGGAATAATTACTTGATTGGTTGTCTATAGTAAACTGATTTGACAACACAGGAGGATTAAGTATTAAGATGTCAGCACAAGGAGAAAAAACAGAAATTTGGCAAGTTCAGGGTGTCGGGATTTAAAGATCGCTTTGTGATGGGGAAAACATTGATTATTCACGTATTAATCATTAGTAGTTTTCTTCCTGAATGTATTTATTTATTGACATGTTCATATTTTTTAATACATTGCATTTTTTTGCATTTAGTAAACAGCTCAGATATGCTTGTCTTTTCATGAATACATTATACCAAAATATCTGTATATTCTCTATCCACAGCTTTTTAAAGCTCTCACCTCTGCTCCCCCTTCATACTTCCAACCAACACAAAATAAGAAAAAAATTCAAAATCAATATATTATATAACACGACATAATTCTGTTTTATGAAATATTATGCATTATAATTACAGCATTGATATAGTGTGAAGGTCTATGTATCAAGAAAGAGTATAATCTGTATAGTATAATTTAAGTACAGTATTGCTAAGTACACTATATATATATTGTTTTGTCTATGTGTTTATTTAATATGTGTTTCAATTAATTGCAGATATAATGATACAAATAGTTACAACATTAAGTTTAAGCATTCCTACTTTCTTTATATATAATAAATAATATAATATAATTATATATAAATAAAAATAAAAAGTTCCAAAACAATTTTATATTGTGAGAAGAATGTAGTGATATTAGAGGGATGGGGGGAGTGTGCAGACATATGCCTTACAACCAGTAATGGCCTTTTAAGCAAATGTATCTTATTATAATAGCACGTGATGGGTATATATATATATATATATATATATATATATATATATATATATATATATATATAAAAGTATATATATGTCTTAATCTCACTATCTTTAAAAGATGTTGGTGCCAATAGATGTAAAAACAGAACCAATCAATCAATTATAATTATTATTTTAAAAGCTTATAAAATGATATAGGACTTTTTTAATATATGGTTTGATTTTAGAATAAAGTTTATATTTTGCTTATGTGACATTAATTATATTTACTAACAATCCTAGGACACTTGTATTAAAATTATCTAATTGATTTTTTAAAATTTACTATGGAATTACATATGTCATTTTAATGAAGGTTGACAAAATACAAATTATATAATAATTGCAATGTACCATAACTTTGAAAGTAAAGGGGCTAGACACTGTGTCAAAGAGCTGACAATTTAAATAACAACAAAGATATTAGTCCCAGTGAAATGTGATTGCGATGATGAGATGTTGGCTTTTGTAGAAGAATTATAAAATGATGGGAGGTATAATAAAGCTTAGTGTCACGCTCATTGAGACATTTGCAGTGTTTGTTTTCTTCCAATGCACACAGGCTTTTGAGACTATTTCACCAGCAGCTATATACATTTAATCAGGCACCTTTCTATTCTCCTATCTCCAAGGCAGAAAAGGTTCAGCCAGAAGGTAAATTTGCTTTGATCTACATTATACCTAATTGAGTCACCAGCAATGTCTCTATCCCAACATCAAGAAATGTGAAAATGTTAGATTATTTCACTGGGGATTAAACCTAATTTTCGCGTGTTCTGCATTAACCTATTAGGCTGACTGATCTGCATTGCTAATGTGGCTCAGGCAGCTGTCACTGCCAAAGCAAGACATGATCGTGCAATCCTTGAATGAATGATTCCTGCACTGATTAGTTTTAGTGAAGTTAGCTGAGCCAGAGTGATAAGGAAGAAAAATTCCCAAGTTGCCAATAGCTTTGAAAATTATCAGACTGTACGCAAAAAATATACTGCCGGCTCATAGCAATGTGCACAGCTCTCAGTGATAATATTTATGGCTTGTGTTGACTCCTTTGCTTGTTTATTTAGTATATTGCCTTACTTTGCTAGAATTTGACCTCATTTTAATTACTTTAACCTTTTGTGGCTGTGCCCATAACAACATCTTTCACTGCAATGCAGTGCAGGCTCGCCTGGCTGTAAGAGACTCAAATACATACATACTAACAGGGATTACATTACATTTCTGTTAAGGCGTAATAAGGCTTTTATATCGGAAGCATTACTAGGCAAAGTGCTGAGGTTGAGCCAATTTCACTTTTCATCCGTATTTAAAAAAAATAAATGATTGTTATTATTGTGTTTAGACTTTTTTTTTAACCCTTTTTCTCAATGTTTTCATTTGGTTTGCATTCCAAGAAGGTACATACCCAACAGCTATTGTGTGGCCTGGTATCTTAAAATAGTTTTATTCCAAACCAGGGATGCTGGCTATGATAAATTATGCAAACAACAATAAAAAAGGTAATAAACACAGCCCAGACAAGATGGCTCGATGGTGTTTAACCGCGGCGTTCTATTCCCTACATCTCGTCGATGGGCTTTGTCTGCATTGTGAGAAGCTACTGCTATAATCTCAAGTCTGTACTTGCTGCTTTCTATCTGTGTGATTTAAATAGGGAGGCTGAGGAAAGCAACAAAGACACATCCCCTTGAGATGTGAACATTTTTGGAATGAGTTTAGGCTCCTAGCTGTAGAGCTAGCAACCAATTTAATCCGATTAGTGCCAGCCAACAATGGATGTTGCTAACCCATTGTGGACAGAAGTCCTTATTTCGTTTGTTTCTATTAGTCAAGAAGCGGCGATATCAGGAATGAGGATGCTGGTCCATCTGATTTCCTGGGCACTCCACAAAAACAAATTTAGAAAATAATCTAGTGTGTCAATATTTATCTCTGGCCTTAATTGTATATAAGAAGAGCTTGTTAAGTGTGCAAAGTTTGCAGTAATGGGTTTGTGGAAGGGCTCTTGATTCTTGCTATTGTGTAGTAAGCAACCACATCTCGGAACATAATAATGGGCAAGAAGCACTGGCGCAGGCGATACACAAAAGAAACATCATGATGGAAATGAGAAACACAAGAGTAAAACAAACTGTTATGTTAAATGGCCAATGGGATGGAGCACAAGTTGGGAAATCCTAAATGAGAGAGTTATACTTATTATCCGCCATCCTAGTAGTGGGGTAGCCCTGTATCTGTTGAACTTGTTATATTCAAAGCCCACAGTTATTCTGCTTAGCATGTTCTACTTGAATTTCAAGTGGCGTGTATAATCACAAACAAGGCTTTACTTAGCTCATAATACAATGCATTGTCCTCCTTATTTCCTGTGCTCCCTATAAATCTGTTTGATTGAATCCACACAGTTGCTGGATACAATGAAACCACACAGTTCTATAAATCTTACTAAATGGAAAACATTACTAAATGGCACCATTGTGGTTGCAATATTCTGAAATGCGTTTCTCCTCCTCTGAGAATGTTAATGAGGAAATCACACTTAGCTCAGTATAATTAATAATATACCACTAATTCTATTGACATCGTACTAGTCTAGTCTAGCTGAAGTAATGCTTTGTGATTGGTTGACATTATTTTAAGAAATTTAATGTGGATAATGGATGAACACTTCTTGGATGTATGTGAACTCTGAGTGCATGAACATCAATGCTGCATGCTTTTACACAAATGACTTAAGCAAAGTAAATAACTTGATACTCCAATGAGCAGATAATACTGACATGGCCATTTGGTTTTATTTTAGTTGGCTAATTCCATATATGTTCAGGCCTTTCTCTTTGCCATTTATGACTCCATCCAAACTGTTAGTTGAAAACGTCAGCAAACTGGCCGCCCGGTGACATGTGATGTGCTTGGTGGGCAGTTGTCCAAAGAATTGCATGGGTGTAGTTGTCAGCGATTGACAACCACCACCTGACCGCCCTCTCAATTTGTGCAACCACTGCACATAGCAGTATCGCTCTGGTTTCTCAGCGGCTGACAGTAGGAGATAGAGACTGACTGTATGAATGCAGCATTACTTAAAGGATACTTTTATCTTTGGTCCATAAAAACATGAAGAGTCACTCCAAAAGAAAAATAGGCCATACTTTACATGCGCAAGTGGTTTATTGGCTAAACAAATTACACTTAAGAGCAATGGAGACAATTGCATACTACTATGTACTATGCATACTACCAGCATGCATACTACTATGTATGTTAGGTGACAGACTATGAATGTTGGTGCTAGGTTATCCCTATTCCTATTGTAAAATAAAAAGGTCAGCCAAGTGACTGCCCTACATCCTATGCCAATGAAGCATCATTTGTGTATCAAGGTTGGTAATTTATGGATGTGGTTGTTACCCACTGTGAAGAGAAATAAACATATCTTCTTAAATTTAAAATTACATTTCTAAAATCAGGTATTCCCATCCCAGAGAGGTAATACAAAATGGAATTATATTCTTTGCTTCAAAAGTTTTTACTTTCTCCAAGCTCTGTCTCTTGTGCTGTGCCACCCATACAAGTATGATTAGCACTTTTGATGATAAAATTTTTTTTTTTTAACCTTTATTCCAGGAAAGCAAGTAAGGATTTCTGATCACCTTGCTTTTGTGGTTGAAGGGTAGATGGCACATACACCCCCCTACTGGATAACCTGTCATCCTGGTCACCTTTTTTGGTGCACTAAAGCAGCCCATACACGGGTCAGATTTTCAATCAATCGACTTAAAACGATAAATTTTTTAGTCGATTGATTGAAAATTTAGTTTTGCCCACCTGGTTAAATCGACTTAATCCGATCAAAATTGAGTGAAAATTCTGTCGTTATTTGATTGGACTGGATGGTAAATTGTGATCGGTCGATTGAAAATTGGTTCGGTATTTTGAGAACCAAATGTGGTCAACCAATTTTTGATCGATTTTTTCTACCTATTCTACCTCACTTCTGATTGAAATTTTAATCGGACTATTTTGGATCGATTGTTATGTCGAATGAAAAAAAAATCGATCAAAAATCTTGTACTACATATGGCCCATGATACAATCGACATACAATTTTATACCGACTTAAAAATTTATCGTTTTAAGTCGATTAATTGAAAATCTGACCCGTGTATGGGCTGCTTTACTCTCTCAGCTCAGACTCAGCTCTCAGACTTTAAATGACCCCTTAACAAAAGATGGGATGGCAGGCTTAAAAAGAACAAGTAGATGAAATATAAATGTTTTAGAAGTAAATGATACTGATGGATAAGGATACAGGATAAGGGTACATGACAAGTGTTAAGTTTGGTGGAGGTGGGATTATGATGCAGGGTTGTTTATCTAGGGTTGGGCTTGACTCCTGGTTTCCAGTGAAAAAGAACCCAATATGATTCAGTGTACCAAGTCAATTCTCAAAGGGTACAGAATTTCAACACTTATATGCAAACTACTTGCCAGTTAAGCCAGTTGCAGAGTTTGATCAGATTCAGTCTTGCAAATAAATGTCAAACATCAGCATCTCATTAAGCATCTCTAATGGCTACATTACACTACACTACATTTGTTCTCCATCGGTACAGTGGCTTGTGTGTGACCAATCACTTTGAGGCATAATGTGTAACTGGTTGGATTACCATTAAAAACTAATGCAGACACTAACATCCAAAGATTGGTTAACTGCAATATATTTCTATAGTTTTCCTTCCTTCCTTCCTTGTAAATATAAGAAATAATTAACTCACCCATGCAGGCATACAAACAAATAAAAAGTAGTACACTGTTTCTTTCCACCTAAACAGGCTTCTTGCAATAGTCAGATATGAATGAGCAAAAACTTCTAAATGATTTAGAGTCAGCTGAGGGTGACAGGCTGTCTTGTGTGGAGGAGATACAGCTGTCAGCTTATGCAGTCTCTGTGTCAAAAGAGAAAAGCTCACTGTGATGAGTGCGGTGTGAAAGAAAGGGGCATCAGTGCTTTAAAAAAGGGGTTTTCATCATTCTGTTTAGGGGTTTCTACTTGTTAAATAACTGTATGGCAAATCAAGCATCACACAGCTGGTTTATATGTTTTTTTTACTCATCAATGTAAGAATATCAGTTTGAAAGACTGTCTCTAGCTAATAATATAAGGATTTTTACAGATATTCTAATAACAAACACAGACAAACTTTGGCAATTTACTGTACACTGCCCCTCCACCAAAATCCTTATATGTTTAAAGTTAGATTGCCTGCTCAATTTACCTTAATAAGTGTTTGATGCAATAAATTACACCAATATTATGCAATACCCTTACCTGTAATTTTTGGTGGAATACCGCTCCTTTGGTGTTGATCGCAAATATTCTAATCGCAAATTCTTATTGCGAATATTATAATCTTATAATATTATAATTAATAATCTCTAAAGCCCCCCATAGACAGGCAGACTCCTCCATACAACTTTCATGAGACTTACCAACAACTATGTAGTATAGTGACCTCCCTGATAGAATACATAGTGATTGGAAGGTGTAGAAAGGTCCTCCTATTACATGGTTTTGGTAGAAGAAAAGTTGGTTGTACAGAAGTTGCATGGAGGAGTCTGCCTGTCTATGGGGGGCTTAATAGTGCTATATCTTCGTAATTGCAAATATTCAAGATTTTTTACATCAGTTCCTGGAACTACCGTGCACAATTTTCACAATATGCACATGTACAAGTGCCGATTTGGGCAATGAAGGTAATAATCATAGATTATATTTATTGTGAATATAAGGCAAACATGTGCTGACTTTATCTAATAAAAAATGGTAACTTTTAGAATATTGTAATTGTAAAGTAAGTAGGAAAAGTAAAAATGTTGCGTAATCATATGAGAAGTTTTGAAACCAATGAGATGTTGAACTGGTTCTGTATCTATATATTGTGATTGTGTCACACGTTCAGTGCCTGGCAATTGCTATGTGAAAGCACGATCCTCTTCTCAAACATCATTAAATTAGTAAAAATGGGAACCACATGATCTAGGCAGTTAGCATTACAGAGCACTAGTAAAAAAAAATTGGCCTAGATTTGTCCTTGGTTGACACTAATGATCACATGCTGGGCAGAGATCATGCATTTCCCATTCAAACAAATGATATGTAGTTTAAAGAAATTACCTCACTGGCATTGCATTTAATGATTGTGCAACTTGTTGATCTGAGCAATTAGCCATTTTGGACTAGTTCTAACTGCAGTATTGTTTAACCAGCTACTCAACAGGAAGTCAGATGTGTTTTAGAAACTGGCTCGCCCTACAGTTTAATATTTACCTTTAATGCAAACAACTGCAAACCAATCACCAAGGGAATTAAAAGTTTTAGAAATAACAAAAGAAAATAACAAAAGACTGCAGCAATTTGTTTTTACATTAAAACTTATATCATCTGTAAGTATAACAACCCCCATAACAATGTTTGATGAATTCCTACACATGCACAACTCATTCTGCTTTATGAGATCAAATATTATTTAGTGAGGAAAAGTATAAATCCCATTGTATTTAACACTCTTCTCTTACAATTTGACCAGTCGGATGGTAAAACACTGCAAAAAGTTATTTGATAACTTTAAATGAACTACTGACCATTAGTGTTGAGCAGCATATGGTATATTGGAGTTCGCATAATTTCGCTAATATACAAAGGAACATTCAAAATTTATAAAAATTTTCAATATTCTATTGCCTTCCATCACGCGCGCCTGTTCGCAATGATTCGCAATGATTCGCGATGCAGCTTCACAGCTTCTCTTCCTCATTCTGTGATCTTATCCAGGATGAGCACTGTGTGTATTGCACGTATCCATTCGCAATGCACACAAATATGCGCAAATATGTATGCAGTTAAAAAATGTTGAAGCATAATATGACGAATATCCACCATGGCGAATATCTGAGCGCACATTCGCAAAATATTGCGAATTCTTGAATGATGAATATTCGTCGCATATATTCAAATTTCTTATATTCTTGCTCAACACTATTGACCATGCCAAAACAGGTGAAAAGAAAGAGAAGAGTGAGGAAAAGAAAGGGGCAATCTTGATTTTACAAGAACAAGGATACCATGAGTGTCAGGATGCTTCTGTCTTTAACATTTTAAAGACAACAGTACACAAGAACAGAATCAAGAAACGAGCACTTGGGACAACAAAACTACAACCTGACATCAAGTTACTTTCCAACACAGCAGCAGGCTGACACCGGGTTGAAGTGCACCCCAAAAACAATTTGAATTTCACCAACAGACAGGGTTGAAATTATACTAAGACAAAATAAAGCACTTTATCAGTCAGAAGCAAAAAAAAAGAGTCAGGTTAAGTTTTGCAGATGTGTCTTTGTGGAGAAACAATGAATCATCTCCAGATTTGAACATTATTGATAACTTCTGGAATGAATGTTCAAATATCATCGAGCAACACAGAGCTTATTGATATCTTGCAGAAAGAGTGAAAGAGTCAAACGTTTCTTGTAATTGATGACCAAGTTTGCGCACATTTTAGGAGGAATGTTGGT
>CM070035.1:133831487-133847016 GCA_036250615.1 Ptychadena robeensis
GGTGCAGCCCTGTTATCCTACTCTGTATGCTATCCGACTGTGTATATTCATTAAAAAATGCTTTATTCTCTGTATTTTGTTGGAAAACTGTAATAAAAGTGTATATGCAAAAAAATAGCAATATTCAATACAATAATAAAATATAGAAAAACATTTAGGCCATGGCTCCACATGCACAGCGCACAAGCCACCCATTGATGGCAATGGGGCTGGCTATGACAGGGCAGTCTTCACGGCCCACCAGAGCCCCCGATCCGTTGGTCAGAGCCTATGTCACGTTGATATCAATGCAGAGCTCCGTGCTTGCCAGCGCATAGTCAAGCCCTAGCCTTACAGTTTTGTGAACATCATATCAAACATTGCGTCAAAGGTTACAATTATTACTACTACTACTACAGTGAAATTACAAAAGGTCAGTAATGAGATTTTTTTAAATACATATTTTGTTTTATCCTGCAATGTACCTTTGAACTTGCTAGGGAATATACTGTAACTACACCTGGATTTTCGATACCCCAGCACACTGCCCTTTCCACACATCATAGTGTTCTTTACATCTTCCCAATGGATGGCTGTGCTGGCCAAGTTCCTATTTTTATCTTCTTCATTTTCATTAGCAGCAGAGTGAGGAGCTACGTGAAATACTGTAGAATATGGGGAAGTCTACTGGGGCTTTTGACATCACATCCAACATGGAGATGCCCAGCTAGAGGTCAGGGCTCTTGTAGGGACAACTTTAGAGGGAAGGAGACATATTATGCATACAAATATTAAATGTACATGAAGTCATTTGGAAAGTTTTTTATTAATATAATAATCTATACCATCTATTGGAAAATAATAAACTAAGCATTTCAATAATATAACCCACCCTTGAGTGGCCTGTCCCTAGCATGCAGAGAAGCGGAGGAATTGCATTCTAGAAGTATCTATTTGTTTGACACTACATTGAAATGCACACATATTCAGCTACTTGTAAAGAACCTTAAACAAAGCTGAACTTGTTGAAGGGTCATGAGAGAAGACTAATGGTCATCTAGGCTCATAACTACAAATAACACAGGAACTCTACTGAGATTATTCTCACCAGAAATACACGTTTACACCGAACCGATAAGATATATGAAGAAGCAAAGTGACTAGATTCATAATGTTTCACTAAACTTAGTGACACATCAGGTGAAGGGTAAATGTTTCAAATATTGCTATGTATGTAGATAGCTTCCTATGTTATCAGTAAGGTGAGTTAATATGTAACTATGTTTCATGTTGATTAGTACAATGTAATTTGTTCTCATTGTTCTGTCTCCAAATAATCTAAAATAGTTTTAGGCCCTTACTCCACTATCCGGTAAAACCCCTGTGTTGAACGGAGTGCACTAGTCACCCATTGTCGGCAATGGGGCTTTGACAGGGCTGTCTCCACAGCCCGTCAGAGCCGTGGATCTGGACTGAGCCTCCCTTGCTTTCAAATCAAGCCATGTCAATGGGAATGCAGTGGGGGCTTTAACCGACACCAGCGGATCCCAGCGGGCAGTGGAGCCTAAGCCTTAGATTTCTTAAAGTTTGTTTTCCTTTATGAAAACTATATTTGTCAAAAATGTCTTGGTCTGACACTCTTGCATTGTGGCGATGGCACTATAGCATTTAAGTACAATGAACCCCCAATTCTATTTAAAGTGGCTTCAGGGAGCATTCATACCCCATCAACCTTCTTAATTGTTGCCTATGCTACAATAAAATTTCTGCAGGCAGTTAGTTTGACCTCATAGCTTGGTTTTTGATCTCCCATAAATTGTTAGCAATAATGTCTACTGTGCACCATTCCAAATGTACGCACCATAGGTAGATTCCAATCATGATGGGGTACAGAGTATAGATTCATTGATTAAAATTGGGATTTGGCCTAGAAAAGACACATACAAGATTTAACTTTACCGGCCAAAACAGGATACTTGACAGGCATGGTTTGTCTTGTTGGATGTCTTATGTCCAAAAAATCTGTGGCAATTATTTTTTAAATAAAGTGTTAAAACTCTTACAGGCCCAATATAAATACACTGGACCAGAGTTTGATATCCCTGCTTTAGAATATTCTTTGTTATAGAAAATAACACTGGGCTTGATTGAAAATTCTTTGCCTTCTTCTGTTTAAACAATTTACGGTTATGAATATTTCGGTTTTCTATTTATTTATAGATTTTTCTATTGTTTGTACTCAATAGATTTGTGTCTTTTCAACCCACTGAAGACCCAAAGTTAAGCAAGGAACAAACAGCTCCATATTGGAGCCGACGGATGATGTCATCACGCTGCTGTCAGATATCGGAGGAGCTGGAGACAACTGTCTCTCCAGCTCAGCCAATGCTTTGCATGGAGACCTGCGGTTTCCATGCAAAGCAACAGACATCGACCGTGGATTCCGGTCATGGACAATATCCCTGTTGGTCCCACTCGAAAACTGGGATGGCCGCATATGATATGGGCCAGATAGATGGTGGTGAGCCTGAAAATTCTTCCACTTTGTGTGTGTTGCATAGATGGAATTATCTCTAATGATAATAAGATAAGTAATAATACATACTAAAACCATTACTATCCTTCTGTGTAGAAACAGTATGGATAGGAAGTGGTATATGACCTAGAGAATGGAAGATATAGAATAAGGAGTATTGGCGGTATAAGAAAGTGAAGAGTCAAAAGAATGGAATAATGAAAAATGGCACACACAAGTAAAAGAGAAAATTATACTTATTGCACATAACAAATTTTTTGGGGGAATTATATGAGCTAAGGGTTTGAAGGCAATGTGAAGGTGGGGTAACTAAATAGAAGATTTCTTTGGAGAGATGGTGATAAAATATGAGATAGCAGTTAAATCAAGCAGGAATATTTTGGGGAGTCATTTTTGGTTCAACTTTAGACCATTTTGATAGAGTTGAAGTACAAATCACAGAACAAACATTTAAACTGAGAAAATTTACAATTTTAACGGAAAAATATGTTGATTCAGGATTTCATGGTGTCAACAAATCTCCAAAAAGTTGGGACAAGGCCATTTTCACCACTGTGTGGCATCTGCCCTTCTTCTTACAACACTCAACAGACGTTTGGGGACCGAGGAGACCAGTTTCTCAAGTTTAGAAATAGTAATGCTCTCCCATTCTTGTCTAATACAATCGTCTTAGGCCTTCTTTGTCACACCTTCCTCTTTATGATGCGCCAAATGTTCTCTATAGGTGAAAGATCTGGACTGCAGACTAGCCATTTCAGTACCCTGATGCTTCTCCTACGCAGCCATGATGTTGTGATTGATGCAGAATGTGGTCTGGCATGATCTGTTGAAAAATGCAGGGTCTTTCCTGAAAGAGATGACGTCTGGATGGAGCATATGTTGTTCTAGAACCTGAATATATTTTTCTGCATTGATGGTGCCTTTCCAGACATGCAAGCTGCCCATGCTACACACACTCATGCAACCCCATACCATTAGAGATGCAGGCTTCTGAACTGAGAGTTGATAACAACTTGGGTTGTCCTTGTCCTCTTCAGTCTGGATGACATGGCGTCCCAGATTTCCAAAAAGAACATTGAATAGTGACTCGTCTGACCACAGAACAGTCTTCTATTTTGCCACACTCCATTTTAAATGATCCCTGGCCCAGTGAAAACGCCTGAGCTTGTGGATCTTGCTTAGAAATGGCTTCTTCTTTGCACTGTAGAGATTCAGCTGGCAACGGCGGATGGCATGGTGGATTGTGTTTACTGACAATGGTTTCTGGAAGTATTCCTGAGCCCATTCTGTGATTTCCTTTACAGTAGCATTCCTGTTTGTGGTGCAGTGTCGGGGCCCGGAGATCACGGCATCCAGTATAGTTTTACGGCCTTGACCCTTATGCACACAGAGATTGTTCCAGATTCTCTGAATCTTCAGATGATGTTATGCACAGTTGATGATGATAGATACAAAGTTTTTGCAATTTTTCGCTGGGTACCACCTTTCTGATATTGCTCCACTATGTTTCTGCGCAACATTGTGGGAATTGGTGATCCTCTACCCATCTTGGCTTCTGAGAGACACTGCCACTCTGAGAAGCTCTTTTTATACCCAAATCATGTTGCCAATTGACCGAATTAGTGTTATTTGGTCTTCCAGCTCTTCGTTCAAATTAACTTTTTCCAGCCTCTTATTGCTACTTGTCCCAACTTTTTGGGGATTTGTTGACACCGTGAAATTTTGAATCAACATATTTTTCCTTTAAAATGATACATTTACCCGGATTAAACATTTTATCTGTCATCTACGTTCTATTACAAATAAACTATTGACATTTGCCATCTCCACATCATTGCATTCAGTTTTTATTCACAATTTGTTTAGTGTCCCAACTTTTTTGCAATCCGGTTTGTAGTAGAGGAGTAAAGTTGTGGTACATTTTTGCACGCGCCTTATAGTAGAGTGATTTTTTTGGCACACTTGTGTTATCACACTAATGCAAGAAGTGTATAACTGCCTGGATATAATGTAAAAGTGCAGCATTTGATAAATTCTATGAAATATTTTACAAGTTGACTGGTCTCACTCTAGGAGAAGACCCTGTTGTATTTCTTCATGTGAGCTATTTACCCAGATATAGTTTAAAATTTTTCTTAACAATTCACTCAGTGTAGGCAAAACAACTTAGAATTTAGAAATACTTAACCACATATTAGAACAATGTTATTTTTAGATAGAGTTGGTTGATATTTTGAAGACTACAGAAAGTTGATGCAGGAATGGAAACCTAGAACTAGTCTAGCACCAGTCTAGAACATCACTTTTTTTCACCACTCCTTTAGTGTTCCAGGTTTGCAATTGGCCCTAGAATTTACAGAATCATAATCTGTAGAAGTAGGGAATGTGCTGTAGGGTTAAATAAAAATGGAAAAATATATAAGTAATTTAAAAGCAAAGGATCTGGTGCTGCTATCATTCGGGCTGTCGAGCGGGGCAGAGTTGAGTTGCCGAGCTTCTGTGTACTCCGCATAGCGGGAGAAACGGCCCTGCCTGTACATATCTACATCATATAACAAATAAATGGTTACAATACATTTTAAAAATGCCTTTTGTGCCTGCTAATGATTATTAAAACAATAAAAGAGAACTCATGCGAGATGGTGCTAAAACTGAACCATATTGAAAAAAAGGAAAACATTAAAATGAAAATACATTATTTTTTAACAGTTAATACCATATATGTCAGCATGATGACATTTGAAAACATTTGTTCAAACTCTGCTGGTTCAACATTTTTAGTTAGTCCCTGTGTTCCTATTACAGAAATCTGCCATGTGTATGTCATATTTTAATAATTTCTTAAAAGTCACCAAATTGCAAGGACTTCTATGTAAGCGCTATAACCTCTGGGTTGGGACTTCCTTGGGGGTTGAACAACCATTTTACAGGGGTTGCCAAATGCCATGAAAGCTTTAGAGCGACTGCTAGCAAGCAGAAGTGCTGATGCCTACTAGCAGGGTGGGAATTTAGGAGGGAGAGTAAGGCCCTAACTTAGGGGGTGGGGCGTTACTCTCCCTTTTAACTTCCCACCCTGCATCATTTGAACAAGTGGGGTGGGAAAATAAAGGGAGGGGACATAACACTTACCTGATCATGCCAGAAGTGATGTCACAGAGTGTCACTTCCAGTATTTGAAACAGGGGGCTGCAAATCTAAAATGGTTGAAAAACACTGGTCTATAGATTTCCTATGGAAAACCTATGTACTTACAGAGTGGGCACCACCTATGTTGTCAAAAGCGGAAGGCAGCACACAATGCAAATGAACCCTTATTCTTTGCATGTACAGTAAATCATATCGTTTTCTTTTTTTAATATTAACTGTTACTAAACATTTCACAACTCATTACAAATAAAATAACTAGGTAATAGGATAACAAAAGCAATAGAGTAATAGCAGAAGGAACAGTTAGGAATAAAGCAACAGCAGTATGTTTGCATTAGATACTGAGGTTTTTGGTCTGGGGCTTCTGCAGGATTCGAAATGATACAAGTGAGCTGCTAATTCCATGAACAGGGGGATATCCTAGTATGGTAGGGTGGGAGAAGATGGTTTCAAGTTGGGCTCATGAGGCCACTGGAGTGATGTACAGGCGAGTTTCTGCAGTTGGGGAGTAGCCCTGACCCATTCGGAATAAGTCGGTGTTGCTTGTGCCAAATAAAATCATATCTATTTCAATGTCTCCATCTGTTTATAAGTATGGTAATTCTGAAGTTAATATCGTTAACAAGTTAATACAAATTAATTAAAGATAAGAAGAAAGATGTGGCAGATCCAGTTTGGTGTCAAGTTAAGGATTATGTGGGGGCCGACAGAGCAGGTCAGATCCAGAGCTGACAGCATCAGTGGGCACCCTTTGTGTGCCGGCCGTAAGCTTCAATGAAGATGCCGGTGGGCACCCCGGATCGGCGGACGATTTTGCCGCCGTCCAACGGCCGCGAGCACGCATGCCCGGCAAAATCAGCCGCCGCTCGGTGTGTGTATGGCTAGCTTTAGTGTCATTGATTGGGGATTATTATTTACCTTTAGGATTAGGGTTAGGTCTTTCTTTACTGTATATTAGGTAAAGAGTTACAATTCTACAGTTTTAATTTTGGATCTAGGTAGTTAGAAATAGTGTCAGGTTAAGGGTGAAGACATTAGGGTGAAAGGTTTTGGCAAAAGTTAAGGTAAAGCTCCTCTATTACCTTGTACATTTAGATGAGCATTCAAAGCATCTCATATGCCATCATACTATATTCATATAATTATAGTATTCTATCACTTAATTTGCTAAAAATAGTATAAATACAGTGTATATATATACTGTATGTATATAAACACAGATGGGCTGCTGTCTTTGCAAGCAAAAGATGCTTCAGTATAGGATTACAGATGTCACAAGTTGTCTCAATATTTTCCAAGTGTAAAAAGCTGATAATACATATTTTCTTTTGATAGACCTGAAAATGAATAATACATTAAGCCTCTTTGACTACATCCAAGCCTGCTCTATACATTTACTTAACAGAACCTGGTATTATATGCTTAAAGAATTTGAAGGTGTTATATTCTATATTTATTGACAACAAGACTAGAATTATGCTTTTACTGAGCAGTATAATGTGTTTCACAGTATTACTCACTAGGAAGTGTAATATATATCTACTAATATTATAGGCTGCGGTATATATCCAAGCATTAAAATTTGGTTTTATAGATTTAGAGACAATATATGTTGGGATTTGACAGCAGAGATAGACATATAACGTGCATAGTATAATACACATCATGTACCCTATGTTTGTCCTACCTCTAAGAGCCCCTACAGCTTTGTATACACATCGTTTTTCCTGATGGTCCAGTCTGATGATGTCATATATCATCTTTACTCTTTTTCTGGATGACTCTTTATGATGCAGCATGTAATAACATCTAGCATTATGTACAGGTTGAATAGAAGTTAAGGACTTGGGCATAAGGCTAGTAGCCTAATACTTTCTCAAATAACAGCAGTATTAGCAAACTGGCCTATGTACGCTGTTAAAATATGGCTTATAAGTGTGCTTACTAGTGCTTTGCATGATTTGACTTTGCATGCAGTCCAAAACATGCAAACCCCCAATCATTCCAATTCCTAATAGTCATGTGACCAGGCTCTACTCCTATCACACAGTATTATCTGCAGTATAATGCAAAATGCACTTCATATGACACCCAGGAGCCCTCAAACTATGGCCCATGAGCCGCATTCGAAAGGCTGTCTATCCAACCCCTACCCCCACAGGAGTCACCCAAATGAGTCTATGCACTCAGGACAGAAGCAACCTTTGTGTGCCCGCCGTTAGTTTGAGCGGGGACCGAGCTTTGGGGTGACAGGGATACACGGCTTGTTACGTGTGTGGGGACAATTAGTCAAACAAAGAATAGTGCAAAATAGTTTTTCTGACCGTAAGACGCACTTTTTCACCCCCAAAATTGGGGGCAAAAAGTGCCTGCGTCTTATGGTCCGAATGCGCGACCCCCGAAGCCACTCGGCTGCGGGTGGTCACGCCTTGGCTTCCTGCCAGCTCTCCCGGCACAGAGATTAGATGGGGTGCTGGAGCTTTCAGTTGAGAGATGCCGGCCTGTGTCTGGCTTTCCAATCTGTACTGTATAATTGCCTATGCCAGCAGAGCTCAGAGCCCTTATGGCATAGGCAATGAAGAGAGAGATAGATGAACTGGCATCTTTCCCTCTCTCCATCCTTGGAAACTGCAATCACTCTGTAGTTCCCACTGACACAGTGGCAGCAAGATCAGCAGAGTATAGCCGAGGAGAGTAAGAGACTCTGCAGCTGTTGCCCCCCCCCCCCTCTTCTCCTGATCAGTGTGCAGAATGACGTTGTGCTGAGAGTGTACTGCTGCTAGTGACACCTACTGGCTGAATTGAATATTGCATTCATTGAATTCATTGAATTCATTGCATTAACCCAATTGATGTGAAAACTTATTAAATCTTTATTTTCGTGCCCTAAAAACTGGGTGCGTCTTATGGTCCGGTGAGTCTTATAGTCCGGAAAATATGGTATATGCTGACCAGATTTTTGCTCTACTCTAGAAATGAGTCCATTTGTAGTAAGACCCACTAAGCTACTGAAAATCCCCCATGAAACTGATGTGGCCTTAATGTTGGCCATGAAACTGTTTTCAATCAGCCATAGAATACCTCTTGGAATATTTCACTGTGGCAATGGCAAAAATTGGTAGATATTCCTAATTTTCAGACGATAACCTCCAATCAAATTAAATAGAAGAAAATCACATATTATTTTCATTACACTATTAACACCTTGACTGACCATTATAGTAATGAGGGCCTTTTGTAGATGAGTTTGCTCTTGTTAAAACCTCTCTTGGCTTTACTAAACACTCTTTGATGTGGAGAGAATGAAGAGAAGGAGCCATTTTGTAACATGTGTCGGGGTCCTTCTTTGCTATTTGGCTTTCTGCTCTGTCACTATGTCATAAATGTGAAATACCCTTGGTGGCCTGATTTGGATGTGAAAACAGAGCACAGTGCGTATGCCCAGTAGGAGGTAAGCTTTGTATGAAGGACCTCCTGGGATCTGTCTACCCAACCATCAGAGCCCGACACAGAATAGACAGCTCCTATTTAGAGACAAACTTCTTTTCTTCCCACTCTCCCTCCTTTAATTAAGCCAGCCAATCTAATTATGTGGAGTTATATCAAATATTTTTTTCAAAATACATCCCATTGCAGCCTGTTGGACTGATCAAAGATTTGGAAGCTTCTGATTAGGTATGTTGTCCCTGTTAAGGTCTGACACATATTTCTTCTCACTTGGGTGCATCTGCCTCCGAGTGCTCAGCAAATTCACCCTCATTCATTTCTTCTGTTGCCTGTATAAAGCAAAAAAACATAATTACCAAAGTTAAGAAAACATCCCTGTAATTAGCAAGGCAACTCTAAGCACAAGAAATGGAAATTAGTCACAGTATAATAAATTAGCTTGTGCATATATTACATGCAATGAACACCCTCGGGGCCTTGGAGTTGTTGTGTTTGGCTTGCAACCTCATGTATCTCAATAAACCATTCATCCCTATATGATTATCTTGCTGCTGTTGTTAAAATTAAAACATCTTCATTTCCTTGGCTGTATCCTTTATGTTTTGAGCTGATGAATGGTTACAACGACTATCACAACTAAAAGGCAAATATGTTCTAATGAATATTTTTCAGCAGTAAAAAAAAGGCTCATTTTAAAGTAATACTTTTTAGGTGCTAATGAGAAATATAAACAACCTTTGCAGCCCAAGCTTTTCGGATGTTTAGATTAGCCAAAGTCCGACTGGTGCCTTGGCGGTATCAATTTGAGATGATAGTTCTATGCTCCCTGCTGTAACCTTTTTCCTACATAACCTACATGACTTAAGAAAGTTATTTTATAAGTTTCCCATTTTTTTGCCCAATTTTGCCTACATGTCAGAGCTCAGAGGTCAAAGGTGCTAAAGATGCTAAACCTGACACTCACTCACAGCTGCCTTACAACTCCTTGGGGTACATAACAGTATTAAATAGCCCTGAAGTTCTTCGATTAGACTGTATTTTACTTCATGTGTTTAAAGTGACTTATTGATATATACTGTATATAAAAGTATATATAAATATATAAAAAATATATATAATTTTTTTCTTTTTATTATATTTTTCTTTTTATATTATTTTTTTTTACATTAGTGTTTGCTTGAATTATTTTTATGTTTTCTTTTGTGTGCTGGTTTTGTGTCTAGTCTGTACATCTAAACAAGGGAGGATACAAGGCACAGACAAGAGACTGAGACGAGAAGAAAGAAGACTAACATGTTACAAAAGACATCAAGAGTGCAATGATGTCTGCTGACTGACAGCCATTAATCCAACACTCATGAATCTTAAGGATTCATGTTGCTGCTGCAAAGCTACTGTTGACTCTAATTAGCACGGGTAACAAAAACTCCCTTCATAGCCTATTTTGTACCTATTTTAGCATTTCTTTCCCACAATGGACACACACACAAACCCACACACAAATACATGCACAGACACACAGGAAATTGGACCGAGAACATACATAAAGTGACATTTGCATCAAAATAATACAGCGGGACTTCAGAAAATCACATCACTGGGGAGGAAGGTGCAGAATACAAATTAAAGAGATAATGTAAATTGTTTTGCCATTAAGCTTCAATGACCATTTGAAATGGTGCAAGGCACAAAGGTTTGCGACGAGCATCATCCAGTTTGATTATTCATACTTGTGTTTCTGCCTGAATTAAAGCAGGAGTGCTACAGACTGTTAAAGCAAAATATTTGAATTGGTAGTGAACTCTCACCTTACTTGCATCCATTTACTTTTCAATTGAATACCAGATAAGTTAGTGCATTTTATAATCGGCCTGTCTTCCAGTGAGAGCTGTCATTACATACCAATTTCTTTTAGAAGTGCTTCCTAAGGAACATTAAATACTTACAAATAAGGATCTGTCCATCAGCAGCTGCAGTCTTGTGGTGACTATTCTGCCAGTGATTTCAGACAGAAGAGCATTTCAGATTGCTTCTCTCTGATTTGGTCTCTCATCTTCTCTGCCATTTCCTCCAACAATTATCCTGTACAACTCTGTATGCCGGCTGCTTACCATGACAGGCAGTCTTCAGAGGGGCTCCAGGATGGCTCTAGGGGCTCTACCTCTTGTGCTTGTTGGAAATACATTTCTGACAGAGCTTAGGAGGGGAACATAAAAGATGATGACTTTGGGTGCACTTCTCAGGTACTTTTTTAAATGCGCATTTTTTCCCCCCAAACCGACACTCAAGAGGTAAATTTGTTATATGACAGCTAGATAGAAAAGTGGACAGGTTTTTGTTTTTCTCAAAATGTAACAACGTGTTTGATTTACCCTTTAAAAGAATCACAGGAGTCCTGCCATCTTCAAAATATGGAGGTTAGAAAGAATAAAATAGGGATACAGCCAGATCGATAGATAAGAAACAAAGTAAAAGCAAATAGATGAAGACAGAAGATATAAAAGAAATGATGGACAAATAGATATTTGTATGGACTGATAGAGTTGCTAAGCAAGAGAAGATGAAAATATCAGGTAGAAAAAGAGATGGTCAAAAAAAACTAGTTTTTTTGTAAGCCCGTACAAATCCCCTACAAGGTATCTAGCACATGTAGTTTTATATCAATTAAGTTAAAAGTTAAGTCAATATTTCAACAGAAAAAAGTAGACTTGAACTTAACTTATGCAAAAATACATGTACTAGAATAGTTTATGATATGATAACTTCAGGGCCTTTGCAATTAGATGACACCAGTTGAATGTTTAAAAAAAATTGAAACTCTCTAAAGATAGATAGATGGAAATAACCAAATTAACAGAAAGACAGAATAGCAAAATGTATATTACAACAAAGAAAGACCAGAACCCTTGAAGCCCTGTCTGATCCCATACCCTATTCTCCTAGCCTCTCTATTTCTCGCCCCCCTGCTATTCCCAAAGAAATAAGCACTTACACCCAGACAAGTTCATCTCGTATGCAGTAAGTTTAAGACAATATTTAAGCCCTAAATGAGGAGGCTGTACAGATTTCTCCCAGCGCTCCTAGATCCTTCCACATGGCTGCCCACAGTGAGGATTCCTCTGACAGGACCTACGTAGACCTGGTTGGGAACTTTACAACAATACAGTGTCGGCTGAGCTGATTATTTATCATATGCTTCATGCAAAATTGGGAATCACCAAAGCAGAAAATGCTACTGGCCTTTTAAAGTGATTCGAATCAAGCAGCTCTGAAGCCTCCAACCGGTTATTTGGGGTAATCTTTGGTGGTCTGATGCAATCAATTTTCATAAACGACAGTTTTGCTCTGCAAGGCAAATGTCCCACTCAGGAGAGATGGAAACATCATTCTCAAGGAGCTTTTCATGTTGTAGAGGGAAGACAAAATTACTACTCATCTCTTTTTTTTTTAGTTCAATCAGGGCTGCAAATTACATTTATAGACGTAGAATCAAATATTTCTGAAGCCTTTTATATTTGCATAAAACATTTGGAATAAATCATTTAAATGATGTAAATAAACCGAAATGGTGTCCAAAATGTACATATATATATATATTTTTTTATATTTATATATAAATATATATATATATTTAACTATATATGTATATATATTGCTGCAAAAGGATTTGAGAAGGTACAATATAGTAAGTTACTATTAATGTTATTATCATTATTATTATTATTATAAAATATGCAATATTCATTCATTACTATAATATGGTCCAAAATTTGCAAAATCTTAAAACCTCTGCCTGACAATATTAACGATTTCTAAATGTGAATTTAAAGTTTTTCCATCTCTCTTGTACAAAATATTACCTTACATGTGGTTATATCAGCAAGTCTATTTTTCTGAGCTGTAGGTAAGTTCAAATCCTTCTATTCTCTCTATATCATAGAGCAATAGAGGTGATCATTCCAGGATGTGATACTTGATATACCTTATAATCATGTTATACTTATGTTTATTTAGTCTCCAATCATCCCTCAGCAACTGTGTGCTTTATTGATCGATATCCCCAGTCACCCTGTAATAGACCAAATCGTCTGCTGTGCTCTCTAATGGGAAGGAACAGGCCTATTAGTGTCTAGGTTATAGCAATCAATATGCCTGTAATCTTTTCAGTCCATCAATGTTCCTTTGGAAAGAGCTGTCACTTAGAAAACTGCATTGCAGTGCCAAAGGTCTACTAACTACATATAGCAAAATGTCAAAGTAACCTAATCTCAGCATCACCCATTGCTCAGAGGCAGATTTCCTATACACTGATACATGCATTGGGTCATTAAGACGTAACTGACCAGGTAAAGGATGCCATTTACTTATTATCCAATCATCAGGCATATATTATTGTATTAGGCAGTCAATAAGTGACAACTAGTCTATTGATTTAATGGTTCAGCTAATCTTGAGAATTGGACTTGAATTAATAGAGTGTTGGTTTATTTTCTGGGTGGCAGTTATTGATTGCTTTAGTAGAGGTTTTAAATAAAGGAAAATGTTAAAAATACATATACATATATTATTTTTGTATTGCAAATTGCATCCTAAAATAGCAGAGATTCATTAGCTAATTATGATTTGCAATGTATATAATAATGGTTATACATTCTATATAGCAACTGTTACTTATGGTTCAGAGATAAAACTAAAGCTACATATGTATCATTTAAAGGAACTCTTTGAGAAGAGTCAAGCAATCTTGTCCTTGCAAGAGATTTATTGGCATCTTAACCTCTCCATTGGCCTGTGTGTCCTAACTGCTCTCCATGCAGCTTTGGTGATTGTCTTGTTCTGTAGGGTCAGAGTTGGAGGAAGGAAACATAGTTGGGACATAGGCTTATGCCACTCATGGAAGTATCAACATCAACACCACTATTAGGGGTTATGGCTGTGGACATGGAGATGGTATAGAGCCTTTCATATTGAAAGGATACAACAGTTTGCATTCTTTAGAAACAACCCCTGTAATAAATGAATAAAATAAATGAATTTTACCAATAACAATTAAATATATGCATGTGAAAAACAATGTATTATAATGAGTTTCTGTTTTTTTGAAAATTTCAAAATACATTTTCTGTTTTTACTGTTATGGATTAGGGTTGTGCTTGGATCTAACTTTTGCTCTGATCAAGCTTCTTCTGGTCCCCACTTGAGGAGATTGATTGGAGAAGATGACCAGCGCTGCATTAAGCTTAAGGTCAAATATATCCAATGAGAGCCAGGAGGCTGCAATGTTAAGATTAGATTATTTACATTGAAAGTCATAAATATTAATTGCATACTTCAGAAGCTGCTACAAAGTACAAATGTGAAAAAAACGTCACTGCATCCTCAATCACACTATAATATAGTTTACACAGAACAATTGAAATGGAAAAATTCCTATCACAAGGAATTAAGTAATCATGTGACATATTAAGCTAGCCACACATGCTTCGATTTTAGCATTCACTCGACATTTTTCGATCAAAAAAATATCGATGTGCTGCCCACATAGTACAATCAATGATCGATTCTTGTCAAATCATCGATTGAAAAGTGATCGGACAGGTTGGAAAATTTTGCTCGATTGGTCGATTTTTTTGGCTCGATTTTTGGGCTCGATTTTTTTGGCTACTTCCCTTTAACTTCCAATTGAAACTAAATCGTAAGAGAAATTCAATCGACGATTTTGGATTACTTTGATTAACTTTTCAGTCGAAATTGAACAATAATCGTACTCCCCATGTGGTGTACATCGATTAAATTAAAATCGATTTTCGATCTTTGCGATCGAACTACAAAATCTAATCGAACCTCATTTGAACGCTAAATTGAACCATGTGTGGCTAGCTTTTTTCTATATAGGGCAAATTAGCTTTCTATTTAATATTTCAAGGGCCTTCTCTAATTAACATTATGGAACACAAAGAATCAACTCTTTAATTTAGTTTGTATTTGAATGTCCATTATAACTGGTTAATTCTTGCAAAATAACACATCCCATAGAAAGCATCCTGCTATTTTATATTAAAATATAGCAGATTATACTTCTCTTCCCATGTATCTTTTACTTATCTCTTGAGATGTTAGGAGCCAGTGGTGAGCAACTGAGTTGATGTGGAGGGCCACAAGTGCGGCCCTCAGCATCACTAAAGGATGGCACATAACATCTTCAATCTATACTGACTTGTCTAAGCATTTTATAATGAATATATGACAGCAGGCAGAGCTAGAAGACATTATTTTTCTCTTTTAAATAACAAAACTTATTTTAAATGATACTTCAAACATGAGGGACACTACAGTATGGTAATGTACATTATGTGTGATATATATCATCAAAGTTTATGTGCCACAATATATATTATACAATCACCCCCCCCCCCCCCC
>CM070035.1:133847167-133880420 GCA_036250615.1 Ptychadena robeensis
GGGGGGGGGGGGGGTTGGCAAACAGGTGAGTTTCTATACCCTATGAAATAACAGGTATGTTGTGGGGGCTACACGGATTCTCTAAATTTCACATTTTATTTTATATATATATATATATATATATATATTTATATATACTAAGTATGCTTTATATTCAAAATATATATTGTTTACTTTGCATAACAGCACTAGAGAAAGAAAAGTTTTCCTCTAGCACATGTCGTTTTTGCATAAATTAGGTTCAAAATCAAAGTGGAAATTCAGATTTTCGAAATTTTCAATTGACTTGAACTTAATTTGTGCAAAAACTCTTTGTGTTAGAGACATGCTTCTTTTTTAGTAGTATACCCCCAACCCTTCTCTACATCTCCAGCAAGTAAGGTGATGATTCCATGTTCAGAGGCTTTGCAATTAACTCAAAATTTTCAAAATGGTCGATTTTTTTTTTTTAAAGTTTGGAACATCTGTAAACATGTATGGGAAAATACAATTCTGGCAATTTTTTAACATTTTGGCCATAAAATAATAAGGCAGGGCTCTCCATGATCTACTAACATTGCCTATGTGATCTACCCATAGACCATGATCTACTTGTTGGGCACCCCTGTTGTTTTCCACTCTTGGCCTTACTCTCTTAGGACCCGCACACTGTGGTATATTTTTCCCTCATCCTATTTTTAATTCTTATCAGTTGACAAAGTATGTCAGCTATGGTGCAGGGTTGAAACTTGACCATTTCATTAGTGTAGTGGTATACAGCATTTGCTATTTCTAGATCTCACATAGTGAAATGGTTGGTCCATTCAGTTCAAAGCTGGAAAATTTCCACTTGTCCTATTGTACACATCTAAGACTTAAAGGAATTAACACTGATGGGGGTCTTTCTGTACAATGAAGCTGAGCCTTTCTTCTTAGCCAAGTTATATCGTTCTACAATGGAAGACATCTTGATGCATGATGGGGGGGGTCTTCTGAACATGAGGATCTGGAAAGTTCTTTCTATGACAAAAAACTCAAACAGTATATATTTTTGTGTATTCAAAGGATACATAATATTACTAAATACTTTTTAGAGATATTAAAGGGAACATGTAATTTGAATAATTATGATATTATCTGTGGAAGGTACTGCAGTGGAAGCACAGGGACTACATTATATGGCATTCAAAATAAAAATGAATAGAAAATGCAGAGGACCATTTACTATTTAAAATCTATTTATTTACAGAATGGCAATATCTTTATATAAATCTTACATTTATGTTTCTGGGCAACAAATGATAATTCTGCAGGTTATCCAAGGCAAAGTAGTAAATCTGCAGTTTATATCCGCTCAACAACTCAGCCAGCCGAACGATAGCACCTCCCGACCTCCACTACCACCCCCCCCCCTCAACAACTCACCTATCAGGTACATTTTATAAATTTGCATAGGGCTAAAAGGATAGAAATGGGCCTGGTAGGAGTGATTGATAAAAGCAGGAAAACTTTTCTTCACTTCACTTCCCTATTATATCTGCCATGTCCTACACGCTTAAATTTTAATGTATACAAAATACTTATGTGTGAACACTATCTCATCCTATGGGAAAGACCTGCAGAATATTCCCTTTTTGGCTGCCATCTTGCTGTATTGACATATTTTTCTGCAGATCTATTTCCTATTATCTCTAAGCTACTCTTTCATGGAATGTTTTGGCCAACTTTTGTGTGACATTTCAATGTAATGCACTGTTAAATAATTTCAGGAGTAAAGAAGAACTTTTTTTCTTCAATCAACTGCCAATTACATTTTTTGTTTGATTTATTGAATGAAACATTAGATTCGTTCATCACAACGTCAGATAAAAATTTACCAACATGTTTTGAGGACCTTTCGAACAAAATGTATCCATCAAAAATTTGGCCGTGCTAGATTCAACCAAAAAAATTTCGTTCTTCAGTGATCAAACTGAAAAATCTACACGTGTAAACCCACCTTTAGCCTGGGTACACTATCACTACCAACATCAGATATTCTTTAACAGGCTTGGGAAAAAAAGCCAAGGGTCATACATAAAAAGGTCAATCTAAAAAAGTACTGTACAGGAGGATAAGGCAGGAGGCATGGTCCGGGACAATCCAAGGTCAGCATAGGCAGAGTTTAAGCAATGGCTGAAATCAGGCCAGGTCTCTGTTTGCAACAAAGACTTGAAGAAGGACACAAAAACCGAACAAAGGAGCACACCTAAGCAAACTGCTAGACAGAGGCTATAATAGGCAATGGTGTGCATAACAGATCTTCATTAAATGAGCAGATTTTCCAATCAATTCGTGCCACCTGGCACTATAGGATAAGTGACGCAATATATGGCCATAATAACCTTACAGCTACAAAGAAGCAGAAATGTATAAGGGTAAGGCAACATTCCTTTTAATTAGAAGTTTACTAAATGTGGGCCAACTATATGACATATAATGTATGATGTTACATATAAGAAAATGTATAGCCTTCTGTTACTTGCTAAATTCTCAAGACATTATCAACCTTCTATCAACTCTGTAGAACTGATGTTCCTTTCTAATATGAGAAAACTAATCTGTCAGTAGTCAGAAGCCAACTATATTGACTAGCACTGGCCTTGGATATGCAATGCACAGAGACTGTGTGATTCATGAACTATCTACGTGATCAGTGCAGCTTTTCTTCCACATCACTCATTAACTGTGCAGTAGCTATTTTATATGTAACAGAGTATATTCTTTAAGGTTTTGCTTTGTCTTCTTTGCTTACGCACATTATCAAAGATAAGCCTGATGTGTGTTGGTCTGATACAACTCCAATGAGTCCTACCTTCCTCACTCATGCTTACCAAACTGAAGCTAGCTCTTTTTAACTGACACTCACAGTATAAACTGGATAAATGTTTATAATGACATAGTAAGAGTGCAAGTAGTCATAAGTTATCAACAGGCCTCTAACTAGCCAACAATGTAGCAACAATGGGCCCTGGTTTATCATTCCTGTATTTCAGGGGTCCTTTAAACTTTTAAAAGGGAGGGGGGCAGTTTATGGTCCTTCAGACTGCCGGGGGGCAGAACTATAGTTTGTAAAAAGAATACTTACCATCCTAATTTCACACCCCTATGTGCAATAGTAATTATATTAATGCTTTCCTGAGGTTATAATACAACAATGTGTACTGATCAGGAAGCATGTAAACCACTTCCCTGATACAGCTAAAAAAGGAGGTTGCTAGCCTCATGGGACTTTTAAGATGCAACAATATTCAACAGACAAAAAAGATAGATTCAAACTACAATTTAGTGGCAACAGATAAAACATCCTTCTCATAAAGTGTAAGAAATATACAAACCATTAACATTAATTTTCAATGCATAAAGGTATCTTCAATTGATGCAACAGTGTTACTAGAATACACCACTTTGCTGTGCCAGTACATTTCAGTACATACACACATTTCTTCAGGAATATTGAGTGCTCCTGGATGATTTGTCGATTTAAGAACAAAAGACTTCATAAATTAACAAAATTTACATAACCACATCAGATTGACTGTACAGATATTTTTTAACCCCCCTAGCACTTCTGACGGCTCCATCTGGTCAAGTGCTGTCCGGTCAGTATTGCAGTGGACGAGATGGAGCCGTCAGGCGAAGATCAGAGCCCCAGCAGCACAAACTTATAAGTATGTGCTGCCCCGGTGGCTCCGTTCTGTGCTGTCCCGATGGCTCCGATCCTCTCAGCTGGCTTCTACACTGAAGCCGATGTCATCACCCCCCCCCCAAATGACATGATGATGTCACAAATGGGGGGGAGGGGGCAGCATGACATTCAAATGTAAATTGCACATTTAAATGCAGAAGACTGTTTCACCCTCTGTCCCCTGTGTATGTTCACACGAGGGGACAGAGGGTGCCAAAGGGCATTGTATTGGATACAGTGATAACAGGCCTAAAACTTAAAAAAATTCCATTAGAGTCTATGGTGTGCTTTTGGTACAGAAATCTGGACCTTGCAAGAGCGCTAGGGAGGTTAAAGTCTTTAAAGTGTTGTACTCACAGCTATGTTTGCATTTACGGTTAAGTCCATGTTGTCCCTCTGGCGGTCATGGAACCCACAGATGACCAATTGGGAGGGTCATGGATGAAGAACGGGACCTAGCCAATGAAAGTGAAGTGCCCAACGCCACTAATCTGGGAATTATCCCACATTCTGTTAATGAGTTAGTTTAGCTCTGCAATTGTTGAGTCAATCTTTGTTAAAATGCAATGCAATGTCTACTTTATTACTGACATACACATTCATTTCTAATTTTAGAGGACCAGCAAGGATACCAAGTTTCTGGTGTTTCCTTTGGACCATGTAACATGTTCAACCAGTGGACTTTGGGATAATTCTCAGATTAGTGATGCTGGACATTTAACTTTAGTTGGCTGGGTACTTCCTCCATCCATGACCCCTCAATTGGTCATCTATGGGTTCCATGGCCCCCCAGTGGGACAACCATGGACTAAACTATAAATTAAAACATAGCAGTGAGTACAACCCACAGACTTTTAAAAAATATCCGTACAATCAATCTGATGTGATTATGGCAACCATGCAAGTTTTCATGTTTATAAAGTTTTGTTTATTTATAAAGTCTTTTGTTCTTATATAGACAACCTCTCCAGTCAACCTCTCAATATTCTTAAGAAGCCCCCGGAGTGTCTGTTTAATATTGTTGCACCTTGAAAGTCCCATGAGGCTAGCCACCTTATTTTTTTGCTGTATCAGGGAAGTGGTAATCACGCACCTTGATCAGTACGTATTGTTACTAATTGTGATGTGGTGCTTGCAAACCATAATTGATTGCCTACCCTACTTTTATTTTGCTTTCCTGAGGTTATTTTCTGGATATAAACTGTATACACTTAACAACACTTCTTATTATCATTATATATCACATTTACAGCTTTGTATCTAACAGCTTAGATACCAGACACATCGGATTGACTGCTGCGGTGGCCAGTTAATAGGATTGGACAGCCGTTGCTGTTGAGGACCCCTGCTGTACCTCTTCTAGGTCAGTGATTTAAATAAATCTTGTATCACAATGTTATTGGAATTTAAAGCAACACTTGTGTCAGGATCAACTATTCTATAAGAGACTTTCCTATTTGACTGGCCCTAAACCTACTATAAGCAATGATATGATAAATATACACTTCTTTTCTTTACAAGATTAATACTAAACTCAATTCTGGAAGAAAAGTAACAAAGTTACCTGTAGCTATCTGTAGTCACCATTATTGTAGTGCAAAGTACCATCTGAAATAAGTAAAGCAGTTGCAATATGCAATGTCATGCAATGATAGAGGTACATCAAATTTATCAACATCTATCAGTCTCAAAGTCTTGGGCGGTTTTTCGTTATGTAAAGGATATGTCCACTTTCTAACAGAAATATAGTGTCAGGGTATAAACAAGTATGCTGCACTAGGAAAATGGTACCTGATCTATAAAAGGTGAGAGTCTGCTGCTATAGCATGTCTTTATTGCCCCCTAGTGCATGGTGATTTAGATGAAGAGCAACTATATTTCCAGTATCCAAAGAACTGGGACTAAGGGGACTTTCGACACCTACACATGAGGAAACATACACCCTTTCCCTTCATCTGTTTATTCTGAAAAAAATTTTTTTCCTTTTTAATACTTTCTTTTTCTTTTCCTTTTTTTCTTTTTCCTTTAGCACACATCATAAGTTCTATACACTACCAGCATTTGAGAATACTTAGATAAAGCACATATATGGATTCATCATCACATACACAAAGATTCATAGATAGACAGATAAAAGATTCACTTTAATGATAGAAATAGACATACAGATTCTGCCTTGATAGATGAGTGATAGACTGCAGCGTGATGATGTCCCCGCCCCCATGATGATGCCCCCCTCCAGAGGATCGGCCACCACCCTTTGTAAGCCTGACATTACCTTCAATGTGGACTGCCGATTCCGAGATCGACCAGGAATCTACCAACATATCGTATCACCGTGCGATCCGACATGCAAGAGATTCCTGGTCCTGGCTCGCCAGGGGGTGCACCCAATTTTTGACCAAGCAAGCGCCAGGCGATTGGCGGGAACGTGCACAGTGGTTGATTGGCTGAAAAATCGTCCAGAAATCTACCACCTGTATGGCTACCTTTAGGATTCATTTCTTAACTATCTACACGAAATAATGTGATAGGCCTTTTCATTCAGATGATAGTTTGACTTTGGAGTATATGTAAGGATTAAAGTTGGGTTCAAGGTCAGAATTGGTCAGGAATTGTTGAGGGCAATAAAAGGTCCCAATGAACTGTCAATTTAAACTAAATTAGTATATATTTAGGTTTATTAAAACAAAAGGTAGGTCAAATCTTTTGCTACAGTCTACAGTCAGGTGGGAGCCCCTCCAATCGAACATAACCCCAACCATGTGTTTCATCTCGCTTGACCTTGATTGACAGTCACCCTTTGACCCCTAGGACAATAATGGCAGCCACTGCACAGTCATGTGCTTGTGGTTACAGGGTGCTGGCCCCTTGCAGTTTGTTTCTCTTAATCTTGTCACCATAGTTACAAGATGCTTGCTCCCCTCCATTTATTGTTGCATAATATAGTGCATATAATGCCTAGAGAAATATAAATTGTGTCCATGTGGATGATACAACGGTGTGATGATGCTGTGGGCTCGTCCTCATGCTGTCATTGTCTAATAGGGCTCATCATAGTCTGTGTGCAGTGGTTGGGTGGAGCTTGTCATATACTGCCTACCACCCCATGTAATCCTTATGGGGAAATGCCCTGGTGATTGGTCAGTGGAAACACATTTCCTACCAACCATGTAAATGACTTTTCTCTTGGCCTGTGCCCTCTGTCAAATTTAAGAACTAATTGTGGGCCATGAGCATACCTGTAAATTTTTTCAAAAGAAAACCCAGGGGAAATACAGGAAATACATCACTGACGTCACTACCGTGGTTCTTCTGTGTTCCAAGTTCCAGTGACATCAGTGCATCACTTCCGGTATTGGGCTTAGTTCTCAGATTTATTACCGGGGTTTGTTGAAATTGAGATTTGGCTGCGAAAGACACATAAAACACGTAAAGGATCACAGGTATGCCCATGAGTCAAAAAGCTGTTAAGGGTTGATCGACTAATACTTACCTTGTACTTACTTACCAGAGTTCTGCCCTTAAAAAGTTTTTCTGTCAGAAAGTAGAACGTTAGGAGGCATTGACCACCTGAAAGTATATCTACATGAACACTAACTCAGAACTATCTTTGGTTTTTAGATTCCAGTGTATTATATTTTGTAGATTTTCAGCCCTGAAGACCTGAATGGAAGGGGAAAGTTTAAAGTAAGGGTTCTTAGTTGCCACCACAACAGCTGCCCCCTGTGGACCATTCCCCGTTATCTCCTATTTAGGTTTCAGAAACTGTGGAAAATTGTGGCTCTCCCATAGTGTCCTTTCCTGGAGACTGGAGCATCACAGAACAAACAGAGAGGATGTATTCCCCCATTGGGGCACAGATAACAAGGCAAACTTTGATAAAAGCCTTGTTTGGAGCTGCATATTTTTATACATGGTTTTTCCAAATCTATGGCTCAAAAGTCTGTGATAATTTGTACCTGATAAATTAGGAACCTCAAGTAGCCACCCACAAATGTAGTGCAAGGAGACTTCATCTTGGGACTTATTATTTCAAATGATACAAAGAATTAGCTCAGGTAATCTATTTAAATCACATCATTGTGTCAGGGGAGAATGAACTATAATGAATAACCGATGAGTTTGCATACAAAGCATTTTTCCCTGTATGTACACGGAACAGGGTAAACAGTGAAATGATTTTAATGAGGACATACAGACATCATAATTTGACTTTTCCTTGGCAAAGCTTGACGATGTTTACTTAAAACCTGGCTGCTTAATATACAGAGACATGACTTTAAATGTGGCTGATTTCAACTCTGTAACCTTACCCAAAAGTGAGAAATTCCAAAAGCAATGAACAAAATTCAATTAACTGAGATGACAGAAAATAATTTACTGAGCCAAAGCGTCAGCCAATTGGGGCTTTCATACCTTTCAAAGACGGAAATAACCTATTCCTGTTCAAGCTATCTAATGTCACTGGAGCCCTCTTTATGCTCAGCTCTTACTTTCACAATCCACCTAATGATGCCTAAATGTTCCTGGCAAGCAATTATTGGCTGCATTGTGCCGCTAACTCCTTCATTTCCTCCTTTATGTCAATCTGAGGTCTAAAGATGATGACCTGACACTTCTAAACCCACACGAGGGATGTCTGTGCTACTGCTGGCCATTCTCAGCATTATGCATTTCATGGAAAAAACATCTTCTTTATCATAAAATGTATAGCCAAATTTAACACAGGAAAGAAAGTTTGCAACTCCTTTACATTTTTTACTCATGTAAGGAGAAACCATTAAGAGTAGAAATGGTTCTGTAGGTGTGCCAAACTAAGTATTGTTGTTAGTATAGTCAGACTATGAACACAACTTTACGTCCTTACCATATTCATATTGAGGTTGAAGGATTACTGGCTTACTGGCTAAAGGGCAGACCTGGATATAAATCGATTTTAGAAATTGTGGCCAGCTCATATGAAGCCAAAGTGAGCAATGTAGGTATGTAAAGTGGGGAGAAGAGTTCAGGTGGGAATACACGTAAAGATTTCAAGAGAAGTGTTGAACCTCGATCTTTTTATAAATGTACAACATAATGAGTAATCAATCGATCTCTGTTTATCATCGAATTAGAGTGGGATTGCTGTAGTGGTAGGCATGCCTTGAATGCTTCCTTGATCGGTTTGTAAAATGACACTGCAATCGATTAAAATTTCCAGTCATGTCCGATACAGTTCCAATCAAGGTTCAGTCTGATATCGATTTCTTTTACCTCGATCAAACTAATTACAAATATTCAATAAAGGTCCAATCGAGCAAAAAAATCTATCTCTTTAGGGAATCCTATAAAAAATATCTGCCCGTGTATTCCCAGCTTTAGTGTATTTTGTCTGGTTTTATTTTTTTTTGTGCGACTCTTTGGACAGAGACAGGAACAAAAGCATCTGTTGGTGAGTTCTTTTCCAAGTCACACCAAAACCTTCCAATCTTTTGGAAAGAGTGTAAGCTGGTCATACACCTTTAGATCTCTCTGTCAGATATCATTTAGATCTACCAACAACTATGTACTATGTGCTGGATACTCTGCGATTGAACACATATAGACCTGATGGTTTAGAAAGTCCCTCATATTACATGGTCTTGGTAAAACAAAAGGAGATCGAAAGGAAATCTGACAGAGAAATCTTAAGTTGTATGGGGGCCTTAAATGACCCCACTGAGACAACAAACAGACATAATATCCATCAGTCATCCTGACTATAACACAAACTTGGACATAAACGCAGTATAGTGCTCTCTTTTAACGCATAATCAACAACATTTATTAGCTATAAATGTTGTTAATTATGCGTTAAAAGAGAGCACTATACTGCGTTAAAGTTATTTTAGAGGTATAGAAGAGTATAAAGCAGAAACAAGAAGAGTATACAAAAATCAAAAGTTCCAATCCACAGTGCTTATAGAGTCCAGTCCAAGGTTTTATTCATAGTAAATACAAACAAAGGAATGACCAACACATTTCTGGGGCTCAGCAGTCTCCCTTCCTCAGGGCTTTGCACAGCAGAAAGAGTGCCTCATAAATAACAGAATGGCTGGTTGGGATGCTTAAGGATGCATCTTGGATTTTTTGTTTGTTCTGTGAAAATGTGAGGTTTTCTGGTGGATGTTATGCTTTGATACTGAAAAAATGAAACAAAGTCCATGTGTTATGAACACATAGAGTTAAATGGAGACATTATGGGTCCACTAGACCATTATTGTTTGTTCTGAACTTACCCTCAGGTATGTGATTGTGCTACCCACAGGCTGTCTTGATATTACTTGTTAGCCTCCACAGAGGAGTATAGGAGTCCGAAAAACATCAATGGTGCCCTCGTTGCAGTGAAGGGAATGGAGGTGGCCACTTTCACCTTAGTATGGCTTTATATCTACCATGGTCCCTTCTGTCAAAAATAACATAAACCTAATGACAAACATTACATTACATGCATTCCCTTTTTCTCCAGGTATTTCTGAGGAATCTAAAAAGATATAAAAACACAACTTTCACACAACTGCTAATCAGATTTAAACCTGCCTTGGAAGTCCGAAGGTAAATAATAAAACCTGAATGTAGAGGGAAGACGTTACACAGCCCACAACATAATAAAATTCAAAAAAATATTCTGTAACTTAACTTTTACAATGGTATTGTGTTGCAATGAATGGGAAGTATATTGATCACTTTTACTTGTTGCCTCACACAAAAATTGAAGGATAATAATAGCTAAATTGTAGGGTCTTGGATAACAAAAGGGCTATAGCGCTGGCCAATACTTGTGCTAGTCTTTCGATCAATTCCTGGGTCCCCTTGAAACCTCTTGGATAATAGTTTTATCTAAACCCCACCAAGTTGGACCAACTTTTATAAAGTGGCAATGTACTGTGTCTGCATACTTCAAGCCCCCCATACACCTTTAGATCACTCCATACAATTTCCTTTAGATCTACCAACAACTATGTATAGAATACATAGTGATTGGAAGGTTTAGAAAAGTCCTCATATTCGTTAATTGTATAGGAATTGTATGGTAAGATTGGAAGGTGTATGGGAGCCTCTATTAGCCACAACTTCTTCTAGTCTTGTACATGTGACAAGATGACAATGCAAAAACAGAACTGAGTGACAGTTGTCTTATCAGAAATACAAGAGATTTGTTTGAATTGATCAACTTTACCCTTTCCGTGACCACGTCAATGTCTCCATGATAACATTATCAGTTAATTCATTGATTTCTCCTGTACTTGAGCTGTCCACTGAGAGAAACTGCTGTGTGCCCAAAAAAATCAGTACAATATGAACCTTTATCTGGTGAGTTGGTAAGATGCGTAACTGAAAATTATAGATAACTAGAATTGTTGTCACATTTGACAAATTCTCATGAGAGTAGGCAACAGGTATAATTATATGTTGTTCAGAAATATTTCTGAGTTGTGTTTCTAAAAATATAGTAAAGTGTAATTTTTGTAAATATGAATGCTATTACACTATATAAAGGTTAAAAGTAGTACAAGCAGATGCAAATGTGCTAATTGCTGATTATGCGTTGTCAGTGTCAGAGAAATGTCACCAAGTGAGGTTTCTAGTGATGAATAGCAATGGCTTGAGTCATATATTTTGCCTTCAATCTATTTCAACCCATCAGCCAGCTGGGGGCATGATGACACAAAGCAAGAAGCATTAAAGCCTACATTCTGCAGCCCACAGAGTCACTAGATGTAGACAAGAGCCACAGGCTCTATTTATTGATCTCTGGTTTTCTTGTCTGTAAAATATTCTTACAGCCCCACAATGTATCAATATGAACAAAATATCCATTTATTATATGTTCAAGGACTGCATTCGGACAGTTTATGTCAAGGAGAGGATACCACAAATGGAAGGTTCTACACCCCTGCTATTAGGGTTTAAAGTGTCTTTTATAACATTCAGGATTCCTAAGATACCTTTCTGCCTTTTAGTGCTTTAGTGCTTTATTAGATTTTACTACATGGAATCAAAATGTCTAAAAAAAACAACAACCTCCTAGTAGACCCTACAATTATTGTGGAATGTTTTTTTTCTTTTTTTTGCCCACTCCAGCATGATCTTGAGGGATACTAAGTAGCCCATATCTACCAAGAAGACACTGCTGTGCCATACTGTAATGTCACCTCTTTGATCTACTACACAGTTCTAACAAGGCCTGGATTTTACAAGCGACATTAAAGGTAATAATGACTGGAGATGACAAATTCTCAAATTTACAAATTTATTGCGAATATGCTGTTAATCACTAGTGATGACACCATGCGCAGAGGCTTTGCAATTTAATCACAGATTCAATGAGATGCAAGCAAATCTATTAATTGAGTTTTAGAGATTTGCTGGTTTAGCATACACAACAGAAAACATTATTAAATCATCCAGATCAGCTAATCAGAAAAGGATGAATTGATCAGATGATCATATTGACATTTTTTATGAGTAACTATATTTGCTATAACTGTTTTATGCAGCACAGCATTCCTATAATGCATGCAGTAACATAGTAGAAATGCATGCGGTCTTATGTATTTATGAATTATAAACACAATGCACATGGTACACAGCAATGTGAACGGTACACAGCAATGTTGCATTGAAGCTGGTGACATTTACAAAGCATAACAATTTGTTAGGTGAACTGGCTACACTCCTTTGGTAAATCAGACCAAATGTTTATCAACTATATTGTTGACCGAACTACAACACAATTTCTCATCAACGTGCCAAAATGTTCTTTTAGTTCTTTTAGTAAGACTCTTAAACTTACAGTGCTTTTCGATTAATGCAAGGAACATTTTTAACAGTTTTTTTAAGTTGATTTATTTCAGTAATGTGGCATCCATTTCATTTTTCTTATGTATGAAGGCAATCTGCCTATTAGACTCAATTCCGAAGCTTTGAGGACTATAATAGAGCAGTCACATTTAGCTAGGTAATACCTATTGGGTAACGCAGTTTTTCCATCTTTTGCTACATACATCAAACCACTTCATCTAATACCCTGCAAATAATGCCATTCTTTATGGTAATCCCATCGGAAAATTATGCAGACTGTTACATTTCTCCAACAGCTTCAAAATGCTGATGACACAAATCATCCATTAGTGATTCACACTGATGAGGCCATACTAATTGTGTGGAATGCAATTAGTGATTATGTAATATCTGGCCACTTGTTATTGTCCACTATTCACAAGAGAGAGTTCTTGGTGAATTAGCAGGTGATTGCTCCATAGCAAATGCACTTCATTCTGAATGTACTAATTAACACTATAGACACTGGTAAAAACCTCTACTAACCTTCACAGAGTCCAACTGGGAGCTCAATACATGAAATCACCTCTAATTTTAAAGGTGCATTTCATTTCATTGTATTACACTGTAACTAGCAAAAGTGATCCACATCTTCAAATACTGTACATGTTACAATAGAGTGAATAGAAAGTTGGTGAAGGGTTCTATTTAACCTGGTCATGGTTCAGTTGGAAGTATTTAGTCACATTAAGGTGGATGTGTAACTTAATGTAGAAGATGTTCCATAGCCAATCCAAGTTCCAACAGCAATGACTTGGGTAGGCTATGAAACAAGGCTAATTAAATGTGACCAATAGTGTTGAACTTGAATGTTCATATTGTGAATATATTCGGCAAATATTGGCTATTCGAGAATTCTCAAATATGTCAGATGATATTCGCAATCTTGAATATTTGCGAATATTTGCAATTCAATTGTATTTAAATGCGAAAATAAATACCACATATGACCATTCATTTTGAAGGTAACTGTGATGCGATTATAATTGCATGAATATCAAATCGAATATTAGTAGAATTACTCCCGAAATTCCGTGAATTCGAATATTACCTATGCCGGTCATCACTAGTGACCAACTACCACTAGCTAAGGGACACAATGTTTTAAACACATTTTCTTGATTGTTTTAATCCATGGCATGGAGTCTTCATATCTATACTACAACTACTACTACATCTAACACCTCATACCATTGTCTACATATAACCAGTTGCAAACCCACCTCTACAGTCTACTCATTTTCTCATTCCTATCACCACCCTGCCAGTCCAATCCCCCAACTATTGTATATTTTATTATCCAACCTCTTGGATTGTAAGCCTGGGCAGGATCCTTAGCTCTTCTTGTGTCATAACCCATACCTGTGTATTATCTTGTGCTGTATCTCAACTCTAATTTAATGTACTGCGTAATATGTTGGGGCAATATAAACAAAAGAAAATAATCATAATCATAAATAACAAGTACAGAACATCAGCACAAACAACTCCCATCCCAAAATGCATGCTACCAACAAGCCTATCACACAAAGTATGTTGCTCAGTATCCATTTTCCCCAGATGCAGCTTATTATCCAGCATCCATTCTAATGGTGCACTATTATCCACACAGCTCGTACCATTCAATCTAAAAGATATCAAATATATGGTATACGTTTTTATGTAGTACAGTTGGCCATACACAATTATTGACTGGTGGTACATTCTACTAGTTAGAGTTAAAAGATCTTAAAACATTTGAATAATCAGATTGTAAAACAACATCATTTAAGAGAGGTGGGAATTAGAATAAGGACCAGCCATGATTATCTTGTTACATCAGAATATGGTCTGTGCAAGTGCTGTAAGTTAAGTAAACTTAGAAAAAGGTAATAAAGTGTGTTTTCTTGAGGTTGGTATAGGCAAAAACAGAAGATGTACCTGCCTTAAGCCCCCCAATACATGTCTAGATTTTCTGTTCAATCAACATAAAAATAAAATTTTAGGGGGGTCAGGGAAATTGGTGATTTATTGTATGTTTGTCAACTGTAGTAAAAGATATTTGATAATTTTTTTTGGGGATCGATTGAAAGTGTAATCAATTTCAATACAATTAAATATTACCAGCATGTCCAATCATTTTTCAATAAATTTTTCCCCAATTTTATTTGTTTTAGGTTGATCTATCCATGTGGGCTGCCATAGATTTTTAATCAATCAACAAAAAATGTATTGAATTAAGTTGTTTGGATGAAAAATCTAGAAGTGTATGAGGGCCTTTAGTCCCCATGCTGTAGAGAAGAAAAGATGGTACAGGAAGTATTTTGCTACTACATTAATTCACCATCTCCTAAACCAATGGTTCTCAAACTTTCCTTGTAGGGTCCCCCTTTTCTATATAGGAAAATTATCGAGTACAAAATGGTTGAATTTAACCGCCCTAGCGGTCAGGACGGCAGCATCTAGTCAAGTGCTGCTAGTGCTACTATAGCACTGGACGAGATGCTGCCGTCCACACATCGGGGCACCGGGAGCACATACTCACAGTTCTGCGCTGTCCCAGTGTCCCCGATGTGACAAGGCTGCCAGCATGCCTCCGTTTCTTCCCCACCCCCCCCCCCCCCCCCCCCCCTCCAAGTGACGTGATGACGTCACATCGGCGAGGCGGCGGGAGATTTGAAAGTACAGTACATGTTCTATGTAGAAAACTGATTTCAAAGTGCATCTATGTACTAAATCTTGCCCAAATAAAAAGTCACTGGTGCCCCGGGTGTGCCCATTTGCAGTAACCCTCTCTTCTCTGGTGTGATTTTACCACATCCATCACACCAGGTTAGAGAGGGTTAACTGCAAATGAGCACATGTGGGGCACCAGAGACTTTATTTGGGCGAGATTTAGTACATAGCAGCAAAGCTTTGTGCCCTGATTTTTGTGTTTTCTCATTAAATTTATTACAAAAAAAAATGTATTTTACATAATTGTTTGTTTCAAACAATATTATATTCAGGATGTCTATTAGACCCTTGTACGGACATATTTTGGGAAGTTACAGGCCTACAACATAAAGAAAAAATTACCATTGAAGTCTATGGTGCACTTTTGGTACAGAAATCTGGACCTCAGCAGTGCGCTAGGGAGGTTAATAGGAAAAAGAAGCAGGGATGGGAGGTTTGATTATTTTTGTGCATATTATTGTACAAGGGTCTCCTCACTATACAAAGGAAACGAAAGCAAAGATTAAAAAATACAATGGGATCAAGGGAAAATGATGGCACATGATTTATCATAGGTTGGCTATGTATTTTAATATCAGGTGGCAGAGCAAATGGGAAAGTGGAATTCAGGTGTAAATGATATATAGAGAAATAAGCACAGATTACTCTACCAGAAATCTAATCTATCCTCTTGCAGAAAGCTATAGAGATGTTACATGATGGCGCTAAATGTATCAGGCAATGTACACTTCCATAGGGACTCTCTAGTCACAGACCCGTAATGTGTTTTGGAAAAGGATAAATTGACTTATTATTTCTAGCAGCCAGACTCACGCTGTAATTCATGACGTAATCCACTGGCCACATTTTTGGTTTTTGATTTTTAGATGGTAATTTAACAAGCCAATGACATAACCTTGTCCCTATTATTCTATAGTCTTAAAGAAATTGCTGGCACGGTAAGAAGCCATAAACCAAGTGAACCAAAAGTATTTCAGTAAGTAATACTGCTACACCATGTGACCATTTGTACTCATCCTTTCCTAACAAATGTAATTTGAATACTTCATACTAGTTTATTAAATGAGGAAGCATTACAAAATGTGATCAATGGTATTACCAGGGATTCCCAACATTATAATAACATTGATGTCTATCTGTCTTTTCACATTGATAATACATATCAGCATCAGCAGGCATCAGGTATTGCTTGACAATGTTAAATAATCTAATGGTGATACTGTACTAATAATCTTTATTTTAAAAGTAAGTAGGTACATGTTTATGTTTTTAAATGCAATAAAAATCTTTATCTGTGGGTAACTTGTTTATTTACATTTAAATCTGGGCATACACAGGTAGATTTCTAAATAGATTAGAGTACAATTGAGTGCCATGTGCACTCACGGAGCTCAATTGTAGTGTTGAGCAAGAATATTCGAAATTCGTATATATTTGACGAATATCCGTCATTCGAGAATTCGCAATATTTCGCAAATGTGCGGTCGTATATTTGCAATGGCTAAGATCACAGCTAAGACTGGCTAAGATCACAGAATGAAGAAGAGAAGCTGTAAAGCTGCATTGTGAATCATTGCGAACAGGCGCGTGCAATGGAAGGCAATAGAATAGAGTGTAATAGAATTTTATGAATTTAGAATGTTTCTTTGTATATTTGCAAAATTCAATCAATCCCACTCGAAAACAGACTGTAAATCGGGGTCGATGTCCATTGCTTTGAATGGGGACCATGGGTTCCCATCCAAAGCATCAGCTGAGCTGGATGACACAGCAGTGAATATCGAGCCATGAATGGCCACCTTAACTGTTTAAGGGAATGGTGTGGAGTACTAATTACACCATACTGAGGGTATCTGCTATATGCTCTTGTTAGTAGGGTCTCTAATTTATTTGGGAGTGTTTTGCTCCCCCCTTGAAAGGTACCCCGCTTTTGATGCAAAGTGCCCTTGTATGGTATAGAAGAGGGGTTGCATGGTTCCTGTGTTCCCTTTCCTGGCCAGCATGGCTGTATACCTAGAATAAAACTTTGAAATTATACCAAAATCATGTTATATAAGGAATTAAAGGATTGGTTTAATCTCTGATAGCATTGCTGCTCTAAAGTGCATTACCTGGCTGACAAGGCTAGACACCCCATTGCTCCCCACCAGTTTCATCCCCTCCCTACCAGAGTTTGAGGTTAAACCTATTGGTTCTTGGTTTATTCCTTTAATAAATATTCCTTTAAGTCCTCCGTAAGGACCCCTTCAGAAAATCAGTTATAGGCCAAGTCTTCTGTCATGCCTATATTCCTGTGACTACATTGTAGCAAAGAAACCCAAGACAGTCTCTGAGTGTTAAAATACTTTACTAACATGGTTTGTATTGTATTTTATTTTTTGTTACAAAATTCAATAAACTTATTGCAAATGAAAGCAATTAGTTAGCAGGGGTCCATAACTAGTTGGTGTTGATGGTGCCAAAAAGACCAGAACACAGTTAGGGTCCCCACACACGTAACGAGCCGCGTCAGAGTTGGCACCGGTGGCACACAAAGGATGACGTCATCATGTTGCTCTCCACAGCTCATCTGTCAGTCCCCACTCGATACGTGTGTGGGGGCCTTTGGCACTAATTTTAAAGGTCCTTGATAGGGGACACTATATGAGTATTAAAACAAGACCCCCATAGAATAACTACAAGCCAATTAACCAATAAAGCTAGCCATACATGGTTCAATTGACATCAAATCGATCATCAATTCGATCGACGTTTCCGATCATTTAATCATATGTCGATTGTAATCGAATCGAAGTACACACCACATTGAGTATGCAATCAAAGCCCGACTTCGATTGAATTTAATCGTTTTTAAACGTAGAGTAATCAAAAAGCAATTGTCACAGAGTGATCAAAAAAGGACCATTGATGTTCGCCATTACATAGCCATTAGATCACCATTACATCGCCATTAGATCACCATTACATCGCCATTACAATCGCCATTACATCGCCATTAGATCACCATTACATCGCCATTAGATCACCATTACAATCTCCATTACAATGCATGGTTTAAATGACTGAATTGCATTTCCCTCCTCCCTCCTCCCAGAAGTTACAGTATGCTAATTGATTTAATCATCTCAATTGGACAGGTCAAAAACAGTACAAAAAATGAGACACAATGTGGGGACAATCAATCAAAATTTTCCAACTGGTCCGATCAAATTTCGATCGAGAAAAATGACAATTAAAATCGAATTTCAACGATCGTACCATGTGGACATGCTTCAATTTTCAATCGACCGACTAAAAATAATGATCCAATTACATTGATTGTACAGTCAATTGAACCATGTGTGGCTAGCTTTAGTAATACTATTGGATGAAACAGTAGACGTTTCTACTCGGTAAACTAAATGAAACACAGTACTGCTGAAAGAAAAAGACAATAGTCTATTAGTTGATCCCAGAAGCGGTAAAACCATCCCAAGTGATACTGCTGCCAATTGGCCTTGACTGTAAATAAACAAACAAATAAACACATTCTGACCTGTCAATCATAACAAAACCTGATTTTGTACTTAGCAAGTGAAGGCACAGTTATAAGAATTTCAGGTTATATAAACAAGCTATTACTGCATTACTATTCTGCCAACTTTGAACAGAATCCATGACCCTCATTTTGTAGTATCAAATGTTTAGCTAGAATTCAGGGACTGTTTTCCCTGTTTACATGAATTACAGATCATAAGCATTAAAATTCAATGAATCTATCTTCCTCTAATTCTGGAGAAGACTGTCATGGCACCACAGTAGCATATCATGACAATAGATTTGCTACAGCCCCAATTGCTTTCTCATCTTATTTTTTGATATACAGACTGTGGCAGCTTTCACAGACCCAGTCTGCATAATAATAGGAAAGCATCCCCTATCTTCCTAGGAATATTTTGAGAACTTCAATTGCATTGAGCTGCACCTTTCAAAAAAAAAAAAAACCTGTTATCATTTTTTTTTTCTGGGGCTGGGCTAAATATAGAGCCGGAGGTTGAAGGAAATTTACATAATTGCTGTCTGTGAAAGGCAGAAGCTATTCCTTACATTATCAGTAGAACATTTAAATCTTAATGACTGGCATTGTTGTCTAAAAGACAGTGTTTTTCCTGCTGAGAAACTGCATTAGATTGAAGAAACGGAGCTGATTTCCATTCACTCAGCAGTCTCTCTAGAAATGACATGCAGTGCTTGAAACTGTTTATTTCCAAATTCAGGCCTCCTCCGCATCAGTCATCAGCTTCAATTACCAGTTTTCCGGAGCCAAGCCATCAGGCAGTCTGACACCAGGGTCCAAACTAATTCCCACCTTCTCCAAAGTCAAGAGCATAATGTGCAGATGAAAAGGTGGAAAATAGCTTGGACTTCATTAGCATGCAGAGCCTGGTTGTTCATTTGCTTGCTGAGAATGAAAGTTGTAACACTCAGTGCTTTCTGCAATATGAGAAAAGTCCTCTTCAGAGTATATGATGTCCTTACTGGAAAGGGAGAGGTCATGGAAAAAGGCAGGCTCTGACCTTGCTCTCTGCACTGCACGACTAGTTTATTGATTCCAGGAACACCTCATTACATGCCGGATCCACATATTATTGCCATGTTCACAGACTGAATTGTTTACAAGTGTCTGTATCACCAGCAGTAGCCTACCAGATGGGGCATGACTACACTCATTTGGAAGTGACCTTCCAATTAGATGTTATCCGATATGTTGCGGGGTGACTTGATCCTTGACCGGGTCTGCTGTTCTATCCGCAGCTTGCTCCCATTTGCTACATCTTCCTAACCTTTCTTTCTGCAAGTATCCATTAACCTGACAAAATGAAAATTGCATTTTTCCCACTTTCTCTCGTCCCCGCAGAAAATCTGAGCAGTATTGTTCTGTAATTTGCAATGCATGAGGTCCATAGGATGCCTTATAAGAGTGGGAATTGGCAAGAGATGACTTAATTATTTTCTGTCTGGGATTCTTATGTGACAATCAGTATGTGTGGCAACAAAGAGCAACTGCTTATTTTATATGTTCATGCACATGATAATAATCGCTATATTGCTGGTCCTTAACCAGATGTGTACTAGTGTATATAATGATATTTTGTGTCATGCCATAGAAGAAATTTACAAATGTTAATGGACAGTAAATAAGTAACTGATGAATACATGCTATTTTCATACATTAGTATTCAATGGGTATGGGGGGGGCAAACACTATACCAGCGATGGTGAACCTTTTTGAGGCCGAGTGCCCAAAGGGAAACACGGCAGTGTTGTTAAAATTTCAAAATGTTGCCCCAATACAGGAATGAGGAAAAAGAAAGGAGCTCAGAAACCCCACAAGATATGGGGCTTGTCCCCACAGGTGAAGCTGGTGTCGTGGCGGCGTGGTTCCGAGCTGTAGGCCGTGGCCCGGGCAGTCACTTCCCTTCATTAACTGAAAGTGGGGCTTGTCCCCACTTGCGCGGCTGCCCGCAACATGTAGGTAGCCACTAGCGGCAGCCACGACCGCTCTTAATCCTTGTCAGCCGCGAGCGATAATAATAAAGTAGTCGAGTTGACTAGTCATGATGACAGTTGACAGTCAAGGAACACAAGTAAAAAAAAAAAATAATACAAAAGTAGGCTAATACCTCGAATTTCATGGTAAATTATCAGTATGGCCACAAGATGGCACTGCTGTTTGATGTTACTGGTACTGAAAAAATCACCTTCCTTCCCGTCTGAACCAATTAGAGACAGACACTGCAGACGTGCTTAAACACAGTCTGTCTATGCGTGCCAACTGAGACAGCTCTGTGTGCCATTTTGGTTCGCCATCACTGAACTATACAGAATTTTTCATAGATTTTTTTGGTATAACTGTTTATTTAAAAAAATTTCAACAAACAAATAAAACATTACAGACATAAGAAGAAAAAAAATAAAATAAATCATAACAGAAACAACCATAGATTTTTATAATACATATGATGAAAACAATATATTGATTCAACATTGGTTATAGCCTATGTTTCCAAATTCAACAAATACTTACTATAAGTCATTACTTTGCAATGTATCAAAAATACTTCTACTTTACTTATTGGTGCAAATTTTGGTGACTACAAATTATTTCTCTGGTAGTGTATTCTGATGTGTTTAGAATCTGTAAATGTAACTTTCATTACTTATAAACCCCCAAGCAGTGTACTTAACTCTCCAAACTAGGTGCTATCTTTAGGAATAAAACTGCCATATTGGCACATGCACTGATGCTTTCTCCTGTGCAATAAAAAACTCTGTTTGGGGATCACATACCCACCTCAAACAATACAACACATGTACAAGGTGTTTGCAGAGTGATACCTCTGAACCCGATGGGTCTATTGTGTTTGCTTTTATGGCTGCCCCCAACAAAGTCTAATAGCTTTTAATATACAACTTCACACAGTTGGAACAATTAAATATCATAAAATTCTCTTTAGACAGTTACATATGATATATCTATACAGAATTGCTAACATCTATATCAATGTTTCTTTTTTTCTACAAAAGATATATTATGTAACAAGAACAGTTATGCTAGGCATACACTTACCGACCCACGCCGATATCTTCCTCCGATATCTTCCGGGATGCTAAACTTGATGACGTCATCACGTTTAGCCTCCCATTGCATTCTGGGGCCCTTCAATTGGTCGGGCACCCTTTGTGTGGCGGCCATAAGCTGCAATGAAGACGCCGCTTCATTGCAGCTTATGGCATCGGCTTTCATCGGCTCCCATCGGCCAGAGAAGATCGGACATGTCCGTTCTCTGGCCGGCCGAGAAGTGGGGTGACAGGGATCTGTCGCCCCATGTGGGCACATGCCGATTAGCGGCCGATTTTTAACCTGACCGATGGTGCGAGCGCGCACGCCCATCGGTCAGATTAAAAATCGGCCGCTTATCGGCATGTGTATGGCTAGCATTAGAGTGTGCTTGCATTTTATAACACCTCATATATCAAAACATGTTTAAGAATTCAACAAATTACAAAAATCTAAGTTTTCATCATAAGTCTGATATGGCTGGTAGCTAATCTGACTACAGAGATGTAGGAATGAGCCAGACTAGGAAGAAATTCCTCTTTGTCACTAGAAAATGTGCTTCCATTTATCATAGATTTCTCTACGTTTCCCAATTTTGTAAGTTAAAACACAGTTGACCGGGCATATACATATGATTGAAAAGACTATTCATTCTTGGTTTATTAATATTTGTGATACTGAACCTACAAACCGGATTCCAAAAAAGTTGGGACACTAAACAAATTGTGAATAAAAACTGAATTCAATGATGTGGAGATGGCAACATTTTATTGGTAATAGAACATAGATGACAGATCAAACGTTTAATCCGGGTAAATGTATAATTTTAAAGGAAAAATATGTTGATTCAGAATTTCACGGTGTCAACAAATCCCAAAAAAGTTAGGACAAGTAGCGATAAGAGGCTGGAAAAAGTAGATTTGAGTGTAACGAAGAGCTGGAAGACTAATTCGTCAATTGGTGACATGATTGGGTATAAAAAAAGCTTCTCAGAGTGGCAGTGTCTCTCAGAAGCCAAGATGGGTAGAGGATCACCAATTCCCACAATGTTGCGCAGAAAGATAGTGGAGCAATATCAGAAAGGTGTTACCCAGCGAAAAAAGACTTTGCATCTATCATCATCAACTGTGCATAACAGAGAATCTGGAACAATCTCTGTGCGTAAGGGTCAAGGCCATAAAACCATACTGGATGCCCGTGATCTCCGGGCGCTTAAACGACACTGCACCACAAACAGGAATGCTACTGTAAAGGAAATCACAGAATGGGCTCAGGAATACTTCCAGAAACTATTGTCAGTGAACACAATCCACCGTGCCATGCCAGCTCAAACTCTGCAGTGCAAAGAAGAAGCCATTTCTAAGCAAGATCCACAAGCTCAGGCATTTTCACTGGGCCAGGGATCATTTAAAATGGAGTGTGGCAAAATAGAAGACTGTTCTGTGGTCAGACGAGTCACGATTCAAAGTTCTTTTTGGAAATTTGGGACGCCATGTCATCCGGACCAAAGAGGACAAGGACAACCCAAGTTGTTATCAAAGCTTAGTCAGGAGCCTGCATCTCTGATGGTATGGGGTTGCATGAGTGCGTGTGACATGGGCAGCTTGCATGTCTGGAAAGGCACCATCAATGCAGAAACATATATTCAGGTTCTAGAACAACATATGCTCCCATCCAGACGTCATCTCTTTCAGGGAAGATCCTTTTTTTAACAAGATAATGCCAGACCACATTCTGCATCAATCACAACATCATGGCTGCGTAGGAGAAGGATCCGGGTACTGAAATGGCCAGTCTGCAGTCCAGATCTTTCACCTATAGAGAACATTTGGTGCATCATAAAGAGGAAGGTGCGACAAAGAAGGCCCAAGATGAATGAACAGTTAGAAACTGGTCTCCTCGGTCCCCAGACGTCTGTTGAGTGTTGTAAAAAGAAGGGGAGATGCCACACAGTGGTGAAAATGGCCATGTCCCAACTTTTTGGGGATTTGTTGACACCATGAAATTCTGAATCAACATATTTTCCCCTTAAAATGGTAACTTTTCTTAGTTTAAACTTTTGTTCTGTGATTTATGTTCTATTATGAATAAAATATTAGAAGTTGGCACCTCCACATCATTGCATTCAGTTTTTATTCACGATTTGTATAGTGTCCCAACTTTTTGGGAATCCGGTTAGTATACATATGTCTTATTATTTTTGGCAATTTTTTTACAAAATAAATGTCCATATAGTCAAAGTTACCAAAACAGAGTCAAATCCAAACCATTCATTTATCTTAAAAGACCACACAGTCTTCGTTAGGTGATTTCCATCTCAATTCTTTCGTTCTCTTAGTACCTTTTATGTCTGTACATTGAGTGCAATGTATATGTGCCCCTGCATCAATATAACATTGTTAGACAAAAAAAATGGAAACAACTAGCCCAGTTGGCTAGTCCGAGAAACCCTTAGTAAATCACTTTCCAATTCTCGATAGGAGAAACAGAAAGGCCAATGAAAAATGGTTAAACCCTGCATGACCTGTCTGTCCCGTTCACATTTCTATGGTGTAAATACAAAGGTAATGGCAGCTGAGTGTAAATAACGTCTCTCATTTTCCCCAGAACAGATGTTTCCTGGAACCAAATTCTAAGGAAAAAAAGAATGTTAACATATGTCTTAATGCTTTTTCTTTACAATAAAGGACAATGTAATTACAATAATAAAAGAATAATGGTGTAGTAAATGGTGTTCTCCATTGCTGTAGGACAACCCATAAAGAGTCCCTTGTGGGGTTGTTTCTTGGCTGGTATTTTACTATGTTTGCTGGTACAAAATTAAATATTTCCCAATATTATTACTATGAAAAAGACCGTAAAAAGGTGGTAGCTGTTTAATATATATTTTTACTTTGTCCTATCTTCTGTTTAACCATACTAATATGGTTCACTGAGGGAAATAAGAATTTGATCCCCTGCTGATTTTATACATTTGCCTGACAAAGAAATTACCAGTCTATAATTAATATTAGAAGTTTGTTGAAGCTGTGAGAAACAGGTTAACAAAAACTCTCACAAACCCAGTGCACAAAAGTCAGAGATTTCTGTTGATTGCAATAAGGGAAAAAAGTATTTGATCCCTTCACAAAAGATGACTTTTGGCAAAAACCTTGTTGGCAAATGTAGAGGACAGATGTTTCTTGTAGTTGGCCACCAGGTTTGCAACATCTCAGGAGGGGTTTTGTACCACTGCTCTTTCCAGTAAGGTTTTGAGGCTGATGCAACTCATCCTTCTGCTCCCTCCACTATTTACTATAAGATTAGGACTGGAGACTGGCCAGGCCACTCCAGGTTCCATTTGTGCTTCTTCTTGAGCCACTCTTTTGTTGCCTTGCCCATGTGATTTTGGTCACTGTCATGCCAAAATACTCATCCACGAGCCATTTTCAATGCCCTGGCTGAGAGAAGGAGATGCTTACACAAGACTTGACAGTACATGGCCACATCCATCCTATCTTAATTATAGGAAGTGATGTCCCTAACGTCACTTCCGATTATTGGATTGTAGTTCTTTCTCATTCCATATGCAGGAAGTGATGTCATTGCTGTCACTCCCTGTATCGGAGGCCTCACTTCCATTTAGTTGATTTGGGCTGATTTAGGAGGAAGAGGGCATTTACTCGCCCTGCTAATGTCCCACCCCGCACATTATCAACACAAGTGGGGCATATTTAATGTTACAATTTTTACCATTATACCATACCTGTCAAGTGTGTAAGTAGTAAGTCCGGGAAAGTTGCATTATTTATGTGGCTTTCCCGGTCAAAATCACATAGTTGACAGGTATGGTCTATTTTAATGTTTCTCCTGCAACAGCAAAACTTGGAACTCAAGCTCATGCCTTCAGGGTTCCTATGGTATTTAACACCTTGTAGAGTGTTTAACCAGCTAACAATCACCAGAAACAGAAATATTACTTTCAGTTTTGGACAATCCAACCGGAAGATAAAAGTTGGAAATCTCATAACAGTTTTACCACAGTCATCACAAGTACATCTCGAAGGGTAGCTTGATATGTAAGACATACTGCTTCTTTGAACTAAAGCTTTAGGGCTGCACCTTGGAGAGTTGTAAGTAAATGTCTACACAGATAAATAGGTTTGACAGGCCGAGGAAACAATGCTTAATTGATCTATTAGGCAAGCTGAGTGTACAGTGAGGGACGAGTCTGTATATTTGTGCAGTCATCCTATGCAAATATGTGGATTGAGTAGAAGCCCTAGAGGCAGAGGAGAACAGGGGAGATGAGTGTGAATAGAGTGAGCTGTCATGTGCAGATTAATGTCATGCTGAGGAACCTGGATGTGAATGCATTGCATAGCTCATTCAGCTGTCCATTGCAATCAGTCTATCTGGGGAAAATCCATGAACAGTCACTGAGAGTTTCGATTCTTCATTATAGGTATTGATTGAAGAATTAACTCCATATGACTTCAATAGCAATGGATCATTGGTCGCTTAAAGCCTGGGTAATATATTTAGCAGCTCATAATACCTATTGCAATGGTGTCCATTTGGTCTTTATATGGGTTTGATGTTTCAAGGAGGTTGAAAAATGATCCTAAACAGCATATGTCCACACAGTACTTACATCTGTAGGTCCTTATGAAGATCCAATGCCCAGCTTTCCAAACTCATCAACCCTCATCCCTAATACATGCATTTTATTATTTAATATTCATGTCATACTTTATATTTTGACACCTGTACATGCAGATCAGATAGTTTAGTAGAAGCTGATCATTGAAGAAAAGAAGGGCAATCGGATGGCATACATAAAACTCCGTCAGCTATTTTTAGGCGGCCAAGTACTGGGCAATGAGTACAAGTAAACAATTATTCTCCCACTGATTTTTAGATCTTTAAAATGAGAACACTAACAGCTTACTATAACAACTGGCAGAGCAGGGAGAACACTTGTTGGCTGGTGGGAAAGTTTTTGTATTGGAATCATACATAGACCATAGCTGGGTTTATCTTCTCACCACCATCAATTTTCAACAACATTAAATACACCACATACAATTACCATGCAACTTCTGTACAACCAACTTATCTTCTACCAAAACCATGTAATAGGAGGACCTTTCTACACCTTCCAATCACTATGTATTCTATCAGGGAGGTCACTATACTACATAGTTGTTGGTAGGTCTCATGAAAGTTGTATGGAGGAATCTGAAGGTGTATGGTGGGCTTAAGAGGTCCCACACAAAGTCCAAAGTTTTCTTTATTTTGAATCACATATAAAACATCCCTAAATGTCCACCCTGGGATCACCTCCACTCTGACACATTTCATTAAATATTTTGAGCTTATTTGTAGAGATAGAGGGTTTGTAAATGGGGAGATGATACCAGGCTGGTAGTTGGGTGATATATTATATGTGATTTAAAATAAAGAAGCATTTGACTTTTCTTCCTGAGTGTGGAACCTCTCTATGTTGTTTGAATTTAGGAAGATAGATAGATTCAATATTAACAGAGAATTCCCTTAGTTGAGCAGATTTGTGTTAGATTTGATGTTTTTTTGACATCTTATATTGAACCTATTGGAAATTATCATAAAGGTAGGAACGCCTTTATAAGTGTCCAATAGACGTCTAGATTTTCTGTTCAATTTTAGTGCGATCGTTTAACAAAATCGATCGCACGATCAATCGGATGCAAATTGATCCAAAGTGTCCGATCTATAGATTTTGCCCTAAATCGCATGTAAAATTGATCGTGCACTGATCCGTTCTGTTTGAAAAATGTAGTCAAAAGCACATGAATCGAGTGCTGTTAGTTGTCTCATGCAATCGTTTTAAGCGATCAATCTATGAATCTTGTGGAAATTACCTTTGTTTGTGTGCTGTTGGTCACGGGCCAGTTCTTCAGCTAACACCACTCCAACCCCATAAATGTGTGCTTGCAAGACATATTGAGACTTTCAGGATAGAATCGCCCAGGAATTGAGGACATCATATGTTGCAGTCTGCGATCGATTTTACAAATGAATTCCGGAAAATACATGTCCAAATGTAAAAAAACATGTAGATGAAGGCATGTCAGATAAAACAATAAATGTTTTTATGACATCTAAGATGGAACCTATTGGAGATGATAAAGGAGATGAACAATAAATCATTTTATATAATAAATGCTATCATTTGCATATACCATGTTTGTACAAATACTGTTATCCAAGTGCAGATTTTGCCTTTAAAAGCAGAAAAAATATAAATGATTGCTACAGAAGACATTTTACAATTTAATGTTCAATTCACAGCCATTTTTTTTAAATTTTCAAAAAAAAATGTATTATGTAAGTTACTTGTCCACTTATACCCACTTTTTATACACATCTTCACCAGTAGTGGCAAATGAAGGTATTGGGGATGTTACATAATGTTTACATCTTATAATAAACAACCATTCAGTGATACCAACATTTCTGCTGTTGCTTTCCACCGCTACAAATGCCCCATTTTGAGATTCTCCACCTTCATCTTTCACATATATATAACATTTCTACAAAGAAGCCTAAAGTGCTGGGCTACAAGGAAACATGCAAAACTTCAAAATTAATATTAAAAAGTATAGTTGTATGTTATTAAAAGTTATTGGCAGACTAAAGTTAAGGTCTTTTATCTGGGTTTATTATCCCTTTAATAAATGTAAATATTTATTGTTGTCTGGAAATTGACATATGTGATGTGTGAAAATGATTGTTTGGTCAATGATTTCGTCTTGCTTTAACTTTCATTTCAAACCAGAATAGGAAAATCACAAGTGATACCTAAATGGCTACCAACATTTGAAAAGGTTGACCTGCAGATGTCTGAACAGGAGTCCTACTTAGGGTCCTGGGGTCTCACCAAAAAGTGAGACCCTAGGACCCTAATACACCTATTCCCAGAAATTACCAAAACCTCCAATGAATACGTTTGGAGGGATACCCTTCATTGGTTGCCTAAAATCATGAAATCTTTAGGGATGTTCCAGATCAGATTCCCTTTTCATTTGCAAATATAAAGTATTTCTTTTATAAAAGATCTGAACATAAACATGTTATTTCACAAAAAGGAGTCAATGCTTACTTTTTGCTCCTTGAAGATGATGATTTTTTTACACCTTTAGATTCCTCCATACAATTTTCATGAGACCTACCCACAACTATGTAGTATAGTGACCTCCCTGATACAATACATAGTGATTGGAAGGTGTAGAAAGGTCCTCATATTACATGGTTTTGGTAGAAGAAAAGTTGGTTGTACAGAAATTGCATGGTAATTGTATGTGGTGTATGGGGGGCTTTAGGGTCCATTTTACGATTCCCGAACAATCAATAACTGTGTGTGTTCGCAGTGAAAGATTGTTGGGGAAACAAACACGGCCACTATTTCTTCGATTGTTCCCGCTCAAAGAAAGCTCGATCAAACAGGGAACCAAAATGTTGGTAAATCCCAGTTTGATTGCCATTACTGCCATCAAACGGTAATCGATTGCGCAAAGTGGTGTGTATCGATTCGCTGTTGGTGGAGTGGTGCCCCTAAGGGTTCATCGATTGAATGGGTATCAACCTGTTTATGGGCAGCTTTAGGCATACTGTTGTAGGGGATTAGATATGATTACTCTTTAAAAGTACATGGAACATTCAAATAACTGCAGTAATTCTGAATAGATTGTTGTCTTTGGAGTCCTCACAATTAGAGAAGGCTTTTATTTGAGATGTCATTGATTTATTTGATTGATCATTATACTGCCGTATGTTGAATTCTTAAAAAAAAATTCTCGCACACCAAGTAAAGTCTGTTTTACATTAAAGGCAACATTTCTGCTTTATTTTAGTGCTCTAAAAAAAGATGTTGCATCAGTAAAACGCAACATAAAGCCTTGACAATTGGTTAAATCAATCGTGTGCTCGGGAGATCATTCAGAAACTATTTGTATTAGTTGTTTATCAAATTATTAACTGCACAGATGTTGCTTGCTGAAGAGCAGCTGATGATTCTCACTGCCAGCGACGCAGACAAAGGTCTGCAGGAATAATTGGAGATGTGAACAGAATATGAAATTAATTTGCTGCTCTTAATTCCTATGCAAATCCTGACCTCTGATAGAAACTATCAATTACCTGGCATAGAATGAAAAGAAAAGGGACAGTTTCTTTAAAAAAAAAAGAAACAGTAAGGGAAAATATTTGCAATGGCCATTGAGGTTTGTAAAGAACCGAACATCATGGACTTGTTTAAATTCAATCCCTGAACTTGGACCGATGCCTCCCAGAAATAAAAACAACATTCAGAGAACAAATAGAGATAAGTAAAATATTCCGCCTAATTGGTGTCACATCTGTGACTTGACGGGCAATGTCAGTGAATACACACTGGATTTTCATTTTCTCTGTTCATAAAAGAGCAGACAAAACGTTTGGAGAAAAACATGAATGTAAAACATGGAGACATTAGAGAGGCAGCCTACAAGGGCAGAGAAGGAGAACAAGCTCTTCAGGTATATTCTATTTGCCATGAGATATGTGCAATCTTTTTCAGGCACACATATCTAACTTAAACTCATTAAAAAAAATTACACAAAATCTTTTCCACCAAATATTTTAAAAAAATACATAGGGATGTAATTTTGTAAATATTTTTAAATTAAAATGGAGGAAATGTGAAGCTCTATCTGGCAAGAATATCCAACACATGTACTATATCTTTCAGAGTGAAAATAGTGATGCTTGGGTTTTTTTTCTGCATAAGTAGAAGTAACAAGGGTCCATAAAATAGAAAAAGTATTGGAGGTTACAAAGGCCCATAACATAGAAGAAGTATTGGAGGTAACAAAGGTCCATAAAATAGAATAAGTATTAGAGGTAACAAAGGTGCATAAGGTAGAAGAAGTATTGGAAGTAACAGAGGTCCATAAAATAGAATAAGTATTGGAGGTAACAAAGGTCCATAAAATAGAAGAAATATTGGAGGTAACAAAGGTCCATAAGATAGAAGAAGTATTGGAGGTAACAAAGGTCCATAAGATAGAAGTATTGGAGGTAACAAAGGACCATAAAATTGAATAAGTATTAGAGGTAACAAAGGTCCATAAAATAGAATAAGTAGTGGAGGTAACAAGGGTCCATAAAATAGAAGAAGTAGTGGAGGTTACAAAGGTCCATAAAATAGAAGAAGTATTGGAGGTAATAAAGGTCCATAAAATAGAATAAGTATTGGAGGTAACAAAGGTCCATAAGAAAGAAGAAGTATTGGAGGTAACAAAGGTCCATAAGGTACAAGAAGTATTGGAAGTAACAGAGCTCCGTAAAATAGAATAAGTATTGGAGGTAACAAAGGTCCATAAGATAGAAGAAGTATTGGAGGTTACAAAGGTCCATAAAATAGAATAAGTAGTGGGGGTAACAAAGGTGCATGAAATAGAATAAGTATTGGAGGTAACAAAGGTCCATAAGATAGAAGAAGTATTGGAGGTAACAAAGGTCCATAAGATAGAAGAAGTATTGGAGGTAACAAAGGTCCATAAGGTACAAGAAGTATTGGAAGTAACAGAGCTCCATAAAATTGAATAAGTATTGGAGGTAACAAAGGTCCATAAAATTGAATAAGTATTGGAGGTAACAAAGGTCCATAAAAAGAAGTAGTGGAGGTAAAAAAGGTCCCTAAAATAGAACCAAAATCGAACAGTGTGTGGCTAGCTTAAGAACCATGTAGCATAAGATACAATTTTAAAAGATTCAGGCATCCAGTTAAGCCTGCCATACACACGCCGATGTGTGTAGGCAGACTAGTCCCGATTTCTTTCCGGGAGGCTATTGTGATGATGTCATCAAGTTAGCCTCCCGTTGCATTATGGGGCCCATTCAATCGACTGGGCACCCTTTGTGTGCAGGCCATAAGCTGCAATGAAGACGCCACTTCATTGCAGCTTATGGCATCGGCTTTTATCGGCTCCCATCGGCCAGAGAAGATCGGACATGTCCGTTCTCTGGCTGGCCGAGAAGTGGGGCGACAGGGATCTGTTGCCCCATGTGGGCACATGCCGATTAGCGGCCGATTTTTTACGTGACCGACGGCGTGAGTGCGCACGCCCATCGGTCATATTAAAAATCGGCCGCTTATCGGCATGTGTATGGCTAGCATTAAGGTCCTCATACATGGGTTGATATCAACTTGATCGATAAATGCTCGAGTGCAGCGTGGTGATGTCATCGATGCAAACCACTTTGCACTATCGATTCCCCTTTGATACTTTGGTTGGGGGACCTGGTCTCCATCCAAAGTACTGGCAATCAAACAGGGATTTAGCCACCTGTTGGTTCCCTGTTCGATCAAGTTGTTCAGTTTCCAACAACTACACAGAATCCAAATTGTCCATAACTGTCCATGATGTGCTGTACATGTTGTGTTTAGGAGGCATTTTGGGGTTGTCCTGGTGTGTTTTGTATGCATTTGGACATGTTTTAGCTTGAGTCTTGGATGCACCTTAATAGAATACATTTATCTGACGCGTCCATTGGCTTAGGATGCTTTCAAAAAACAGTGTGGCAGTTTAAACAAAACGTGTCATGCCGCACCTGTCTTTTAACAGTCCAAGGGGACACTTGTTCTTGACAACAGTGCAAGAAAATGGGGACCATTAGACAATTTTTATAGATTTTCATGGATGCATCCTTTTTGATGCATCTAAAAAGCACGCTCGAAGCATGTCCAAAACGCTAGGAGTGCTTTGGCCATGTTTTTTAACTGCAACCACTATATCTCTATGGGCCCATCTATGGGCGCATCTGCTGCGAGCGAACTGTCCCATTGAAAACAAAGGGATTGTTTCAGACATGTCTAAAAGATGTAAAACAATGTAACAAAGGCTTCCTATCAATTCCCCAGACATATGTCTAAATAAGGAATTTAAACCATTTCCTACTCATTCCAAAACAAATAATTTGTGTCTTTAGATATATATTGTAAAACAACTAAAGGCTGCCATGCACGGGTCAATGCTCATGAGATGGACCAGCTTTCAAGCCAAATATTGAAGGAGCTGGAGGAGCAGCACTGCTGTGTCAAAAGCTGAGCACTACTGCACAGATATTTTCAGTTAAGTTCAGCTTTCAAAAACTCTCTAATCCACAATTTTTTTATAAAGTCTCCAATCCAAATCTAGCCATAAACAGCCAAAGTCTTTATCTAGAGTAGTCAGTGGATGAAAGACAAATAAAAAAACTACTAAATTTAACAGATGGCACAATCCACTCCATTCTACATCCAACAGAACTACAGGGAGTGCAGAATTATTAGGCAAATGAGTATTTTGACCACATCATCCTCT